>CM021100.1:637876137-638151580 GCA_007115665.2 Sequoiadendron giganteum
TGCTGTTGTTAAGGATGCCAACTGTTTGTAATAATGCTGTTGTCAAAGGATGCCAATTGTTTGTAATAATGCTGCTGTCAAAGGATGCAAACTGTTTGTAATATTGCTGCTGTCAAAGGCTCATTCCACAGCCATCAAACTGTTGTGTAGCAGACCTACATTGATACTTCATATCTCTATTCAGATGTGAATCTCAAAGAGGTCAGATTTATGTTGGAATTTTGTATTTGTATAAACATTGCTGCTGATAAAATTAACACAAAAAATCTGCATTATTATGTTAAACTTTAAAATGATAAGGAGGACAGCCAATTGATTAGTAAATTGTTTGTCCATTTTATGAAACTTTGGGCTTCAAAAAATAAGTGTTTGCAATCTAATCATCAAAATAAATCAGATACATTCCAAAAGAATTTTGGAAACTATAACAATAGTGTGCATGCCAAGTGTTTGTCAAAATGCCAACATCTTGAAATCAAGAAAAAATTAAGTGAAAATAGGGGAGGTTCTTACAGTCTTATTGCCTTATGTTCATGTTTATTTCTGTTTCTACTGAGCTTCTCTTGTATGTCATGACGATATTTATATGGATGCCGGTAATTTAGGGGAAGTTACAATTTGTTAGTACATGGGTATGTAAGATATGATACTACATGGGTATGTGTATGAGAATTTTGTGTTTTAAAGAAAGATTGAATTGGAGTATTTTTTTTGTTTGTATAGCTTATGTATGCTGTGCTATAGCTGGATAAAGCATAAGAAACAAGCAATAACCAATCTTTATTAAGGGCTATTTAATGTGCTGTTTTGCTAGATATTGTTACAGCCTGTATTTAGTGATTGAATATCAAATCATTTTGGGAAGTTTAGCTCAATATAATGTTAAGAAGTAAGTTGGAGGGTGTCATGTCCCCTTCTAGTTGACATCTCTCGGAGCACTGGATTAGCCTATTATGCGACCCTCGTAGGCTGATGGGATGGATAGAGGGTTTTGATGGAGTTTGGCTTGGCTTCAGTTGTCAGTTTTTTACTAGTTGGCTTTCGTTCGGGCTCATTTGGTTACCGTTTACTTGAGTTGCTATTTTTAGCAGTATTTGGCACTCAGAGAGGCACCCTTGCTATTTTTAGTAGTACAGTTTGATCACGTGCAGAATCACTCCCTGGTTTGCCAGCTTTAGACGGTTTGTGCATCAGACGTTTCTTGAGGGAGTTATTAATATTTGATTGATTAATTAAATATTAATTAAATGGAGCATATAATATAAAGTTATAATATTTTAATATTATAACTTAAGTGAAATATTGAAGGGGTCGCCCATCATAGAAGGGGCCATTTTTAATTGTAATTTATAATTAAAATTGCGTTTGAAGACTATTGAAAAATTAAACAAGAAAAGTTCGAATTATTTTAATGATGCTTTTTTGAAGGAATTCACACTTTTCAAAGGATATAAGGGTTTGCTTGGAAATTCGAGCCACTATGTTATGAAAATCGACTTTGATCAATTATTCTTCCAGAGAACGGAGCCAAGGGTTTCAGTTGTCTTTTGCATTGGATAACGAGCCATCTTCAGTGTCTGCAGTTCAGAGGTTGTGAAATATCAGCTGATTTATTGCTTATCAGAGAGGTAGCTTCATTCAAAAGTTATTACAGAGCTTATTCAGAGATCACATCTTCAAGGGTTTGAAGAGCAGATTTTAATTTGTTGAAATAATCATCATTGCAGAAGAAAAAATCAGAATTATTGATCTGCTGCTACAGTGACGTGAATAGTACCTGCGCTACAATGATTTATATTTGGCATCTTCTTGGCTGAGGAAAAGGTTGCATTTCATGTTATACTGAAGTTCTTCAGTTGTGCGCATTGCTGCAAATAATAATCAGGCAGCTGCAACATCTGACGGAGGGAGAAGTTATTAATCATGATGGCTGTACAAAATCTACATCTTTTTGGAGCGCCTGTAATCAGCAAATCAGGTTTTTAATTAATGCAATCAGCTTTGCCTTTTAATTTGCATGTTAGGGTTTGAATTTTGTAAACACCGTGAAAGCATAATAAAACTATTGGCTATCGAATTGGAGATTCATATTTGTCAGTTTCCAGCTTATAGAATTTATTATAGATTTTTGAAGCAATTTCTTTCAAAATCGCATTTCTTCTGTTATTGCAAAAAAACACAAAAAAATCAAAACATTCAAAAACAAGCAGTTTCAGAAACAGTGAGAACAGGGGTTTCTCTAGAGGGTTGAGGTAGTGGGGAAGAAAAGACATTTGTGAATTGCCACCTATGTGAAACTTAAATCCAAACCCTGTTCATTCAAGTTATAATTGCAGCTTATAAGTTGTGCAATGTCGACTAGTCTGGGAGTAGTTCCTGCTTAGTGCTCACTACTAGTGAGATGTAAGAAAAAAACATTGTATGTATTAAAAAAAAAAAGAAGCCCTAATGAGAACTAAAAGCATTGTTTCAAAATATATAGCCAATACCAAGCATCCATCCTTATGTGTTAACTAAAAGGCTGTTAGCTCCATTATTTGGTCTAACATTGTATTGATTTCCCCCTTTAATTTGTCAAGGGCTTCATGAATGCAAGGGAAAGAATTACACCTCTCGACATCATCTGCCCCCACCAAAATAACCTCTTGGAGCTCTATCAAACTTGATAACACTAAAGATAGAATCCAATCTTGGATAGAAGCTTTTGGAGCCATGATGTGTGTAATGTCCCAATTTTAGCCATTCGCTCTTCAGTAGCTCATCAGCCTATTCCGGAAGTTCGTAGGCCCGTTGAGGTGAAATTAAGATTTCCATTGTTTGGAGGTTTTTGGCATTTCTCAGAATTTACTATTTTTAGTAAGTTCTAATTTTGGCAGTGGTCCTGTTGACAGCATCTCAGTAAGTTTACCATTTCAGTTGGAGCAGTTGAGTATGTTTGGTTTTAGCTTTTGAGGTGAAATATTGGAGAAATAAGTTATTTCAAGTCATTAATGTTATATTTTTGAATTGACCCCTTGGCCTAGTGTTATGACTCGAAGTTGTGTTAAAAGGTGGACATAAAGGGTGGATGCCTCATGAAGGAAGTTATTAAATATTTAATAAAGTTTTATTGTCCCTTGAAGTGGACACCATTCTAAAGGAGGATTTTATATTTTTGAATTTTAAAATGTTTCAAAGGGAACTTTTGGCATCCCATTCTTGGGGGAGTTTTGGGAGTTTGAAAAGTCATCTCTTTTCTTATAAAAGAGAAGTTTTGCTCTAGCTTTTGGCATCCAATGTGTATGCTAAAGTTATGCTGTCAAAATGACATTGTAAATTCAGCTTTGAGGGATGCTTACTTCCTAGCAATTAACCAATTTCGTGTTTGAAAGATAACACCTAGTTTGCTTCATGGCTGCTTCTCATCCAGACAAGCAGATTGGGCTTCAAAATGGAGAATTTTGGTGATGTTTCTCAGTTTTGGTGTTGCTGGTATTACTACAGCTGAAAGTGTTTTTTCTTAGCAGCTTTTTGAGCAAATAAAATATCATTCTGGGTATGATTGCAAAGTGATTCTAGACTCAAGGCGACCCTTTCCACAAGAGATCGGAATTTATTTCCAAGTTATTATTTTTATCTTGCAAAATCGCACCTCCTAGCAAGCCGTACCTCTCATGAAGGGCATTGGAATTCATGCCAAATAATTGGAGGCGATTTGAAGTTGTTTCATCACTATATCTTGGGTGCCTACCCTCCAAAGAGTCTTTGCACTTCGTTCCATCATGTTTGGAGGTATATTGATGAAGATGTGAGCATTTATGTGGTTTTCTGTTTGTTGGTTGACATTTTCAGTTTGTTGGTTTTTGTTATCAGCCTTCAATAAGTTAAGTTTTTGGCTTCAATTTTAGTATTAGTGAGGTTTAAAACTTGGAAGTTTCATCCTTCACATATTTGCATTTTATCTATCAATGTAGCACTTGTAAATTGCAGATTTCTCTAATTGTAAGGTTGTGAATTAGTAGTACTAATCCAACCATTGGTATTTACTGCATTTACTTGTGATTTTTAATGCAAACACTATAACCCCTGGATGGTTTACCGCTAGTGTGGAAAAGAATTTAATAATCTCTCTTTTGTACCCACTAAAAAGTGGTCAATTCCCACTCACAAGTGGATGCCTGCCGCAGCGAATGAATTAGTTTGCTTTGTTTCTTTCTTCTCCCCACTGAATAAGTGGAAGTGTGGAAATTGTTCATGGCTGGTTCACCGCCTCTTTACTTTCAGTTGTAACTTCTTTTCAAGTTATTGAGCATTTACCTCCACCATATGCTAGCCCCTCACCCACAATGGGTTTTAGGGCACATTCTTGGTGTTGAGTGTTTTCAGTATACTTATTACTTTGTTGAGCTAACACTAATCAGTTGGCTTAGTGCTGGTTGTGTTGTGAAAATTCCAAGAAAAAATTGTCTAGCACATTTCAATGTGCAACTTGGCGTAAAAATATTCATTGATGGAGCAACACGATCAATGGAATCCATTATTTTCGAAGCCATCTTGATGTATTGCACACTTGATCCTTTGCAAAGTATTTGGGGTGGGTAGGGTAAAAATAGGATTCAAGTGGTAGTTTGATACTACACCCCCTTAATGAGAATCCCCACCACTGTGAGGAATCGGGAACCAAAACAATAGGAGAGTTAAAGAGAAATAGAGGTGGAAATCAAAGCAAAGAACCTTGTGAAGAATGAAATCCTCAAAAGGCTAATAGCTTATAAAAGGGATGGCTTTAATTGACCAGTACTATTCTGCTTGCACGTGGTGAGAGCTCTGGTAGCCTTCATAATGACAATACATATTCAATTGAAGCAACCAACCCTACATGACAGAGGGAAAAATAGTTAGAAAAAGAGATCCCTACAACCTCAAGGCTATAAGGTTAGAAGTAGTGAGATCTTGCAATCCAGTCTAAGCATCTTCCCAATCACTGATTTTTGTGATGAACGGAGAAAGCTCAATCCCCTTGTTTGATGGGAGGGTCTGCCATCTTGTTGCACTTCTTATAATAGTGTGTATTTAAACATCTTCCATGTCCTTGTATATATTTAGAGCCTCTTCCAAGAGAGCCTTAAACTTCCAACACCTTGGAAACTTCCTATCCAACCTTGCCACCAACAATATCAAATCCCCCTCTAGAATTTGCTTTGTACAATTGATGGAGGCAGTCAATTTCAACATATGACCATCTGGCATCCTACTGCTCCTGTTCAACAACTAGATCTTATTGCTCCTATTATCCAGCCAAATCTTATGCGAATTGAAGGAGAGCAATCAGACATCATTAGTAGCTTGAGGAGTTTCGTGTTCAAGAAAAAGGAAGGCCCTGCTCAGTGGAGAAACATGGCTACTATTCTTGACAAAGAAGAACAAAAAGCTGATCTTGCAGCCGAAAGACCACTCTTATCACCTCCTTCCTGGGAATAGATAATCTTGGCTTACACGGTTTATACAAGGAGGAGAGGTGCTGCTGCAGATCCATCCTTTCAAGAAACAAAAGTTGGAGAAGCATACAACGCAGATCCTGAGATCCAAGAAGACCCTGTGATCTTGCCAAAAGCAATGGGTGACAACAATGATAATGGCAATAACCATAATAACAATAATCACAGACGTCCACCCCCATTAGCTTGGGGTAACAACATTGGACTGTTAGCTTTGCAAGGACATCATGAGTTGCCCAATGGGTCAAGGGAACACTTTCCTTGGTTTCATGACGATGGAACTCAACACCTTGTGAACATATTTCTGCATTCACATCAGCTTGCCCCGTTTTGCATGTATCACATGAAGACATTGCTGTGCATCTCTTTGTAGAGACTCTTGTGGGAAATGCTACTGACTGGTTCAATCACTTGGAGCCGGGCATTATTACAAGCTGGACAACTATGAGCGAGAAATTCTTGGCGAGATTCAAGCCCGTTGAAGATAGTCATTGATTGTTTGCTCAACTTTCAAACTCAAAGATGGAGCTCAATGAACCTATGAGGGAATTTGTGGCAAGGTTTAACCGCCTAGTCACACATCTTTCTCATACCCTCAATCCATCACTGAAAATTCTGTTGAGCAGTTTCATAAATGCTCTTCCATCTGAGATAGCCTTTTTCTTGAGTTCGGCTAATGAAATAGAATTAACTACTGCACAAGAAAATGCCATCGAGATTGAAGATAACATGATCACTTCCAGGAAGATGAAGATAGATTCTATCAAGCCTCTAGTTCAAGGTTTTGCAGATCCACTGCTATAGAAGGTAGCTAATGAGGTGACTATCCTCAAAAGGTAGTTAGCTACTTAGGGTCAGCCTCCACTGCTTGCACCAACACCACAATATCAACCTCAACAACCGTACCGGCCAAAGAGAAATAATTTTCAGCCTTTCAACAATTACAGGCTGTGGTTGCCAACACCTCCACCAAGACAAACAGTTGAGGTTGAGAAATATACAGTATTTTGTTCTTTCCATGAGACCAATGAACGTATTGGTTCTACATGTCCTGAAAATTTAAGAATGAATCAAATCATGGGATACACTGACATTGCACCCAGTTCAAGTTTTGTCCCTACACCAAGTTTGAATGTTGTCTTTGTAATGTCCCCAATTTAGCCCTACGCTCTTCTTGAGGTTTTAGCCTATTTCCGGAAACTCATAGGCTAAGCAAAAGCGAAAATTAGGGTTTCCTATTTTATAGGAGGTTTTAGATGCATTTTTGAAGGCTTGCATGCAAGAGTTTGGTAGTGTGCTTCTGGGAGTTTTCTGGGTTTTCAGAGAGCTTTAGAATGGTGTAACATGCATCTCCATCTGATAACCTTTTCAAGCACTTACTATTTATAGTAAGTCATGTTGGCTTCCCGGTTTGTGCTCAGAAGGCGTTTGGGAACACTTACTATTTATAGTAAGTCATGATTATTGCTCAGTCGATGTTCAGATAATGTTTTGCAAAATTACTATTTATAGCAGTTGGCTATTTTTGGTAAGTCTATTTATAGCAGTATCATTCTAGCAGCAGTTCAATCATCTGCAGTACACATTTCTATTTTGGGCAGTGTGGCTGTTCAGCTTGGCTTTTTGAAGAGTTTGAAGTTAACTTACTATTTATGGTATTGGCTATTCTTAGTAAGTCTATTTTTTTAGCAGTGGCATCATCAGTAGTTTTGCTCAGGCCATCATTCTATTTCTGGCAAAATTAGTTTGAGCATTGGCTAGTTTTTGGCTTTTATCCCTCCTTGGGTTGAGTTCCAGACTTAGTCAATTTTATGTCTTGAAGTTGTACCCCGCGCCTAGGCTTGATGATTTCAAGTTGTTTTAATGAAGGGGACATAAAAGGGGTCGAATTTCATATGCATTTAATGTTTATTGTGCAACTTAAAGTTGTATGCCAAAAAGGGAGATGAATAATATTTCATTAAAGTCAAAATAAAGTGATTGTTAAGAGATGGCGTCCCTTGGAGGAATTGAACAGTTTCTTGTTGGGAGTTACTGATTGCTTCATTTGCCAATTGAAGCTTATATATTGGTGCCTTGCTCATTGTTTGGGATCTTGGAAATTTGAAAGTAAAGTTATGCTGTTGGTTTGAAAATCCAGAACCTGGCTAAGGGGAAGCTTAGCAAATTCAATCCATCCTTCGGGCTTGAAACTATGGCTTCCTAGGTAGGTCTTTGAGATTGTACTTCACACAGGAGTGCAGATGGAGCTTTATTTCTGATGTTATTTGATAGGTTGCTGCTATATAACCTGTTATTGAGTTGCTGGTTGGTTCATGGCTGAAGTGAATTTCTGTTCATAGCTTTACCATCGAATTTTCTATCGTTCCGGGTGCTGGCCCATGTTGTTCCACTGTGGAGGGCACCCCTTTATGCAATTTTGCAGATTTTATCATTGAGTTTCTGATTTTTGGGAGGTCGACCCTTCCTGGAGGTCTTACCTTTCTTCTTGACTGTATTGGGAATCGTGCCAACTGTTTCTCTCAGTTTTGGGCTCGTTTTCTCAATGGAGGTTGGATGCCTAGCTCTTAGCTGTTGATTGGCTATGGTTTGAAAGCTTTCCGAGTTGAATTGAAAAAGATACGTCCATTATGGTGAATTCTCACCTTGCTGATCTGATTTTCTGTATTTCATATTTCTGATCAGATTAGTTAGAAATTGTTATAATGCTGTTCTGAGTTTCTTTCTATATCATTTTGATATTGTAAATGTTAGAGGAAGTGTTACTCTAACCATTGAGTGTTTTTGGAAGGATATCATTCTCATTTTCAGCTGTATGCTATTTGTTTGTGAGCTGATTCGTAGTACTAATAGCCATTGTTTCATTGTTGCAAATTCTAGTTTATTTTATACTCCCACGATTGAGTGGTTGAGTTTAATAAAGCTTCTTTAATTAATGTTGTTTCCCCCCCCCATGAAATAAGTGGTTGTGAGGATTTGTATACCCCCTGTTGTGACCTTTTCACACATCACCCCATTCAAATGGGGACCCCCCTAAATTTTGCTCCATTTTTGGCCTTTTGGCTTTTGTTTTGCGTTTCTCTCTCTCTGGTCTTTTTTCCTTTCGGGGATGTCTCTGTATTTGACCTAATTTGAAATTTTGGCTAAGTCTGAAGTGAATCTGTGAAATTAAGGTTTTGTCTTTAGGCTGGATTGAAATTAAATCAAGTTGGTAAATTGACATCTGAGCACAGTAGTACAGTAAGGCTCAAGGCAGGATCCCACTGAAATTTCGCTGAAATCTGACAACTTACTATTTTTAGTAAGTACCTAAAACGAGGTCTTTTCCTCAAGATTTCGGGATTCTGACTACTCCAACACATCTAGGTAACTTCAGAGTGCCTGTACGAGAAATTTGAACAGATTCAGACAACTGGCTATTTTTAGTAGTTCAGCCTTCAGAGGCCATTTTCAGGGTTTAAACATATGATTCTCCAATACATGATTGGGGAATGGATCTGGGTTTTTCAGGACCTTCGCGATGATATAACATGCAAATCGAGATGGTGACTTTCAACTGTAGAACCTTCAGAGGCTATTTTTAGGGTTTGCATGCAGAGATTTTCAGTGCATGTCCAGGTATTCCATATGGGTTTTGCGAGAGTTTTGCAGTATGTGACATGCAAACGGAATGGATCAGTTTTTAGGGACTTACTATTTTTAGCTAGTGCTTGCATGTTGACCAGTTTTGTGGGTTTTTCTGGGTTTTTTGAGATCCCACGGGCACTGTGACATGCAAACTCATCTGACATCAAATGGGTCACTTTCTGGACACTTACTATAAATAGCAGTTTCACTTCAGTAGCTCCCCGACACTTCAGTTTCACGAGCAGAGCAACATGCAACATGAATCAAGTCAAATGGAGATCATTTGAGGCACATGCAAGTCAGACTAGGGTTTCCTACTTCAGTGCCTCAAAAGTAGGGTAAAAAGCCAGAATTTCGAAAAATGAAGATATCCCATCACGATCAGCATCCTTCAGGCAATCTACGGGTGAAATTCGGGCATGATCCGGGCACTTACTATTTATAGTAAGTCGCCTCCAGAACACGGTAATAAATAGCAGGTCAGAGTGAGGGGCAAGTGTGAACGGGTTCGCCAAGTGATGAGGACCACGTGGTAGAAAATTCAAGTCAAACGGAGCTGCCGAAGTCAAGCAATTTTAGGGTTTGCTAAAAATAGCAGGCAGGCTAAAAATAGCAAATGAGCTTGGGCAACAAGTATAAATGCGGGTGAAAAGCCATGAAGAGTCATACACCTCCAGAATTTACTAAAAATAGATGGCAAAGGTAGCTGAGATGTTGAAGAAATTTCTAAGTCTACAAATGGAAATTGGCAGGAGGAAGTATGAAATGCGCCCAGCTTGCAAGCATGAAGACTGGCATCAAAAAAATTCTAAGTATGAGAAATTCCTCCTCATACCCTCAAATGCGCCCAAGGTGTGAGAGGATGTTGAAAATTTCGAAAAAGTTGAAAATTCCTCCACCCTACCTCAAATGCGCCCAAGCTGAGGAGACATGGCAAGAAAATTTCTAAGGCAATGAAATTTCCTCCTCCTTAGGTGAAATGCGCCCAAGGCTACAAGGGAAGTGAAAGAAAAATCTAAGGCATTGAAAATTCCTCCTCCACCCTCCAAATGCGCCCAAGCTTGTAGAGGTGACATGGAAATTTACCTAAGTGTTGAAAACTGGCATGAGAGGGGGCAAAATGCGGCCAACTTGGAGGAGACTAAAGGAAAAAGTATAAGTTATGAGAAAGTTCCTCCTCCCTACCTCAAATGCGCCCAAGGTGTGAACATGCATGTGGAGGAAGTTGAAAATAATTCTAAGTGTGAAATTCCTCCTCTACCTAGGAAATGCGCCCAAGATGAAAGGATGTTAAAATATTTCTAAGGCATGGAAATGGAAGCTTGGCAGGTGAAATGCGCCCAGCATAAAGAGGTCACTTGAGAAAGTTTCTAAGGCATCAAAGTGGAAGTAACATCTATGAAATGCGCCCAAGGAAGGAAGAAATGCCTAAAGCATTGGGAAATAAAAGCTAAGAGGGGAAAATGCGCCCTCACATGAGAACTCAAGTCCGCCCTCAAGAAGGAAGGGACCTAGAAATTATCTAAGTCATGAAAATTGCAGCATAGCCTTCTATATGCGCCCATGAAGGAAATGAGGGTTGAAAGTATTCTAAGTCACAAAAATGAAAGCTCAAAGGTAGAAATGTGCCCAGCAAAGGAAGTGAATATGAGGAAAAAGTTTCTAAGTAAATGAAATAGAAGCTAGAAGGCTGAAATGTGCCCAACGAAGGTTAATGAGGTAAAGACATTTCTAAGTAAAGAGAAATGGAAGTTCCCCCTTCAAAATGCGCCGAAGTTAATGATACCAAGCAAAAGATGTTAAGGCATGAGAAACTAAAGCTTGCCTGGCTAAATGCGCCCAAGCAAGGAACATGACTTGAAAGTATTTCTAAGTCATAAAATGAAAGAAGCCTACCTCAAATGCGCCAAAGGAGGTGAGGGGATAGTGAAAGCCTTGAGGAAATTGTCTAAGGCGTGGAAAATAGGAGTTGAGAGGGCTAAATGCGCCCACCTTGAGTGAATGTTTGCAAAATTTCTAAGACATAAACATGAAAGTGCAAGATGCTAAATGCGCCCAAGGTTGCTGAAAGGACAAAAACATCTAAGGCATTACATGAAAATATAAGTTGATACATGAAAATGAGCCCTTCATGGGTAAGTTAACAAAATTTTAAAAAATTCTCTAAGGCATTTCTAAGGTAAAGTGAGAAATACGCCTAAGGAGGAGGTGATGCTAAAAAATTTCTAGAGGCAAGGTGGTATGCGCCCATGAGCAGGGGGGGAATTCTTCAGGAGAAGCAAGAAAAATGCCAGGATTTGGAAAGTGAAGACTGCAAGTGTGGAATACGTCCAGAATAAAATGAAATCAACCTTAGCAATTTTTATTATTTTTCAAAAATAATAAAAATTAAATGTACCCCCTTTGTCTGGATACACATGAAAATGATGATTTCTGAAGGGAAATTTCTTTTAGGTATTGGACATTTCCCACTGGGAGATGATTTAAAGTTCTTCCACACCTTGCTCGTGTTGTTTTGACAAAGATTCTGGCCTGGCACCCGTTTAACAAATTTCCAAGGCTTAGAGGGATAAATTTTCTAAGGCATGGTAAAATAAAGCTCAAGGGGTCGAATACACTCACAGGGTAGAGATTGAAATTTGCCTAAGGCATAGGAGAATTTGAAGATGGAATGAAGCTAGAACATCAAGCATTCAAGTGCATCCTCAATGTGAAATACTTTCTAAGACAAGAGGATGAAAACATCAAGATGGCATGCACCCTAACACACAATGGGCCCATGATGAAAGTTGCTAGAAAAATGATGAACTCCATCGCATCCGGAGATCAATCAATCATAACATGGAAATTAGGTAAGTAAAATTAATTTATATTATAAGCATTCTGATGCTCTTCTTTCTGTTTTGCAGAATGAACACCGGAGCCAGAGTGTGAAGACTTGAAGTGATGAAGCTAGACCATGTTACAACTTTGGAAAAAAGGAAACGACAATGGAGATTTGTCTAAGGCATTGAGAACGTGATGCAAAAGAGGAAAATACGCCCAAGGCAGTGGGCTAAAGAAATGTGAAAGTTACAAGAAAGAAATACATCCAGGAATGAAAACAACAGGAGGACTTAACGAAGGACTTTTTGCAAGGGGGATTTGAACCGAGTGTTGTTGTGTGCTTGCCTCCTCCTAACGCAACATAATTGGCAGAGAAGAACAATGGGAACACGTTTCTGGACGAGAATCTTCTGGAGGAAGATAGTGGGCATTAATTGCTCATAGTGGTCCCTGCAGAGGAGTGGAGAATCTTTTGTGCATTTATTGCCCCACTCCTCTCTCTGGCGGTTTTTAGGGCAAAAACCCTAATTATGGCATATGTGGCTCGATCTGAGCCCTTCATTGTAATCAGATCTGAACCGTCCACTGAGATGGGCTTATTATAAAAGGGGCATCCCCCCTCATTTGTAACTCAGTAGATATTAGATTGAGAGTAGAGAAGATAGAAGTTAGAATAGATAGAGAGATAGCTTAGTTTGGAAAGGAAAGAAAACTTTCCCTTTGAAAGTTTTGTAAACGGTTGTTGTGAACACTTTGCATAATATAAAGAGTTTCATTGCTTGGTGATTTCTTCTTTTGTTATGAGTAGCTAGCAAGGCCCTTTCATCTTTCCAATTCAAGTAGATAGAGTAGAGTAGACTTTATTTTATGCAAGTAGTTGTTAATTGTGGAGTGAGGTGTTTTGGTTTGAGAATATCTACTTTCATCCATACCACTAGTGGGCTTGCTGATGGTAAGTCTGCCCTGCGTGGTCAACTGGAATATTAGTGCCTAACTTCAGTTGTGATTCGTATGTTCACTTGCATCGGTGTGATGGTGTGTGTATGCTGAATCACAATTTGAACATGTTACTCATCCTTTGAAGATTGCACCAACTTTGTCAAGTTGTTCGAAGGGAGACGAAGCAAAGTCTGGTTTGAAGATTGTTTAAGTCGATCCTCGCCCTCCACCCTTTAGGAGTAGATGGTAGCAACTCTAATCCTTACACCCGTTTATATTCAGTATTATCCGGTTAGTTTAAGAACCCGAGCTTCATCGACAAATCTCCCGAAATTTGAAAATCCTTTCTTCTGAATGAGCAACTCACGTAAGTCCCCTTGGAATACCCAGCATATTCACATCAACCAATTGAGTCTATTCGCGACAAAAGGAACCTTGGAGTTGAACGCATGATCTTCCACGCAATCTTAGCATGCGGAATACTTTGATCAAGAGAGAATAGAGTGACCGTGGACATTTTATTCTGTGTTGGTGTGGTCACGAAACACACGTCAACACCCCCCACTGTACAAGTGGAAGTGTGGTTACATGGATGGCTTGCCACCTTAAAATAATTGTAATAATCAGACCCACTGAATAAGTGGAGTATTCCCATCGCTCGTGGATGCCTGCAAAGCAGAAGAAGTGTTCCTTCAGTTTGATAATTAACATTCCACCATATGTTAGCACCTCGCCTTCTAAAGGATCTTGTGTGCACATTCTTGGTGTTGAGTTTAGCTCTCTTTTTCAATTGTAATCAAGTCAATTATTGAGTTATTAGATCCTAGGGATCCTTTGACCATATGCCCGCTCCTCTTCCTTAAGTGGTTTTAGGGCGCATTCTTGGTTAGAGTTTATTTCAGTATTGTTTTGATTTGGAGCTAATCTTAACGGGTGAATGATTGCATTGTATGTGAACTAAAAAATCAAGAAAAAATTAAGGGGAACATTTCAGTCTTACCACAAATGGACAACTTCCATGGAGACTCTACTGCAGTATACTTTAAAAGTGAACTTGTTATTGAAAAGAAAGAATGCCTACGCCAGTACTCTCTTGCAGTAAATCATAAGAGATATTCAACGACTGTGTTTACACGTGCTCAACACTTGAAAGTGTAGAAGGAAGAAGAAGAGAGGCGGAGAACTAAAGAACAAGTTAAAGAAGTGGTTGCTCTAAACCCATCTTTAGCGAATTTTGACATTGTAAGCTCCATGATGAAGACCAAAGTTAAGATTTCACCGTTGGAGTACCTTCGTGATAACCCTAAGCAGTTGGATCGAATTCTCAAGTTTGTAAAGGAGGCTGCCATTCAATCTACATTGCTCAAATCATCCGTGCCAGCGAAAGAAAAGCCTAAACCCTTCTATATATCTTTGTATATAGGGGGATTCAAATTGAGAAATTGCATCATAGATTCAGGAGCCTCAGACAACATCATGCCTCTACAAGTAATGAATGAATTGGGACTTTCATGGACTAAGACATAGGACAAGTGTTATTCACTTGAGTCTAAATCGGTGTCGTTGGTCAAACAATTGGAGGATGCTCAAGTAAGGTTGGTGGCTTGTTCGAATAAAAAGATAATGATGACCATCCTAGTGGTTGACATTCTAGCCAGCTACGGGATGTTGAGCCAAAGCTTTTACAGAGACCTTGGTGGTAAGATACAGTTAGATTGGTCATCCATGATCATTCCTGTTGAGGGCAAAATCAAGATAGAACCTGAGCCCAAATCCCGATTCATAGTGGTGAAATCCCCAAACCCCCTAGCCCAAATTCTATATCAAGAAACAGGTCTTGGTAATTATGTGACTTTGTCAAAGATAGAAACTGAAGACCAGAACATTGCTTGTCCTGAAAAGAGATTGACAAAGGATACAAAGTTATGGACAATGCGGTTCGATGGGGGTTGTTCAACTACAGGTTCAGAAGCAGTGGAAATAATCATCTCCCCTAATGGATAATTGTACCCATTTGCATATTGCCTGCAATTGGAATTCACTGATGTTGAAAAAGAGGCGCTTTTGTTAGGCCTCAAATATACCGAAGACGTGGGAATCGAACTCCGATGTGTTAAAGAGGATGTAGAGCTGATCGATGAGCCAATCAAAGGATATTTCTAGGTCAGAAAGGATTACCTACGACATTATAGAAATAGAGTTTGGAACTCGATTGATTGGTTTGAAGCATTCGACATCGTGAGGATGGACGATAGCAAAACTGATGCCTCAGTGGTATCTGTTTCCCTCTTTGTGCCATATTCTGATTCTTGTCAGGGTGTCTTTGCTTGGGTGTAGGAAGATTTGAGAATCTTCATCTCAGAGGGATTGTCTCTTGTAATACCCGTCAGAAGAGAAGTGAAGCCTTTTAGGCAGAAGTGGCATCGATGGAAGGCTCTTACCGCTGCCATACAGTGGGCAATACCTGAAGCACTTCATTCCCTCGGGGGTGGAGTAATTTTGTTTGTCGTAATGTAGTTCCCCTTTTCGTAAGGCTTACGTAATGACTTAATGTGTTTCCTCATTCAGTAAATTTTTGTCGTGTTCTAAGTGATTTCTTTAGGCCATCTTATTTTAGGTGATTTAGGGAAGTTCCAACTTATAGGTGATTCTTAGAAAAGTCTTGTGATAGGTGAGTGGAAAGTAATCTTGACTCTGATGCCCAACTAATAAGGCATTGGTCTATGCTTAAAAATCCAAAGATTCTTGGTTGTCCTTTGTCGTAAGTATTCGATGTGGTCCCCAGATAGAGCCAATTGTTATGCCCAAAATTAAATTTTTTTGCTTCATTAAAGCATTTTGTAAAAGTGGTTAAAGTCTTGTAAAATTGTCATCAAAAGTCAAAATTTCTAAAAATAGACTTGAGTTAGCGTTTTTCGGGTTTGTTGTCAAATGGATGCTGGCAGAAGTTTCTAAAAATAGAAATTTCTATTTTTAGAAAATGTCTAAAAATAAAATCTTTGATTGGAGGGCTGAAACTGATTTTGATTGGTTAAAAATAATTCTCGAGCAGGTTGGTCGACTCAGAATTGTCAAAAGGTCAGTATTTCTTTGGTGGGTCTATTCTGCTTTTTCAAAAGGTAAAACATGAGCTCCAAGGTCATCAATGGAGGAAGATCAACTGCCAGGGGTCAGATTCAAGGTCTTAGATGCTACACAAACGATGATCAATGACGAATGATGCATGCAACACGTAGAACGAAGAAGCCAAAATTAAAAAGTTGAAAATCATGAAAAATATTCTAACACTGAAAAACCTAGGCGCCTTTTTTCAAGGAGGGCGCTTGGCTTTCCATGCCTTAAGCCAATTTTCGGTTCCCAAAGATGGCAAATGCAGTCAGCAAAGGTGGTGGATGGAAAATGAGGAAAAGTTGAAAATCTCAAAAAATAAACTAAGTTTAGCAAAGCTTGGTGACTTTTTTCAAGGAGGGTGCCTAGGGTTCCATGCCTTCAAAATTTTTGCCACTTTTTTCAAGAAACTTGCAATCTCCTCCGTGAGCCCGGTTCCAATTGTGTAGAAAGTAGTTAAAAGGCTGTTTATAGGGTTGGGAAAGTTGGAGATCATCTCAAATATGTTCAAGCTCTTCAATGAATCCATCATCCACTTCACAAGGTTTGTCGGACACCGAAAATTGTAGATCGAACAAAGGTAATTCATGCAAAACGAAGAAAGTCAGGAAAATTGAAAATCTCGAAAAATATTCTCTAACTTTGTCAAAGCCAGACGCCTTTTTTCAAGGAGGGCGCCTGACTTCTTGTGCCTTAAAATATTTTTCATCCATTGAAAAATTCGGCAATTGCCTTCATCAGCCTAATTCCAGGTCTTGAGAAATCAATCAGATGTAGTAACAGAGGCTAGCAGAAGGTATCATTCATCTCAGATTTGATTAGGCTTGCCAGATTGACTGAATTTTAGTCCTAGTTGTTCATAGATTAGCGGGAAACGATAGTCAAACTAGGGTTACTAGCTCTCGGCGGAAATACGCAGAGCAA
The DNA here is from genome assembly GCA_007115665.2 of Sequoiadendron giganteum. Taxonomy (NCBI): domain Eukaryota; kingdom Viridiplantae; phylum Streptophyta; class Pinopsida; order Cupressales; family Cupressaceae; genus Sequoiadendron; species Sequoiadendron giganteum. The sequence continues at coordinate 637,893,039 of CM021100.1, forward strand.
AATTTGAAAATCATGAAAAAATGGCTAAGGTTGGTAATGTTAGGCGCCCCTGACCAAAAGGGGTGTCGAAGTCTTAGAATATTTTTGATTTCGACACACCTTTCTCTGGTTTAATCTCCGCCGTTAGTTTTGAGCGTGTGCAATCGCGATGAGATGACATTGGATACCGATACGAAGCTGGGAATCACTTCAGCAGTAGTCAAACATGAGGTTGCCATGGTCAAACAGGGCTTATCAGTTGACAGTGCCAGTTTGTCAGATCGTCAAAGTTAGAAGCAGGATTCGTCGGACGCAAAACAAGTGAAAATTTGAAAATATCAAAAAATTTCTAAATCCTAGCATGCTAGGCAACCCTTTTCAAGGAGGGCGTTGTTAACGGGGTGTTTTATGATTGCACCAACACAGAATAAAGTTTCCCAACGGATACTCTATCCTCTCTTGAACAAAGTATTCTGCATGCTAAGATTGCCAAAAAGATCATGCATTCAACTCCAAGGTTCCTTATGCAGCGGATAGTCTCAATTGGCTTGATGTGATTTGCTGGTTATTTCAAGGGGACTTACACAATTGTTTGTTCAAAAGAGAAGTTGCAAGACACAAATGATTTGTCGATGATGCTCAGGTTCCTAAATTAATCGGGAAAATATTGAAAGTAAAAAGGATAGGGATAGAGGTTTTACTGTCTACTCCTAAATGTGGGATACAAAGGTCAATTCTTGCAAAAGCCTGAACCAAGTTCTGCTTTGCCTCACTTCGGACAACATCTACAGAGCCAGTGCAATCTTCAAAGGATAATGAAAGATGTTCAAACTACGACCCAATATGCAAATTCCATCACAACGATGCATACTAACACATAAATTGTAATTGAAGTTAAGTGCAAAAGTGTTCCAGTTGACCATGCAAGGCGGACCCACCGTCAGTGAGCCCGCTAGTGGTATGGATGAACAAAGCTTGCTCAAACTAAACAACGTATTCCTCAACTACCAACTACTTGCATGAAATGAAATCTACTTTAAGATTATAAATGAATTGGAAAGACGAAAAAGCCTTGCTAGCTGCAAACAACAAAAGACGGAATCACCAATCAATGAGAACTCTTTATATTATGAGAGTGTTCACAACAACTTCTTACAAAGCCTTCAAAGGGAAAACTTTCTTTCCTCCTCAATCTAAGCTATGCTAACTTCTAAGCTATTCACTATATGCTCTCTTTGCTCTAATCTCTAGTGTCTAGTTCTAATTCTAATGGATTACAAATGAGTGGGGATGCCCCTTTTATAGTTGGCCAAATCCCGTGGACGACTCAGATTCAATTACAATGGAGGGCTCAGATTGAGCCACGTAAGCCCTAGTCCGGATTCTACCCTAAAAACCGCCACAGAGAGGAGTGGGGTAATGAATGAGCACAAAAGATTCTCCACTACTCCGTAGAAACCACCATGAGCAATTAATGCCCACTATCATCAGAAGATTCTCGTCCATAAGACTTTTTCTGTTCTACCTGCCAATTCTGTTGCGCTAGGAGGAGGGTAAAAGAGTCTCTAAGATTGTCTCCACAAATAATAAAAATTGATAGGATCTAGAGTTCGACTGCTCAATTGTTCGTGTTCAACCCTCCTGTTGTTTTAATTCCTGGACGCATTTCTTCCTTGTAACTTTAATATTTCTCTAGCCCACTGCCTTTGACGCATTTAGTCTCTTTTGCATCACGTGCTTAATGCCTTAGACAAATTTCCCCGGCCATTTCCCCTTTGCCTTGGGAACTTTTTCACCTGATTTCTTCATCTTTACCTTGTCGCATGCCTTCATGAGTTGGGTGCATATTAGGTCCTTGTGGAGAAATCCCAACACTTAGCCATTTCTTCCAACATCTTCTTCCTGCAAATGAGACATCATGGAGGAGTTTCAAACATGTAGCTTTTTCCTCTTCCAAAGTTGTAATGTTATCCCGAAGTACTTGTTTCATCACCTCAAGTCCTCATGCCTTGGCCCCGGTGTTCATCCTGGAGCATAAAAGAAGAGGAACATCAGACGCTTTATAATATAAAATCTCTTTACTTACCAAATTTCCATGTTTTGATTGGTTGATCATTGGATGTGGTAAAATTCATCATTTGCCTCTAGAAAATTTTGCTTTCTTCAAGGGCGCATCCACTACCTTGTGTTTGGAGCTAGTGCCTTGGAAATTTCTCCACCCTGAGGGTGAATTGAACGCTTGATGCATGGGCTTCATTTCATCCTCAAATTCTTCATGCCTTAGACAAAATTCACCTCATCTTGAGCTTAGGTGCACTTGACCCCGTTGGCCTTCTTTTTCTATGCCTTAGAAAATTCAGCCACCTTGTCTTACCTTAGGCGCATATGGGTGTGTCTAGTTTTATTTTCACCACTTAGAATTTCTTCAAGCCATGCATCTTCATACCTTGGGCGCGTTTGAACCTTTGTGCTTTTGCTTTTGTGACTTAGAACATTTGCAAACCTCATTTCTACCATGGGCACATTTCACCTGTCAAGCATGCATTTTCAACCCTAAGACTATTTCTAGGCCACTTTATCCTTCCTAGGGCACATTTCAATGGATGGAGTTCATGACTTAAGCAAACCTCATCCAACTTCTTCAAGGGCGCATTTGGAGGTGTCCAGTTATGTTTTGAAACACAGAGAAAATTTTCTAGCTTCTCATCATAACTGGGCGCATTTACCACCTTGCACTTTCATCTTCAACACTTAGAAAGTTTTTCAAGTCATCTCCTCTACTAGGGTGCATTTGAAGGGTGCTACTTCCTTTTTCTGACTTGGAAACCCTTCTCAAACCTTTTGCTCATGATGGGTGCATTTCAAGGGTGGAGGAGGAACTTTCCAGCAACTTAGAAGATTTTTAAACACTTTGAAGTGCCCTGAATGTGTTGAAGTAGTCAAAATTTCCACAATCCCAAGGGAAAGACCTCAAATTAGGTACTTACTAAAAATAGTAAGTTGTCAAATTTTAGTGAAAATTTGATGGGAGCCTGCTTGGAGCATCGTGATTGTAGTACCAAGCTGAGATTTCATTTTGCCAACTCAATTTGACCTCCAATAAGCCTTAAGAATGAAAATCCTAATTTCACAAACGTAGCCAAAATTCCAACTAGGTCAAATGATGGGACATCCCGGGAAGGACAGAGAGAGAGACGCAAAACAACCCAAAACCAAAGCCAAAAGACAAGAATGGAGCAAAAATTAGGGGGGGTCCCCATCTTGAATGGGGTGATGTGTGAAAAGGTTACAACATTAGTGCCACCTCGAATAAATGTTCCTGAACATTTCAAAGACAAAACCCATTCCATACTCAAAACCTTTGGATAATCCCTTCCAACCTATCATTTGACTACGGGACGTACTTAAAAGGGAAGAGGAATCCTAGATTGGATCAAGGCACCTCATCTTTTGATTACAAGTGTGTGCATATGCGTTTATTCCAACTGAAAAGACCATTGAAGCTCCTAGAATCTGTTGTGACGAGCTACATAATGATCCTAACTTTAAAAGCATTCTGTAATTCTCACGAATATTGCTCCACTGCTGGCCAAGTGTTCATAGCCCTTATGGAGTTATTCGCAAATTCCCAAAGCCAAATACTTTGATATTTCTTTCATTGCTCCTTTCTTAGATATTCCTTTTAGCACATTTTATATTTTCTTTCATACTGATTTTCTGTCAATTCCACAATTGGCTGGCAAGCAATGAAGCTTCCAATGGGTCTGAGAATTACAGGGGTGATTAAGTAGGATTTAAGATTTTTCACTTGCCACGACTTCTCCCAAGAAACCTCAATGACTTAGGTCAATCAATTATGTATGTAAAATATAGTAGTTGTGAGACTTGGTGTCAAGACACAATAGATGATTCCCTTCCAAGTCAAGTACAAATCCTAACCAAATAATAAAACTCGAAAGAACAACCTCTGATTCTAAAGCGCTTCCTAAATGACACAACACCCCCTTCACAAATGGGATCCCCTTTTATTCTCAACTAAACTAAGCAACAACGAAACTAAAGAGAACTAAACTAAGGAAAGCAAAGCGAACCAAGCTAAGCAAAAACGAAAAGGAAAACCTACTCTAATAGGACAAATTTTTTGAATGGACAAGACTGGGAGGAGAAAAATATATACAACTCCTAGCATGATTTCTTAGGATATTCACTGGCAATGCAGCAGTAGTGATAGTGCGGAGCCTAGCAAATCTATCCTTGAACTCAAAAAAGTAATCTTTCACGATACAAATCTCAAACTCAAGCAAAACCTTAGGAAAGATTAGCAATTGAGGCAACTCATTTAGACCATGATTAATCCACAAGCAAGTTTCTTTCCTAGACCTCCATAATCAAATTCATAACTTTCAAAATCAAGAGCAAGGAAAGAGACAACTTGGTGTTCTTTGTGCTTGAATGGAGACTCTTGATCGTTGTGCTTCGTCCTATCGCGTGAAGAGAGATTCCCAACATCCTCCGGAGGTCGCCATTGGTGATGTGTGGTTCCATTTGCAACTATGACATTGAAAATTTCACTTGCTGATTCATCTTGAGACCTTCTTGGAAGTAGACTCAACGTCCCTTCGAATTTTTCATCACTCTTTGTTCCATCAAGTGGTACTTGACTTTCAAGTTGATATTCTTCTTCTATCCATTCATCTTTAGGAGGTCGTAGTTGGTGGTACGGTACTTCACTTGCACTAGCATCATGCCCATGAAGTTTTGACTCAACCTTGAAACCCTTGAACAACTCTTTTATGTCTGTGTCCTCAATGTTGAATAAACCAAGCATCCTTGTGCACATCTGTGAGTGTCCTTAAAATTTAAGGATTCCTTAATAAGCTGTTTTTCAAATATAAAGGGTAGTGCCCCTTCAAATTGTTCTGTTTGTGGGCGGGAGGCGGTGCATTTGAAATATGATGATTGTTCTTCATACACTTCTTTTGATGTCACAACCTGCTCACCGGTTCGCCCATCCTTTTGATCACTTTCTCCAAGGGTACTCGAAATTTGTTTTCTTATAACAGCTTGCAGCTCTTCATTTGGATCTTCTCTTTGTGGCGTGGATGAATGCTCGACAAGGATCTCCTCCTTTTCTTGGATTGACGAAGCATCAAGTGATAGGTCTTCGTGACAGTTAACCTTGATCATTGCCCACAATTTCTTCATTCTCCTGAATGTCTTCCATTGTTTCAATGCCTTCTTCCTTCGGCGCAATGTTCGAAACTTCACTTTCAACTGCAATTTCTTTTGGCTCACTCATGCTATCTTCTTTAAACTCACTCCTTTGATTGTGACATGATGTGGTGCTATGCTTCTTCAGATAAGTTTCACCCATCGCAGCTGTGAGGTGCATGTCCCCCATTTTGTCCTCTAGGCATTCCTCCTTTGGTGGAGGGTATGCTGGCTAAATGTGCGCTTCTTTGCAATCCTCTACACTGCATATACTCGGTTGTTCCAACAATCCTAACTAATGCTGCACTTGGCTAATGGCCTCCTTGCATAATTGACTAGTGGATTCTGAATGGCTTTCATTGTGAATTCTACACCAACCAGCCAACAGGATGCATTCCAAAGGCAACTTTTCAATGCTGAACTGCTTCTTGCTTCTTTCTTTGTATCTCTCGAACAATTTGCTGAGACTTGGACATTTTTGGCACTATTGGTTTGAAAATATCTCGAAAGAAAATTTCTCGTTGCAAAGCCAGATGTACCCTTGACAAGAATGTCATACAATTTAATTCATTGTGCCAAGTGGTACCGGGAATTCTGCATCTATCTCTCGTTGCAAAGTCGGATAAACTTCCTGGAGACAACTGCGCATTCAAAACTCGATGTAGCATGGGAAGATCAACTTGAACACCTCCATGGTCATAAGAAATTTGTGGCCGATGCCCATCCATTGATGAATCTTTGATTTTTCTAACTTTTCACTTTTTTTGGATTTTTTGACATACGAGAGATCTAACATATCTCTGATTTGGCATTTCAAAGTTCATATTGGTTATATCCAGTTGAATTTCTCCTCTTCTAAAGCTCGCCCTCCTTTAAGCGCCAATTCTATTGCGTTAGGAGGAGGCAAGCATAAAAGTGATGAGCAAAGAGTTCTTCTCGTTCAACCCTCCTTCTAGTGCCAATTCTGTTGACGGGTGTTTTATGACCGCACCAACACAAAATAAACTTTCCCAACGGATACTCTATCCTCTCTTGAACAAAGTATTCTGCATGCTAAGATTGCCAAAAAGATCATGCATTAAACTCCAAGGTTCCTAATGTAGCGGATAGTCTCAGTTGGCTTGATGTGATTTGCTGGTTATTTCAAGGGGACTTACACAATTGTTCGTTCAAAAGAGAAGAAGTTGCAAGACACAAATGATTTGTCAATGATGCTCAGGTTCCTAAATTAACCGGGAAAATATTGAAAGTAAAAAGGATAGGGATAGAGGTTCTACTGTCTACTCCTAAATGTGGGATACGAAGGTCAATTCTTGCAAGCTCAAACCAAGTTCTGCTTTGCCTCACTTCGGACAACCTCTACAGAGCCGGTGCAATCTTCAAAGGATAATGAAACATGTTCAAAACACAACCCAATATGCAAATACCATCACAACGATGCATACTAACACATAAATCGTAATTGAAGTTAAGTGCAAAAGTGTTCCAGTTGACCATGCAAGACGGACCCACTGTCAGTGAGCCCACTAGTGGTATGGATAAAAAACGCTTGCTCAAACTAAACAACGTATTCCTCAACTACCAACTACTTGCATGAAATGAAATCTACTTCACTTTAATCTACTTTAAGATTATAAGTGAATTGGAAAATGAAGAAGCCTTGCTAGCTGCTCACAACAAAAGACATAATCACCAATCAATGAGAACTCTTTATATTATGAGAGTGTTCACAACAACTTATTACAAAGCGTTCAAAGGGAAAAATTTATTTCCTCCTCAATCTAAGCTATGCTAATTTCTAAGCTATTCACTATATGTTCTCTCTGCTCTAATCTCTAGTGTCTAGTTCTAATTCTAATGGATTACAAATGAGTGGGGATGCCCCTTTTATATTGGCCAGATCCCGTGGACGGCTCAGATTCAATTACAATGGAGGGCTCAGATTGAGCCATGTAAGCACTAGTCCGGATTCCGCCCCAAAAACCGCCACAGAGAGGAGTGGCGTACTGAATGAGCACAAAAGATTCTCCACTACTTCGTAGAAACCACGATGAGCATTTAATGCCCACTATCATCAAAAGATTCTCGTCCGGAAGACTTTCTCTGTTCTACCTGCCAATTCTGTTGCGCTAGGAGGAGGGTAAAAGAGTCTCTAAGATTGTCTCCACAGATAATAAAAATTGATAGGATGCGGAGTTCGACTACTCAGTTGTTCACGTTCAACCCTCCTGTTGTTTTAATTCCTGGACGCATTTCTTCCTTGTAACTTTCATATTTCTCCAGCCCACTACCTTGGGCGTATTTAGTCTCTTTTGCATCACGTTCTTAATGCCTTAGACAAATTTCCCTTGCCATGTCCCTTTTGCCTTGGGAATTTTTTCACCTAATTTCTTCATCTTTACCTTGTCGCGTGCCTTCTTGAGTTGGGTGCATATTAGGTCCTTGTGGAGAAATCCCAACACTTAGCTGTTTCTTCCAACATCTTCTTCTTGCAAATGAGACATCATGGAGGAGTTTCGAACATGTAGCTTTTTCCTCTTCCAAAGTTGTAATGTTATCCCGAAGTACTTGTTTCATCACCTCAAGTCCTCATGCCTTGGCCCCGGTGTTCATCCTGCAAAATAAAAGAAGAGCATCAAACGCTTTACAATATAAAATCTCTTTCCTTACCAAATTTCCATGTTCTGATTGATTGACCTCCAGATGTGGTAAAATTCATCATTTGCCTCTAGCAAATTTTGCTCTATTCAAGGATGCATCCACCACCTTGTGTTTGGAGTTGGTGCTTTGGAAATTTCTCCACCCTGAGGGTGCATTGAACTCTTGATGCATGGGCTTCATTTCATCCTCAAATTCTTCATGCCTTAGACAAAATTCACCTCATCTTGAGCTTAGGTGCACTTGACCCCTTCGGCCTTCTTTTTCTATGCATTAGAAAATTCAGCCACCTTGTCCCTAGGCGCATATGGGTGTGTCTAGTTTTATTTTCACCACTTAGAATTTCTTCAAGCCATGCATCTTCATACCTTGGGTGCATTTGACCCTTTTTTGCTTTTGCTTTTGTAACATGGAACATTTTTAAACCTCATTTCCACCATGGGCACATTTCACCTGTCAAGCATCCGTTTCAACCCTTAGACTATTTCTAGGTCAGTTTATCCTTCCTAGGGCACGTTTCAAGGGATGGAGTTCATGACTTAAGCAAACCTCATCCAACTTCTTCAAGGGTGCATTTGGAGGTGTCCACTTATGTTTTGAAACAGTTAGAAAGTTTTCTAGGTTCTCATCATAACTGGGCGCATTTACCACCTTGCACTTTCATCTTCAACACTTAGAAAGTTTTTCAAGTCATCTCCTCTGTTAGGTCGCATTTGAAGGGTGCTACTTCCATTTTCTGACTTGGAAACCCTTCTCAAACCTTTTGCTCATGATGGTTGCATTTCAAGGGTGGAGGAGGAACTTTCTAGCAACTTAGAAGATTTTTAAACAACTTCATTCATAAGAGTGCATTCGGGGGGGTGAGGAGGAATTTTTCATGCCTTGGAAACATTTTCTTGCCTCGTCCATGACTTGGGCGGATTTCACCCTATGTACTTTAATCTTCATGACTTAGCAAATTTCCACGCCTTCATTCCTTGCTTGGGCGTATTTTAGGGGGCTACTTCCAGTTTTCAATGGCTTAGAATTTTTATGACTCTGATGCTTACGTTGGGCGCATTTCCACCCTTGAGCCTCCATTTGATGCCTTAGAAAATTCCTCAAACACCTCCTTACATGATGGGCACATTTCATAGGTAGAGCTCTCATTTTAACTTGCTTTGGGAAACTTTCTCCACACAACTCCACACCTTGGGCGCATTTTAGCTAGTGAGGTTTCATTTCCCTCACACTTAGAAACTTTTTTAAGTCACTCGCTATGCCTTGGGCATATTTGAGAGGTGGAGGAGGAATTTTCACACTTAATAATCTTTTTCCCTTGCCTCCTCTATGACTTAGGCGCATTTTAGGGTGTGAGAAGGATTTTCCAACACTTAGAAATTTTTCTATCCCCATGCTTGCTTTGACGGAGGTAGGGTCAAGGAATCTACAAGACCTTAGAAAAAATCTGTCATGCCAACCTTTCATCTTGGAGCATCTCCTAGGTGGTGGTTCTCATGACTTGTATGCTTTTTCCTCAACCTCCTTCAAGTTGGGAGAGGAGGGTCTTAGGAATTTTTGATGACTTGAAAGATTTTTCATGACTACTCTTAGGGCTCATCTTGGCCCTCCTCATGCCGGTTCATTGACTTAGAGATTTCCTCAAAGCTTTCATACCTTGCCTGCCCTGTCTACTATTTTTAGTAAGTTTTTGATTTCTTGACCTTGGCAGCTCAGGTGACTTTTAAATTTTCACCACGTGGTCCTCATCGCTGATGAAACTGCTCACACCGCTTTTCGCTGACCTACTATTTATATACTGTTCTGGAGACGACTTACTATAAATAGTAAGTGCTCAGATTGTGCTCAAATTTTATCGGTAGACTGCTTGAAGGATGTTGATCGCAGTGGGATACCTTCATTTTCAAAGATTTTGGCTTTGTACCCCTCATTTTGAGTCTTGAAGCTGGAAACGCTAATTTGACTTGCATGTGGCTCAAATCACCTCCGTTTGACCCCGTTTCTGTTGCATGTTGCTCTGTTTGTGATACTAAAGTGCCCGGTGGCTACTGGAGTGATCTTGCTAAAAATAGTAAGTGTCTGTAAAAGTGACCAATCAGTTGCTGGATGAGTTTACATGTCACATTGTTCGAGAGATCTCAAAAAACCCAGAAAAACCCAGTAAATTGGTTTGCATGCGAGTATTGGCTAAAATAAAAAGTTCCTGAAAAATGATCAACTTTGTTTGCATGTCATATCGTTGCGAAGCTGTCGAAAAATCGAGAAAGAATATCCTGACGTGTATTGAAAAATTCTGCATGCAAACCCTGAAATGTGCCTTTGATGCCGAAACTGTAAAAAATAGCAAGTTGTCCAAATCTGCTCAAATTTTGCGTGCAAGTACTTTGAAGTGTCCTGAATGTGTTGAAGTAGTCAAAGTTTCCACAATCCCGAGGGAAAGACCTCAAATTAGGTAGTTACTAAAAATAGTAAGTTGTCAAGTTTTAGTGAAAATTTGATGGGAGCCTGCCTAGAGGATTGTGATTGTAGTACCAAGCTTAGATTTCGTTTTGCCAACTCAATTTGACCTCTAATAAGCCTGAAGAATGAAACCCCTAATTTCACAGACTTAACCAAAATTCCAACCAAGTCAAATGATGGGACATCCTCGGAAGGACAGAAAGATCAGAGAGAGAGAGAGAGACGCAAAAAACCCAAAATCAAAGCCGAAAGACCAGAATGGAACAAAAATTAGGCGGGGGTCCCCATCTTGAATGGGTGATGTGTGAAAAAGTCACAACAGGTCCTAGACTTCCAACACTTGAAATTTTTCGAATTTAGTGCACCTATTTCTAGTTCAACCTTTGTTGTTGGTAGCAGTTGCAACAAAAGTTTAAAAATGGAGAAAAATGGCCGAGAATTTTGAGGTTTTACGTGTTTGATGATGTCATTGGATGTGTATGTTTTTGTATGTGCTTTTTGCAACTACAAAATAGGAATTCACCGTTGCACATGCAAACAAAGTCAGATTTTTGCATGCAAAGTTTTTATCTACATGCATAGACTCCAAATTTTAGAGTTTTGCATGAAAGCGCTTTTTCATCTCCAAACTCTATTCAAGAGGCTTTTTGCATGCATTCTTCATAATTTGCAGGTTAGCTTTTAGAGGAAGAAAGATAGAAATCAAGATTTGGAGGCTCAAACAAAGTGTTTTTTTAATGTTCTTCGTGGATTTGAGGTTGGGAAGCATAGACGCACGCTTTTTCATGGTCTGATTTTCTAGGGCATCACATTTCAGCAACAGGTGGTCATTTTTTTCAGTTTTCATCGATCTGGGTCCATCTTCATTTTGATTCCTCTAGAAGATTGGGAAATTTAAATTTTCTTTTTCGACCCTATTTTTAAGGAGATCTTGCATGCTTGGGAAAAAAAATTCTTTTTCAAAATTTGACAATTTGGGTCTTTTTAGAACGTGATTGGTTACAAAACCCAGACCTCGGCTATTTTTTAGGAGATTTGCTATTTTTAGAATCAACAAGCTATTTTTAGCAGGTTGTCTGAGCATAGGCTTGTTCACAATCAAACTTCATGGTTTTCATCATACAATACTCTTTCATTAAAAAATCTAGAGAAGTGTTAGAGGCATAAAGCCACAAAGAAAAATAGGATAAGAGCAAGAGGATATACTTATAAAAGGTCATCACTCTAGTTGCAGAGCTGCCAAGATGATCATTAAATGAGTCACCTGGTGGAGCATGTAGTGTTTCCTAAGAATAGAACTAAAAGCAGCAGTTAGCTCAATGCCTTTTCCAAGTTCAACTTGTTCTCATTCATGCATATCTATTCTTTGGAAATATCAAATGTAAAATATCTCGAAGTTGGAGCGTGTCTTGATGTTTAATCAGTTAATTGATGTTAGCAGGTGGTTAGTTATTAGTTATTTTCTGTTTTGTCTTAGAAATAAAACTTGCATGTTGCCAAGTCTAATTGTTAAGAACAAGGAGATTTTAGGGTTCGCTACTCCTTTTTTGTGTATAAATAAGGGCAGCCTTGCCCATTTCTTTTCAACCGTCATTGTGATAACAAATTGCTGAGCCTACTTTGCCTGCAACTTTGTTATTCAGTGTCTGTTCACTTTGTGTCAAATGTAATTCGGTTTGATCGCATATGGTAAGCCTGTCTTTGCTACAATTTTCTATCCCAAAAGTGTATTTGCTGTTAGAATTTGAGGAAGGAAATCTCGTGCCTATTTTGCTCTGATTTACTGTCTCAATCTCTTTTAGCATTTTATCTTATGTGTTTTGCTTTCATAATATTTATTTCAGCTTACATTTAATAAGTACAATGAGTCTTCAGGTGTGTTTTGGAAGCGAGTTATTTAAGTATTTGTGTTAAATCAAATCATTCCTTGTTTACTTCTGATTCTCAAGCTCTGAGTTTACTTGAGTTGTCAGAAGTGTCTATAGTTTAGGCCTAGTTGTAGTTGAAATTTTGGAAAAGAGAAAACCTCAGCTATGACGCAAAGAATTTTATAACCTTGTGCTCTTAGCTGAGAATAAAAAGATATGCAATGGTTTAGTATTTCTTTTTAAGCATAATCAACAAAGAGGGAGCTTCCCCTCCTAATTTGAAGAGCAGTCTGATTGTGCATAGTTGTCTGTTTCTAATCCACATTCCAAAGGTGCGAGTTAAAATGCCAACAAGTTTTTGAGTGTATAATCTTCATGCACATTCCTGTTGACGTGTGTTTTATGACAACGCCAGCACATAATAAAATGTCCAACGATCACTCTATTCTCTCTTGATCAAAGTATTCCGCATGCTAAAATTGCGTGAAAGATCATGCGTTCAACTCCAAGGTTCCTTTTATTGCGAATAGACTCAGTTGGTTGGTGTGAATATGCTGGGTATTCTAAGGGGACTTACATAATTGTTCGATTTTGCCAAGCAGATGAAGGGTTTTGACTATGATGCTCTGATATTTGAACTGACCGGGAAATATTGAATTTAAAGGGATAAGGAGTAGGAATTCTATGGTCTATCTCTAAAAGGTGGAAAGCAAGAATCGATTCAGACAATCTTCAAACCAAACCTTGTTTCGTCTCCCCTTCGGACAACTCTGACAAAGTTGGTGCAATCTTCAAAGGATGGATAAGATATTCAAATTGTGATTCAACATGTGCACTCCGTCATAACGATGCAAGTGAACACACAAATCACAACTGAAGTTAGGTACTAATATTCCAGTTGACCACGCAAGGCAGACTTACCATCAGCAAGCCCGCTAGTGGTATGGATAAAGGAAGATTTGTTCAAACCAACGCTACACTCCACAATTAACAACTACTTGCATAAAATAAAGCCTACTTTACTCTACTCTACTTGAATTGGAAAGATGAAAAGATCTCATCAACTACCCACAATGCAAGATAGAATCACCAATCAATGAAAATCCTTATATTATGAGAGTCTTACACAACAATCTTTTACAAAAACCTTCAAAGGGAAAGTCTTTCTTTCCTTTCCAAACTAATCTAACTCCTAGCTCTACTCTTTAACTTCTATCTAGCTGAACTCTATCTCTGGTTTCCGTCTAACTCTGATATTTTGCAAATGAGGGGGGATACCTCTTTTATATCTAGCCCAGTCCAGTGGACGACTTAGATTCAAATACAAGAGAAGGCCCAGATTGAGCCACCTAAGCCCTGATTAGGGTTCTAGCCCTAAAAACTGCCACCGAGAGGAGTGGGGCAATGAATGCACTGAAGATTCTCCACTCCTCATCAATGAACCACTATCTGTCATCAACTCATGTCATCCCCTTCCAGACGATCATCATCCAGAAGGGCGTTTCCTTTCTCCTTCTCACTGGCTGCAAACCTGATGAACCTGTCCAATACTGCTTCAACTTCCTGATCCAAAATGGGAGGAATGTGATCCAACTGAAATTCTAAAATTGTAACTGTTTGTCCATGCCGGGCACCAGATTTCTTCCAGGCAACAAGGGCGTCCTGGGTGTTCTGAATAATGCTGGAGAACGCGGAAGTGTTCTCGAAATCATCTCAGAAAAGAATGGTATTAATCTGTTCTTCAATCCATCTGTAGTCACTTCTTTAGAAGTCAGCCTTTTGGCAAAGATTGCCTCCAACGTATTGAGAACTCCATCCAAAATATTTGTCATGGCCTTCCTGACCCTGACAGAACCTGCCTGTGATGCATTGTAGAATCCTCGGCTTGTAACCACTGAAGAATACCATTCGGCGAAGTCATAACTATCTCCTTCCTGAATCATACCTCCCTCAACCAAAACCTATAGAGGTGCGTGCATCAATGCTCCTAAACGAATAACAACTTTCGTCTGATAGATACGAGCTTCTCCCCAAGCATGATTGACTGCGTCCATTCTTGCCATAATATCGGAGGCTTGCCAGTAGGCATGTGCAAGGTCCTCCATGAACTTTCCTGTTTCCATACGAACGTTGGCAACCCACTTGTCTGCCTGTTGGGCCATTCTCTTCAAACCCTCTAACCCACTGATTGATTCCCTGGAAAATTCAGCTGGAAGGTGAATTGCCAGATTCTCTTGCCCACAAGGACGGGACAAGTGCTGCATGTAACCAATCAGTGTCTTGTGCTCTACCTTCAATTTCTTGTACTTGCCCTCAACATAGGACAATCTATCCTTGAGTGCCCGATAGGAATTATCGCACTCCCCAACTACTTGTGCTCCAGTAGGGCAGCCAAGTTCCATGGTCGTAATCACATAGTTTTCGGGAATGGGCTCGTCTCGATCACACTCTACCCTAGGCATTGCCACATGCAAAGTTCGAGAGCCATCCTCATCTGTTGATATTTTGGAGAACTTCTTGGCCTTCTTCTTCGTTGGAGGTGCACTGATCCTTTGTAACAACTCCTCCATCTCGGTTGCAGGATCAATCTCATCTACAGGGTCACGTCTCATCCTATCCCTTAGCCATTCTGGCACCTCCTGCCGCATGTCTGATATAACAAAAGGTTGCTCAACCTCGACCTCTATCTCATGAACTTCTTCCTTGCCTTTGTTCCGACGAGGCTCATCATTATCTATAGGCTCAGTATCTCCTGAGCTCTGGGCATCCTGATCTGAAGTAGCATCATCCTCGAGAGCTGCCTCAATCTTCTACTGAAACTGAGTATCAGTGGCCGTCCCCTCATCCGTCTCTTGCTGATTTTCTTCCCGGGGCATGTTGATGCTCGGGTCCACTGATTCTCTACGAGGTGGCTGACTTGCCACTTGCATTGCCTGTTCTTCTTGCAATCTTTCCCTTTGATCAAGAAACAATGATACTTCCTGTAAACTCGGAGAATGTGCCCGAGATGGTGTATGCAAGGATTCCTCAACTCTCAAAGGCTCAGGTTGAACTGGCTCCTTTCCTCTTGGCTCTGGAGTTTGATTACTCTGTCTCCTCTGATTAGTTGCCGGTGATCTGTTATCTCCCATCAAATTATATGTGAGGGGAATTGATCTTCCCTTGAGTCGGCTGACATGCCTCTCTACCCAACTTCGTGTGAATGTTAAGACTGGGATACAAAGTGTATCCAAGTTGGTAATCTTTGGCTCTGACCAATCCAGGAGTGGTAAAGGCGTATTCCTCACCGTTTCGTAATCAACCTGTACAACATTTGTATCTTCCTCGATTTGATCCGACACTAGGACAATCTCGCATTCCCTGATCATTACCAACGGTATCCGAGAGAACATTCTCCTCCTGATCTCGATCTCATCCACTGCACTCGCCCAAAAGTCTTCGATCTGTGCCTTGTGCCTGAACTCTTCTGACAATATCCATCTGATGTTCCTGTGGGGATCATAGTGGTGCCTGCTGGTGTGGTAGGAAAGGCGGAAGAACTGGAGCTCATTTTCTGCCTCCCTAGCTGCTTGTAGTGATGGGCAGATTTCATTTGAATTCCCAATGGTAATTGGGAACCCAAGTCCACCTTTTGTCTTCTTCTTTTGAATCTTATCATAGGCAATAAGTTGCCTAGATATTTCCAGCATCACTATTCTGTTTGTGGGATACCGGGGCAATCTATAAGGATAAGAAGAAAATCCTTGCAGTCTTATGTAGGTAAACTTCGGAAATTGGATAAACTAACACCCGAACTTTTCAATCAAATCTTGTGCTTCCCTAGATATTCTGTGATGGGTCCTTTGCTGCAAGGTCCTTGTTATGTGCATAGTGAAGGTGTCATTGACCCTTTTGTAATTGGTGGTGCTTGTCAGATGCAGCTGTGGACAAGCCTCATGTATCTTAAATTGATGGGAACCACACCCGATTGGTTCCTTATAGGAAATTCCCCTATACTTCGTCATACGGGCCAGCATGTAGACAATGTAAGAGCCCATGTAAAACGTTTTCGTTCTCTTGACACCATGAAGCTGCTCATGTATGTTGTCACTTATCATCAGTGCCCAATCCACGTAATCTTTGCCCTCTAGCACCAAGTTGACATAATAAAACATCCAAGGTTCAAAGATGAACGCTTGGGGGCATCCTCCAACTCTACTCAACATCATTATCAGATCACCAAACTCTTGCCTCAAATCCTTTGAGATTATTTGTTTGGGTAATTTTGTACGAGTTGGCTTGGGTTTGATCATCCACCTGGTATTTATCAAATCAGCACACCGGTCTGTCGTGGATGAGTACATCTTTTCGGCCCTTTCCCTTGATTTATAGATCATCTTCTCATGAACTGGAATCCCAAATGCTTCTCTGATTGCTTCAGGTGTAAGGTTGGCCAATATCTTGCCATCTGGCGAAGTGATCGTCCTCTGCTCTGTGTTGTAGTGGTTGGCGCATTCTATGATTAGCTCTGGACACCGGATAGTTGGAGGAAAACTAGCAGCTGCATACAGTCCACTTCTTACAATGTTGTGCGAGGTAACTGATGGGTGATGGCCTCCAGTCCCCATTATCCTTCTTCTGAATGCCTCCAGGTTGAACGAGCCCAAGTTTGTGTCAGCCAGCTTGCCTAACTTTGAAGAAAATTTTGATTCCGGCAAGAAAGACTTGCTCAATTTCTTAATTACTGCTTGTCTCGATGTGTTTGCCTTTGCGGATTCAGCGTGGTTCCCTCTGCCTGCAGCTCTTCTGCTTAATTCAACCATTCTGCAAGGAACAAAAGCTATTAGAAAACAAGATTTTAAAATAATAAAATAATCACGTTTGAGGGTGCCAACAGATTTTTTAATAAAAAGGCTGCAATGCTTTGTCACTTTCAGCTACAAACCTCAACACTCTTGTTCACTTCAACGTTTTTTAGAAGTCTCCCTACTTGCTGCAACACAATGTCTGATGCTTGGAAAAGTTTGCTTGCAGCAATTCACCCTTAGCAGATTTGAAACTTCTCTCTTCAAGTTCGCCTTTCTCAGCAGTTTAGGACTTCCTTCTCAATTGTACTTCTCAGTATTCAGCAACTTGGGACCTTTGCTTGCAGCTTCGTACTTCTCAACAACTTCACTCTCTTAACTTCAAGTCGCACTTCAGCAATTTGAGAAGCTTCTCCTCAAGTTGTCCCTTTCAGCCTTCAGCAACTTGAGACTTAGAAGTTATCACTTGCAGCAACTCACTTCTCCTCACAAGCTCGACTTCTTCAGCAACTCAAGCTATTCTCAAATGCGAATTTCTCAGCAACTTGAGGATTTCCTATCTCTGCAAACTCGTACTTCAGCCTTAGCAAATATTTTGCACTTAGCAACCGGTGAGAAGAATGAAAAGGACTCGAAATCTTATAGCCAGGTCGAAATCCAGTAGAGGCTATACTTAGCATGTTTTTGAATTCCATTTTCCCCCCTTTTGCTAGTCGCAACACTTGTCATCCGAAGCATCAAAATCTTGAGCTTCTAGAATTTCAAAATTTCATCACCCCTGCACAGGCCTGTTTCATCATATTTGCTTCTTTCAAAATATCAAATTAAGCACCTCTTTGAACAATTTTAATTCATCAGGCAAAGTCATTTTTATTTCATTCTTGCCTTGGCAAAACTATCCGGTTCAATCCTCCAGCGAAACATTTTAGGAAACTCATTCATTTTATTTGCCTCAGAGGAATTCTTTAAATTTGCCTTAGGAAATTTATCAAAATAGACACCGGGCAAAAATATCCACCAAAATGATGCGAGCAAGGCGTGGAACAAGTTCAAACCATCTTGCAATCGAAAATGTTCAATACCCAGAAGAAAATTCCCTTCAGAACTCATCTTTTTCATGTGTATCTGGATGAAGGGGTACTTTTAATTTTTATTATTTTAAAATAATAAAATGGCTAAGGTTTATTTATCTTCACTCCGGACGTCTTCCACACCTACAGTTCTCCATTTCCCTGCCTTGGCACTTTTCCTTGATTTTCTCCTGAAGAATTTTCCCCCTGTCTGGCTCTGGGCACACTCCACACTTGCCTGAAGAAAGTTTTATCATTACCCCTAGGCGTATTTCTCACCCTTATAAAATAATTAAATTTAAATTCACCCATGAGGGGCACATTTGAGGGTGTGAACTTTCATTTTATCATCTTTTTCCTTCCACGCCCTAGTAGTTTTGCCTTAGGAAAAAATCCTAGAAAAGAAATATCATTCTCAAATTACCCATGAAGAGTGCCTTTGACTTCATGCATCAATTTTTGCCTTTACCCCCTAGGCATTTTCATGCCTAGAGGCTAACACTTTACCCTTTTCATCACAAGGGCGCATATCACATGTGGTGGAGGAAAATTTTCTTACCCCTAGCATATTTCAAAATCACGCCACCCTTACCTTTACCTTTGCCTTAGGCGCATATAACATGTGAAGGGGAAAACTTTGAGCGCATATGACCCATGCTACTTCCATTATTAGGCACATTTGAGGGGTGGTGAAGGAACTTCCACGCCTTTGTGACTTATCACCTCCCTTGGGCGCGTTTTGCATGGTGGGCTTCCATTTGAGGGCGCATTTCAAGTGTGCTAGAGGAACTTGTTTTTACCTTAGCGCATTTTCCTTTACCTTCCAACGTTTTACCTTGTGTGGCCACCTTGGGCGCATTTGCCATGGGTAAGAGGAATTTCCCATTCCCTCTTGACTCTTCACCTTTCTTGAGCGCATATTGCATGATAGCTTCCACTCTTGGGCGCATTTTGCTTAGGCAAAGGAAAACGCCAAAACTTAGTGACTTTTCACCTTCCTTGGGCGCAAATAGGGGTATGAGGAGGAATTTTCATGCCTTAGAAGAATTTTCTTGCTAGTCCTTACTTGTGTGGGCGCATTTGACCCCTGCTCAAGGAAATTTTGGGCGCATTTCTCCTATGCTACTTCCATTTCAACCCTTGAGGGTGCATTTAGCCTAGTGTGAAGGAAATTCCACACTTAGCAATTTTTCTTGTCAATTTCAACTCCTTTGGGCGCAGTTCAAGTGTGCTAGAGGAACTTGTGAGCGTATTTCTTTTATGAAGGAAGAATTTTCAAATACTTAGAGGTTTTCAACCCCCTTACTCCTTCTGGGCACACTTCAAGTGTCCTCATGCCAGTTACCTCTTATAAATTTCCAACGTCCTAGCCATGCCCTGGCTCTCTATTTTTAGCAAATTCAGAGAATTTAGGGTTTCCTTGCATTTCCTCTTGTTCTGAGCTGGAGCAGGCGTGGATGTACCTCCACTTGGCCTTGCTAACCTATTTATATCCTTTGTCCACACTGGTATGCTATTTTAGCCATTTGCTATTTTTAGCAACCCTAAAATTGATCTATTTTTGTATCTCCGTTTGCTTCGAAATTCGCTCCAGTCGTTCTTGATGCTATAAGTGACCTGTTCACGCTTGCCTCTGGCACAACACGTGCTATTTATAGCCATGAGGTGACTTACTAAAAATAGTAAGTATTCAGATCATGCTCAAATTTTGCCAGTAGGCAACCTGAAAGATGCTGATCCCGGTGGCGTGCTTCGTTTTGACATCTCTGCATTTTGTTCCATCTATTTTTAGAGATAGCAGGGAAAACCCTAATTTGACTTGCATGCGCTCCAGACTGCTCCCGCTTCCCTTGATTTCTGCTGTTTGTCACTCTACTTGCTGGGCTGAAGTGTTGGGTAACCGCTGGGGTGAAACTGCTATTTATAGTAAGTGTCCGGAAAGGGGTCTATCTGATGTCGGACGAGTTTGCATGTCATAGTGCCTGTGGGATCTCAAAAAACCCAGAAAAGCCCAAAAAATTGGTCAACATTCGAGCACTGGCTAAAAATAGTAAGTCCCTGAAAACTGATTCGTTTTGCTTGCATGTCATATCACTGCGAAGCTTTCGCAAAACCCACAAGGAATATCCGGACATGCACTGAAAATCACTGCACGCAAACCCTAAAAATAGCCTCGGAAGGCTGTACCGCTGCAAGTCACTATCTTGATTTGCATGTTATATCATCGCGAAGGTCTTGAAAAACCCAGATCCATTCTCCAATCACATAGTGGAGAATCAAATGTTTAAACCCTGAAAATAGTCTCCGAACGCTGAACTGCTAAAAATAGCCAATTGTCTGAATCCGTTCAAATTTCATGTGTAGGCACCCTGAAGTTGCCTGGATGTGCTGAAGTAGTTAGAATCCCGAAATCCTGAGGAAAAGACGTCGCTTTAGGTACTTACTAAAAATAGTAAGTTGTCATATTTCAGTAAGATTTCAGTGGGATCCTGCCTTGAGCTTTCTGACTGTACTGTTGCACTCAGATTTTACCTTGATAACCATATTTGACCTCAAACAAGCCTGAAGGGCAGAAACCCTAATTTCACAGACTTAGTCAATATTTCAACCTAGGTCAAACGGGACATCCCCGGAAGGACAAAAGACCAGAGACAGAGAAAACCAAAGCCAAAAGACCAGAATGGAGCAAAAATTAGGGGGTCCCCATCTTGGATGGGGTGATGTGTGAAAAGGTCACAACAATTCCCAAGGTGCAAAGGACAAAGTTGGATGAAAAGTCTTTGAAATGTATTTTTCTTAGGTATTAGCTTATGTGTTTAGTTGCAAGGTATACATCATCTGAGGTTTTCAAGAAGCCTTCAACATCTTTGAGATGAGCCCAATGCCAAGTTGTGATAAGATACATTCAAAATGGACTAGTTTTTGTCAAGTAGTTGTGAAAGAGCAAGTATTTGGAAAGATGAGAGTACATGAGGAATATTAGTGGGAAATGTTATCAATAGTGACTTGTAACAAGTGCCTATTTTTGCTTCTCAATTTGTCGATTAGGAGAAAGTTTTATATTTACTATTGATCTCTCAAGCCTTGCCTATTTTCTTTAGAGAGCAAGCTGTTACATTTGAAAGGTTGTTAGAAAAAATTACATATCATTAATTTGCTGAAGAAAAGTGTCTTAGACATCCATAAAGCAAAGCAAAGATTCAATTGTTCTCAATGAGCAAGAGGACAGTGTTTGTTGCGAGGATGGAGAAGGATTGAAGGAATTTCTCTTTGCTTTTGAGGGATTATTTTAAATATATTCACAAGAAAAAATTGAGGAACTAGGAATTGAACATTTAATAGTAGTCATTGATGTGATGCTAGGTTTAGATATACTTGAAGAAGAAAAATGGTTAACCAATGAAGATAACAACTTTGAAATTAATGATGCAAAGTCTAATTGTCTCTTCCCTCTTAGGGACATATTCTTTGAAGAAAATTATCATGATGAAGCTAAAGGAGATCTAATTTGTCCAAGGCCCACCAGTATGGGGTGATGGATGGCAAAGTTTGTCACTTGAAGATAATATTTTTCTTCAGCATGAATAGTTTGATAATAATTTACTGCTTCGATATTTGGACATGGAAATTTGTCAATCAATATTCAATTAATATAGATAGTGAAGAAGTGTTGCAAGCACAAGGTGTACAATTGATATCAGTTGTGGAATTGAAGAGTCAAGGATAAGAGACAAAGATATTTCTCCAACATCTTTAGCCTTACTTAGAAGATGATCCTTTAATTAAGTTAAAGGTTGTATGTTGAAGTGATTGAAGAAGACGAGCAAATCATATGCGTAAAGAGCATTATTCCTATAGATGTGCTAGAGCCACAATGCCTAGTTAGATATCTTGAAAAGGAGGTGCAATGTTTTCATTTGCTCAAAATTTTTTCCCTTGTGGAAGATCATCTAGAACCAATTCATATCAATCAATTTGTGCTGAATTTTTTGCTGCATGTTTATTCCTACTCACTTGAACCTTGGATCTACATGAAAATTTAATAAAGATTTTTAGGAGAGTAGTTGCCATGATTAGAGGGCTGATTCAAATGGAGGCGTTGTTACTTTTCCTAGCCTATTACTGGCTTCATCTAGTCAGTGTGTCTCCTTTTTGTTTGTAGGTAGGTAGGTAGTTGTTATTGTTTCTTGTATTGTGATGTTGTAATGTCTTCCCCTTTCATGTGTTGTGTTTGCTTATGTATGCTTCTGTTTTAGGTTAGATGTTTACAATAAGCTTGACTCTATTGCCCATGACCCTGGTGAAGATAGATTTGAGTCCATTATTAGAATTTAATTTAATTTATTGTTTTAGAATTAGTTTACTTTAAGGGAGTTTTATTTCTTCTTTCCTGCAGATAGGATAGGGCTGCTTTAAAATAGTTCCTTTTTGGGATTATTTTATTGTTATTTTCCCTTTAAAGTTGCCTCTTGAGAGCTTAGAAATAAGTATAATTATTAATTTGTAATAATAGTTTATGTTGAGCCTATGCTAAAAATTTGTTAACTAAGTTATTGTATTTTTTTTGAAAGTTAATTAATGATAGTTGATGTCAGACTTATGTTGCAAAACTATTTTACTATTATTGAAAAACTGTTAAAGCTATGCTTGTAATTTCTTGAAGTAAATTGAAAGTAGGTTGTTTTGACTCACTTTGTATTGGCAAAATCTATATATATAAATTGTAGCTTTGAATGTAATTTAACTATTTCCTTCGCGAAACCATGCATTGTTCATCTATTTAACTGCTTGCTATCTAAGTTACCTGTCCTAGTATTGGTTTGGGTTTGGGTTTTAGGGTTCAGTTCACAGGTTTAGTCATTTTTTTGGGGGGTTGGGTCCATCCATACATATGAAAATCAGAAATATGTACATATTTGTAGCAGTAATTAAGTTCAAAATACACCACACATAACATCAAATATTATATAATAAACAAAAGCACCATAAAAATGAAAAATATTTCAATGTCAATTAGTTAAAACACGAATGACATAATATATATTAAAATTAAAAAATAATAATTTCAAGTGCCAACATTCAGCCATCATTGATAAAAACACATCATATAGGTCTTCAAAAATATCATCATCACCATCCATATTAGATGATGTAGGCATTAGTAAATTAGAAGAACCACAAACAGTGCCATTGGCACTAGCACTAGCACTCACACTCTCATGCTTGCTAGTTTTCTAATCTTCAACATCAAGTGCAACAAAGTTAGAAGTGGAAGCATCCAAGTCAATATGCTGTGACTTGATATCTGACTTCCTTGTGTCACTTTCCTTATAGGCACTTTCTTTGTGTGTAAGGAGCTGCAAGTTTGAATGCACATACACCAAGTCCTCTGTCTTTTTGGAGTGTAGTCAATTGCACTTTAGTGAGTGGATGGAGGAGTATGTGCTCCAATTCCTCTCAGATGTAGATGAACTAGCAACTTATTAAGACAAAATTAGAGAGTCAAGAGTTACAAAATAAAACAAAATTAAATTATAAAATTAAAATATAAATAAAACTTAAAAGATAAAATTATTTTTTATAAAACTTGCGATAAATTTTGATTACAAGAGGTTGTAGGTGTGTGAATGAATAGCCATGGAAGTACCACCAACTATGAGCATCGACCTTATATTTGCCTCAAAAAGCATCAATACTAAAGTTGTTGGAGTGTGCAAAATCCATGAACTCAACCGTCACTGCATCCCACATGTTAGGATCAATGAAGAGTCTACGAAGTGCTGCCTTGTACCCTTGACTGAATTCAACATCTTTATATGGAGCGATTCTTGCTGACAATGAAAGGAGCTCAATACCATAATATATGGGACTCAATGCAAAGGCAAGATGTAGCGGAGTGGTCATTTTGTTCCATCTCTCTTCAATGATTTTGTGTAGTTTCTTGAAGAAAGTTTCTTCAGGATCTTGCTCTTATGCATTTATGACGGCTTTCATCTTCTCAATCATTGAGTTGATGCGATCATATATCTCACCCAGACAAGGCCTATCCATGCTGGTATAACAAATCATGCTCAATATGGGTTTAGTGAAACAAAGGGGATATTCAACATGATCCCACCAAATGTCATCTAGGATCATTTGCTTAACCTTTGCTACCCTTGTAGTGCTAGATTGCCTCCATATGGACCAATTTGGGTTGATGACCATGTCCGAAAGTGCCTC
This sequence comes from Sequoiadendron giganteum, assembly GCA_007115665.2. Taxonomy (NCBI): domain Eukaryota; kingdom Viridiplantae; phylum Streptophyta; class Pinopsida; order Cupressales; family Cupressaceae; genus Sequoiadendron; species Sequoiadendron giganteum. Next base: position 637,917,291 of record CM021100.1, read on the forward strand.
ACGAACCTTCACAAGTCATCTCAACACACTTTTGTTGGAGATAAATTGGGTCTCAACAACTTGTTTGAAAATCAAAATTAAAAATAAAAAATTTACAAAAATTAAAATTAAAAAGATTACTAAAGTGAAAAATATTTACTTTACATTCAGCAACTCCAATTTCGAGAATGTTCTAAATATACCTTGTGACATATTAGTTGTTGATGAACATTTGGATTTCTTTGGCCTCATCATACACTTGCTTGATCCAATCAATTTTGGTGCCAACTTTTTGTAGCATAAGTTTGAGGGAGTGGATAGCACAAGGTGTCCAAAAAGTGTGAGTAAGGCTCCTCAACAAATAACCCAACAGCTTTACAATTTTTGTCATTTTCTGTTATAAGTTATAACTTGCACCAAGGGCCCACTTCCTCAATGGCTTGGCAAAGAATGTTAACAATAAATGCATCATCCTTCACCTCCCCTCCACAATCCAATCCTCTCAAAAACATTGCCCCTTTAGGGGATACTGCGATAACATCGATCAATGGCCAATTTCTTGCATCTTTCCATCCATTGGAAATGATGGGCACCCTTGTTTTGGCCCATGAATCCCTTATGGGTAAGACTCCTCTACAAAATTCACCTCTTTTTCCAATTAGGTGTTACACACCTTCTCAAAACCCAAAACCTTGTACCCTTTTGGAGCCTCATTAATTGCTTTAACTATTTGTTGCCAATATGGTAAGCGAACAACAGTGTATGCCAATGCATTCACATAGAGACATCTCGCTATGTATTGATTGACAATCTCTCGAGATTCGTTTTGAAATGCCATTTCTAACAGTGCCTTTGATCTCTTATTTTTATAGGCCATAGGTTGTTCTTTAACTGTGGACAAAAATGGGCGGTTCTCTATAGGTTGAAGATTAGAAGGCGGTGGAGGGAGGCTTCATCCTCGAGATCCTTTCTTTATCAAAGGATGATTTGATTTACGACTTGTTGCTTGATTTGTTTTTTTCTTGCTCATTAATATATGCCAAGACTTCTGATTGTGGAATGGGTTTACCAATTTTGCTTGGGCAAAAATTGATCCATAGTCAAGGGATGTTGCACAAATGGCCTTTCACTTGACTGTATGAGCTCAAATATCTAGCATCACATCCACTACAAATCCAAACATATCCCCCACCACCTGGAAGTTGCTATACGATTTCAACATATTTCTAAAAGGGAGTGTTTGTGTCTATTTTGAAGTAGGGTCGTCTCGCAGAGCTCGAACCAAATGCCATCGTAATACCTATAACAACAATTTCAATAAACAACACATTCGAAGAATTGGAACAAATGAATATATATATATATATATATATATAAAACAATTCATTTAAAAAAACAAAAACTCCAAAACTAAACAAGAGAGTTCATTTGTTAAAAAATCTATACTGAAAAAAAGCTAAAAACTTGAAAAAACCTACTTCTTTTGTAGAAATCTTCCTCTACAATCTCCTTGGCAGCAAATGAACTCTTGCAAATGCATAGGAATAGCAAACCAACTAGTTTGGAACGTTCACCGATCAATCTTCAACTCTATTTGTACAATGACAAGCAAGAAAAAAGGTTCAGCAAGGACGAATAATATGTTTGTTTTTCATTCACAATATTAGAAATGAGTTTGTTTTTTTCTTTTAGATGTCTTCTATACCACGATTTAGGGTTTGGGGGGGTGACTTTTTCTTTTTGTGCCAAATTAGAAGTTAAACAAATTAAAAAAATTGAAAAAGTGACCAAATTCACAGCGATTACGACTGGATTTTTCTTGGAGAGACCAATAGGCTTTTTGTGGGACCCTGGGTGACCCCAACTTTGGACCGGACCCAAGCTATGGGGCAAGGCCCAGCAAACCGGTAACATAGTTTCTTGTTGATGTAGATCTCCTGGTCACTACTTTAGCAGTTAGACAGTTGTGTTTGTATTTTGTTTAAATATCTATGTTGCAACAGAATATTGGTTTTTTCTTAAGCCTTTAGGAAGTTGATTTGTTCATTCATAGTTGATAGTTTTCCCTCCTTTAAATCTGATAATTTTGCTGCAAGGCTTGATTGTTTATAGTCTAGTGCAAGCATCTTGGACAAAACATAGTAAATTAAATATGTAAATGCAAAAATTCCCCATGAAATCTTGTATAGTGTGCATGCTTGTAAATTTTGTTACTAGTTTTAGTTTAGGTTTTGTTAGGTTTTAGGGAGCTTCCCCATGTAATTTGAAGAATAGTTCTACCATATGTGCTGTTCTAGTGTTGTCATGAAAAAGACAACTTAAACTTTAATAGAAAGTTTGGAGCCTTTCTCAATCTTGGTTGTGTTTGACAAGGAAGTTTACAAAAGAAAAAAGCAGAATAGGAACTCAAAATAAAAAAGCTCTTAAATGCATTTTTTATATCATATATTTTTCATGAATTGCAGAGTTTTTGCAGAGTTTATTTCACTGAGTCCAAGTCTGAACCAATAAACAACTTTGTGGAGTATTTACCAAATATAATTCTGAAAAATATGGTCTGGAGCAGATATATTTGTACATTACAACCATTGCATTCCTCCTGGATCATTTTCCAACTTTTCTTCTTTTGCTTCTTCTTTTCTTCGTTTTTCTATCCATGTTATCTATGAAATGCATAAAGAAATCAAATAATAACTAATTTGAATTATTACGACTATAAGAGCACAAAAGCTATTAGTAATTATCACTTTTTAGTATTTGATTAATGATAGTACCATTTTTTTTCAGATCATCTAATGAAGTTCACATTGTTAAACTCATTAACAGGTCCACAGAGCAAGAATTAAGGGTGAAAAAAATGATGTCGCTGTAAAGGTAAGAAACAAAATATCATAGGATTGGTATTTGCTGCAAAATTTGCATCTTTACTTATCTGGATTTTATACATATAAACAGGTTCAACATCCTGGGGTACAGGAACTCATGATGACAGATATCCAGAATTTGAAAAGTTTTGCAGCATACTTACAAAAAACAGAGCTCAAATTTGATCTCGTGTCTGTTGTTCAAGAAATAGAAAAACAGGTATCCTAGACAAATGAGTTTATAGTTAGATAGTTAACCTATTGTGGTATAAGCATCCTTTTCAATGTTAGTTGAAACTTCTCTCTAGTTTGTGTGTTCATTTCCTCTTTCTCTTGTTCTTTAAGGCCTGCTTTTTTCACATTCATAAAAGACTAAACATAAACACATTTCTTAGTAGAAATGCCACTTTATATCTCTTTAGACGTGTGAACAAGACAAGTGGTGTAAGAAAATACAGAAAGTATTGGACAATTGGGTTATGGTCATAAAGTTCACATAGATGCGTTGTCTAATTTTTGCTCAAGTTTTCTGTTTTTTAATTTATTATTGATTCTAATATTGTTGAGCTTGTGAGGTTTAGAGAATTTTAAAGAAGCATTTCTGTCTTTTTTCCTGATGTTTATGATGCCAAACTATAACCAACAAACCCTGCACATGGTTAAATGATACATCTTGGTATGACTGTAAACAAGAATATCTATGCTTGGATGAATTCGCCAAGAGAAGACCTTGAATTGTCATAAGTTACATAAATGTGGTAGCAGCATTGGCCAGCACAAAAACCGACCAGACATGTCATTTAAAGCCAAAACTCGTCTTGAAAGCATTTCTCCAGACAAAAGTCAGGAAGTTTGTCAGGAAGTGTATATTTATTTTATATTCTGATATTCCTCAATGCCTATCGATTAGGTTTGTCTGTTTGTGTTTTCTTCTCCAACAACAAAGTAGGGTACCCACATGAAGTTTTGGGATGAGTTCTACTTTATTCTATTGGCTAAGTAAGTTTGTTTATCTAATTGATCTCCACCTCCACCATCAGCATCTGATAAGATGGCTGATTGGGCAAGGCTGACCTTGCCACTGAATCAATGAAGTGCTGAATTAATCTGAATGTAGGAGGGTCATGACACATACTGAGTACATAAGAATGTCGGCGTTTCAATTCGCACCTCTAAAATGTGGATTAGAAACAAACAACTATGCACAGTAAAACTGCTCTTCAAATTAGGAGGGGAAGCTCCCTCTTAGTTGATGATGCTTAAAAAGAAATGCTAAACTACTGCTGATCTTTTTGTTCTCAGCTGAGAGCACAAGGTTATAAAACTCTTTGTGTCACAGCTGAGGTTTTTTGTTTTTAACTCTAACTGCAACACTGGCCTACTCTAAAGATGCTTCTGACAACTCAAGTAAACTCAGAGCTTGAGAATCACAAGTAATCAAAGAATGATTTGATAGCACAAAAGCTTAGATAAACTCACTCCCAGATCACACCCGGAGACTTATTCTAGTTATAAGATTGAAGTTGAAATAAAGATTATGCAAACAAAACACATAGAACAAGATATTGAAAGAGATTGAGATAGTAGATCAGAGCAAAATAGGCATGAGATTTCCTCCCTCAAATTCCGACAACAATTACATGTCTGGGACAACAAATTGTAGCAAAGACAAGCTTACAATAAGCGATCAAACACCAAATTACACTTGACATTGATTACACATAAATTGAACAATTATTTGCAGAAAAAGGCAGGCATGCAAACTTGCTCTTACACAAAGTGAATAGACATTGAATAACAAAGTTGTGGCAAAAGTAGGCTCAACAATTTGTTATCACAATAACGGTCGCAAAGAAATGGGCAAGGTTGTTTGAAAGATACCCTCTCAATTTTTTTTGATGTTTTCAATGACAATTACAATGTAATCAAGCACCCGTTAAGGTTAGCTGTAAACCAAAACGATGCAGAAAATAAATCTAACCAAGAATACGCCCTAAAACCACTTAAGGAGGAGGGGCGGGCATATGGTCAGAGGATCCCTAGGATCTAGTTAATCAATAACTGAAATGATTACAATTGAATGAGAGGAATTAAACTCAACTCCAAGAATGTGCACACAAGATCCCTTAGAAGGCGAGGTGCTAACATATGGTGGAGTGCTAATAACAAAATTGAAAGTACTTAGGCGGATAACCAACCATGAGAGAATTTCCACTCTTACACTAAAACAGTGGGGGGAAAGAAATTACAAATAAATGATTCATCTGCTGCGGCAGGCATCCACTCAAGAGTGGGGATTCACCACTTGACAGTGGGTATAAGAAAGCTTAACAATTCATTTCTCCACACTGGCGGTATACCATCCAGGGGTGCTTAATGTGAAATTAAGAAATCAATGCAGCAATAATAAACTGGAAAAATAATACCGTTTACAATTTTTACAAATAGGAAAGAGCTGCAAATTACAAGAGCTTTACAATGATTTCAAAGCACCAAGATATAAGATGATTTCACACTAGATATCAACAAGAATTGATGAAGAAAGACTGAAAATGCAAACTGAAATAAGTCTGATTTAGAAATCTGCAATTCTGGAAATGAATTATCAACAACTGCAAAATCAATCAAATGCTCATAACTTCACCAAATTACCTCTGATTGGATTGAAATCTTTTGCAAATGACCTCTAAGAGTATGGCACCAAGAACCAATCAAAAAACAACATCAAATCCTTCACATTTATTTGGCACAAATCCCAATGCCATTAAGAAAATTACGGCCCTCCTTGAGGGGCGATTTTGGTATTAAAAATCAGAAACACCAAATTTAAATCTACAAATTCATGAGCATGGTCGCCTCTAACATAGAATTCAATTGATTAAATACCCATCAGCAAAATAAATTCACCATGAGAGCTGCAAGTGAAATCGACTTTCAGCCATGTTTGCAACAACTCCAAAACTGAGAAATATCATCAAAACTTCAATTATAAGGCTCAATCTGCTAGTCTGGATGAGAAGCAACAATAAAAACCAACTAGGTGTTATCTTTCAAACACGAAATTGGATTGTAACTAGGAGGTCAACATTCCTCGAAGTGAAAATCAATTTGTCATTTCGACAACATAACAATAGCATAAAATATTGGATGCCAAATGCTATAGCAAAGCTTCATCTTTATAGAAAATGGGATGACTCTTCAGATTTCAGGCAAGGGACGCCCCAATAGACATTTGAATTATTTTCAACTTCCAAAAATATAAAACTCCCTCAAAAGGCGTCCAACTTCAAGGCATAAGATCTTCATTAAATGTTTTGTTAATTAATTCCTTAATGAAGGCGTCCCCCTTCATGGCCACTTTTTAACACAACTTAAAGTTAGTTCACTAGGCCAAGGGGTCAACTGAAAATTAGAACATTAATGCCTTTTATTAAAAATCTCATCAAATAATGTTTTTAAGCCAGAATTGAGAAACACCTTATTGCTCCAACTGAAGAGGAGCTTAACTGAAGAGTTGATAATTGAGATACTGCCAAAAATGGAATTTACTATAAATAGTAAATTCTGAGAAATACAACAAAACCTCCAATAAAGGAAACCCTAATTTACCTCAATGAGTCTACGAGCCTTCGGAATAGACTGACGAGTAACTGAATTGGTTATTGATGAGAAGGGGACATTACACTGCCCTTATTTATACACAAACAAGGAGTAGGGAACTGTAAAATCTCCTTGTTTTTTACAATTAGACTTGCCAACATGCAAGCTTTATTTCTAAGACTAAACAAAAGATGACTAACAATTAACCACTTGCTAAAAACAGTTAACTGATTTAACAAGAAGAAAAACTCTAACTATACATTTGATATTTTACAAAGAATAGATATGCATGAATGAGAACAATACGTTTAACTTGGAAAAGACATCAAGTTAATTGCTGTCTTTTTGAGTTCTATTCTTAGAAAACATCGCTACCCCAATAGGTGACTCATTCATTGATAATTTTGGCAGCTCTGCAACTGGAGTGATGAACTTTGTTTCCTCCACAACTTTATGCTTTTGACGCTTCTCCTGATTTTCAATGGAAGAGTATTATATGATGAAAATCTTGAATTTTGATTGTAAATACGCCTATGTTCAAAAACGTTTTGCACCAATTGCTAAAAATAGATTGCTGATTTTTCTCCAAAAAAGGCAAAAAAAGCTGAGGTTTGGGTTTTGTAAACAATCACGTCCTGAAGAGACTTAGGTTGTCAATTTCTGAAAAAGCTGATCTTTTTCTCGAAAAAGTAGATCTCCTAAAAAATAGGGTCGAAAAAGAAGATTTTAAAATTTCCCAATCTTCAAGAGGAGCAAAAAGAAAAAAGCACCAAGATCGATGAAAACTGAAAAAACTGACCACCTTTTTTTGAAATGTGATGCCCTAGAAAATTGGACCATCAAAAACCATGCCTCTATGCTTCTCAATCCTGAATCCATGAAGAACACTGAAAACGCACTTCATTTGAGCCTCCAAATTTTGATGAGAAGAAAATTTTACGTTTCTTCCTCTGAATGCCAACTTGTAAAATATGAAGAATGAAAAAATCTTTCTTGGATAGAGTTTGGAGACGAAAAAACACTTTGCATGCAAAACCCTATAATTTTGGAGTCTATTCATGAAAATAGAAACTTTGCATGCAAAAATCTGACTTTGTTTGCATCAACAACGGTGAATTCCTCTTTTATAGGGCAAAAAAGCATGCACGTATGAAGACTCCTTTTGAAAAATGCATGAGGAAAGCAAAAAAATGGCTAAGGCATGAACACTTGTGAGTGTTGACTGGACAGGGGCACCTAGGCTCTCTAGTGTTAGCCATTTTTTTGGCATTTTTGCATTTTACTTGTTTTTGCTTCTGATGAAGCCTGCTATTGACTTTGATGATCCTGCAAACTGGCATTGTCAATTGTTAAAACTTGTTTGACCATGGCAAGTTCATATTTGACCATTGCTGAAGTGATCCCCAACTTCATACCGACATTCGACGTCATTTGATCGTGATTGCAAACCCTCGAAGTTGTTGTCGGAGATTAAAATGGAAGAAGGCATGCCAAGGTCGGAAAAATTTCTAAGGGATGAATACTTGGGCGCCCCTGGCTAGCTGGGGGGACCAACTTTTTTAGAGTTAATCATTTTTCAAAGATTTTCAACTTTTTACTTTCTTTGTTTTGCGTGTCTTTACCCGAAGTCGGTGACCCTTGTTCGGGCATCGTTTCTTGCCAATTGGTGAATAACAGAGACTGAAAGGCAGTCAATCTAGCAAGCTTGATCAAATATGAGATGAATAATACCCTCTGCCAGCCCCTAACATTGCATCTGACTGATCTTTGAAAATCCAAAAGTAGGGTGATGGAGAAATTTGATGATTTTTAGATGAAGCAAAAAATCTCTAAGGCACAAAAAGCCAAGTGCCCTTCCTTGACAGGGGTGCCTAGGTTCCCCAGAGTTGGTCAAATTTTGATTTTCAACTTTTCTTCGTTTCAAGTTTGCCAACTGCGTTCACCATTTTTCATGCATTGAACGACGACAACTAAAAATTGGCTAAGGCATTGACTACTAGGTGCCTTGATTGGACAGGGGCACCTAGACTTTCCATTGTTAGAAATTTTTTCACAAGTTTCACCATTTTTGAATTTGCCTCCTCCATTCACCATTCTTCATTCATCTTTCGTCGTTCCACGTCGTCTATGCAACATTTGAGACTTTGAATTTGACACCTGGCAATTGACCTTCCTCCATTGATGACTTCGGAGCTCATGCTTTGCTTTCTGAAAAAGCAGAATTGACCCACCAAAGAAATACTAATCATTTGACGATTCTGATTGGACCAACCTGCTTGGGAAGTATTTTCAACCAATCAGAATCTGCTAGGAGCCTCCATTCAAAGATTCTATTTTTAGAAAGTTTACCAGTATCCTTTTGACAACAAACTGAGAAAACCATGACTCAAGTCTATTTTTAGAAACTTTCTAGAAATAGGAAATTTCTATTTTTAGAAATTTTGACCTTTGACGATAATTTTTACAGAACTTTGACCATTCTTTTCAAAATGGCTTAATGAAGCAATTTTTTTTGATTGGGCACAACAATTGGCTCTATCTGGGGACCATGTCAGATACTTACGGCATAGGAAAACCAAGAATCTCTAGACTTCACAACATAGATCGATTTTTTATCCATTGGGCATCAAAGTGAGGATCATTTCCTAATCACCTATCACAAAACTTTTCCCTAAATCACTTAGGATAGGATTTCCTAAAATCACCTAAGACAAGACCGCCTAATTACCTAAAACACAAAAAACTTCACAAAATGGGGAAACACAACATGACATAACGCAAAGAAATATTACGGAAAGGGGAAACACATTACGAAAACAAAAAGAAAAATTACTCCATCGCGAAGGAATGAAGTGCTTCAGATATTTGCCATTGTATGGCAGCAAAATGGATTACAACGATGCCGCTTCTCCCTGAAAGACTTCACTTCTCTTTTGATGGGTATTGCAGGAGACAATTCCTCTTAGATGAAGATTCTTAGATCTTCATATGCCCAGGCAAAGGCACCCTAACAAAAGTTAGAATATGGTGTAAAGAGGGAAGCAAATACTATTGAGGCATCGGATTTGTTGTCGTCCATCCTCAGGATGTCTTTGATGTCGAACGCTTCAAACCAGTCGATTGCGTTCCAAACTCGGTTTCTATAATGCCGTAGGTGATCCTTTCTGACCTGGAATTATCCTATGATTGGCTAATCGATCATCTCTACATCTCCTTTAACACATAGGAGTTCAATTCCCACGTCTTCGGCATTTTGAGGCTTAACAAAATCACCTCTTTTTCAGCTTCAGTGAATTCCAATTGCGGGCAATGTGCAAATGGGTACAACTGTGCTTTAGGGGAGATGATCATTTCCCTTGCTTCTGAACCTATAGTTGAACAACCCCCATTGAAATGCATTGTTCATAACTTTGTATCCTCTATCAGTCTCTTTTTCAGGACAAGCAATGTTTTGGTCTTCAGTTTCTATCTCTAACAAAGTCACATAATTACCAGAAGCCGTTTCTTGATATAAAATTTGGGCTAGGGGGTCTAGGGATTTCACCACTATGAATTGGGATTTGGGCTCAGGTTCTATCTTGATTTTGTCGTCCTTTACAAGAATGGTTGCGGACGACCAATCTAACTATATTTTACCACCAAGGTCTCTACAGAAGCTCCGACTCAACAACATCCTGTAGTTGGCTGGAATGTCAGCCACTAGGATGGTTATCATTATCTTTTTATTCAGACAAGCCACCAACCTGCCACCAACCTTGCTTGAGCGTCCTCCAATTGTTCGACCAATGGCATTGACTTAGACTCAAGCGAATAACACTTGTCCTATGTCTTAGTGCATGAAACTCCTAATGCATTAGTCACTTGTAGAGGCATGATGTTGTCTGAAGCTCCTGAGTCTATGATGCAATTGCTTAATTTGAATCCTCCTATATATAGAGATATATAGAAGGGTTTAGGCTTTTCTTCCGCTAGAACATATGACTCAAGCAATGTAGGTTGAATTGAAGCCTCTTTATTTACATATTGTATTATTCTGTCTAGCTGCTCAGGGTGATCATGAAGGTACTCCAATTGTGAAATCTTAACCTTGGTCTTCATCATGGAGTTTACAATGTCAAAATTTGCTAAGGACGGGTCTTGAGCAACCGCTTCCTTAACTTGTTCTTTAGGTTTTCCTCTCTCTTGTTCTTCTTTCTGCAGTTTCAAGTGTTGAGCACGTGAAAACATAGGCATCAAATACCTTCCATGATTTACTGCAAGAGAATAGTGGCGGAGGTTTTCTTCTTTAATAACTGGTTCACTTTGAAAGTATCTTGTAGCAGAGTCGCCATCGAAGTTGTCCGTTTGTGGTAAGACAACATTCGAATTTGTTGTAGGAACTGAACTTGAACTGTGTGCATGATGCAGAGGAAGAGAACCTTTTGTACTTTGTGGGAAAACATGAGCAATGGTAAATGATGGTTTCAACTATTCTCAAACCCTCAAACTGATCTATTGCTATTTGGGATGATGCAACTCTTCCTTTCCACCTTCTCAAGCTTCACCAACGTTCAACAACCTCTACCTTCCAACCAAGCTTGTTTGTGTCACTTTTGTTGACATCATCGTTTACCTTGGATATCTTACATTCATTTGACAATATTTTACACATCTTGGATGACACTCGCCTTGCGTTCAACTGCTCTAGTTCACACTCATCAGTTCCTTTCATACCAACTTTGTTACTTTTAGTATCAAAAACACTGCCATTTGCAACTTTTTGAACAAGTTTTGTTTCCATTTTTCCCAACTTCTTATAATGTTTCATTCTAGCAAGTTCCCCATTCTTCCTCTTATATGATGTCTCCAAATTGAAAATTTCAGTACTCATGTTGGATTGTGTTCCCTGGTATTGTGATTTTGATATCACTAATTGTTGTGATAGTTCAACTTTTTGACATGTTAACCCTTTGTCAAGCAATTCTTGTATACGTTTTCTTATTTTTTCATTTTGTTGGGGTGTCCCTGGTATAAAGTCTATATGAGGACTAATATCTCTCATTGGAGGCAAGAACTTAGGAATTTCATCAACAATTATATCTGCATAGCCCTTCAACATGTCTTGAATCTCCCATGACAACTCATTCATTCTTACTGCTGTTATGACAGTCCTAGGTCTGATCATCACTGCAAAGCCTATTTCTTCCTCTTCCATTGGCTTTAGAAACTCCTTTTCACCCATTAACATCACACTTGATCCCACCTTTTGGTCTTTATCTTCCTCCTTCAAAGGTGCTAAGGTGTAGGTAACTCCATTCTTTTCCAAAACATAGACATTCTTCCTACCATCATGCATTGTTTTCCTATCATATTGCCAAGGCCTACCAAGTAACACATGGCATACATCCATAGGGATGATATCACATAACACCTTGTCTTTATACCTTCCTATTTGAAACTCTACCCAGCATTGTTCATTAACTAGCACTTGCCGTTCCTTATTCAACCATGAGACTTTATAAGGTGTAGGATGAGGTAATCTTTTCAAATTCGGTTTCTTTACCATCTCAACAGCAATTAGGTTATTAGTACTGCCTGAATCTATAACAACTTGACAATACTTACCTTGGCATTTACAAACAGTCCTGAATAATGACTTCCTTTGAGGTGGCTCCTTCTCCATGGGTACCTTGATCAATGTCCTCATCAGCAAGGATTCTCCTATCTTTGGTCTTTTTGGTAATGGTGACGAGTTTAACACTTTTTTCATCTCCTCCTTGAGCAACTTGAGTCCTCCTTTCATTCTTAAATGTGGTAGTTTTTTGCTCTTCTGGACACTCCCAAGCTTGATGACCTGCACACTTGTTGCACTTGTAGCATTTCCTTGTGAAGCCATTGAATCTTCCTCTTTGTCCAAATCTGCCCCTAAAGTTAGGCCTTCTTCCTCTAAAATCCCCTCTTGAACTTGGTGCTCGTTTGTAATGTCCCTTGTTCGGGATAACCCTAAATCTTGTCTTGACTATACTCTTCCATTCATAAAGTCTGCAAGTTTGATACTGAGAAGATATACTTCCTATGCTTCCATGCCTTCTGCTCTTTATTTTATTCCTCATTTATATCCTGTTGCTTGAGTGGAAGGTTAAGTCTCCTTGGAAGGAGATGACTCTTGGTTTAGATAGTCTATACTAGTTAGTGCTGGTTTATCATTAATTGTCCCTTAATCAATTCCTTGTGCCTCTTTACTAAATTCCTTAAGGTCACTTTCCTTCATCGATGATTTCAGATGATTATTCAGACTGAGTCTATTGTCTTGCTGATTATCATACTCTGCTCCTCTTTCCCCAGGATCTACTGTTTGGTACTTCATTATCACTGGTTACTTATGCAGTCCAGATTAGAGGACCAAAAGCTTCTTAGGAGTAATGTCGGTCTGCTATAGGAGATATATATAAATCTACCAAATTCTTCCCTCTAATCTCTGCTCTTTTCCTTCCTTCAACTGCATTTTTATTCGGATATAATTCTTTTGAATTGCCTTAATATATAAAAAAAATGTATTTCCTATACTGATCTGTTTGCAGATTTTCTTCTCCTTTATACTGTGATCTTTTATTCCCCACAAATATATTGCTTATAACTGGAATTTTATCTGCCAACAGATTACTTACTTTATTTCCTATTGATGACCAGAATATTAGTAATTCTGATTTCTTTCTCCTCTTGGATCGCTGTGTTTACATAATCTTCCTTTTATGTGAATAAGACAAAGTATTCCCTTTTCCGAATAAGACAAATTCTGTCTTATTTGACTGCTCCCGTCTTTCTCCCTATTTTCCATCGATGCCTTTATTGTTCTCTAATTCTTAGCATTTTATATCCTTGATTTGGAGGATCACATCTCTTAGGGAAGAGATTCTACTTTAGAGACATGTCTTTTATTGATCACCACCTTTCATAATAAATTGCTGCAGCCTTTAATTGACTTTCTTAACATATGCAATTTCATAAGGGTTAGTTTATTATTATTATAATTGCCAATTGGTTACTTCTGCCTATTTTACTTAATCGATTTGTTCACTTTTAGCAGATATTAATCCTTTTTTACCTTGTAAATTGTCGACATTAAATGCATAAAATCACTGTCTATAATTAGATACTTATTTTGCATTATTTTCTATTTATTTTTTATGTTTATTTATTCATTTTACATTGATATGATATATACATATTTATTTTGTATTTAATATTTATATGGTCATATTTGATAATTATAATTATACTAACATTAAATTGCTAATATTTATATTTATATTTTTAATACTCATATTGTTATTTGTTTTATTCATTTGTATTTCTACATTAGGGTTTTTAGTGTCGTAATTTCGGGGACATGACATTGTTCTTGTGAGATACTTGACTCACCTTGATCTCTTTGTGGCTGTCCTCTATCAACATATGAACCTCTACCTTTGTAAGTCCTTCCTCTACCCCTGTTATGCTTTTCTTGCTTCCCATTCAACTTCTCCTCAACCTTCAAGGCCAACTGATAACACTCTTCAAGTGTCCTGGGGCTTGTAAGGCTCAACTCATCTTGCAAGTTATACTTCAACCCATTAAGGTATCTTGCAATCTTATCAGCATCATTCTCCATATGTCCTGATTTGATACTCAACTTATAAAACTCTTTAGTGTACTCTTTCACTCCCATATCCTTTTGTTTCAAGTTTTGCAACTTCCTATAGAAATGTGTCATATAGTCACTAGGCATGAATTTGCCCTTCAACTTGGCCACCATCCTATTCCAAGAAGTAATCTGAGATTTGCCTTTCTTTTTCCCGTCGTCTTGAACATAATCCCACCATAGGGATGCATGACCTTTCAGCTTGGTCCTGGCCAACTTTACTTGATGCTCTTTAGGTACCTCCTCCAATTTAAAAGTATTTGTCCAACTCCCCTATCCAATCAAGGAATTCTTCACCATTCAAACTGTCTGCATATACCGGAAGTTCCACCTTCACCTTGGTTCCTTCACTCTTGACTGTCTTCAACAATCTTTCCATCCTCATTTCATCAGCATCCCGCTCTTCTTGAGGTTCTTCTTGAGGTGTGTCATTCACCACTTCTTCTTCTTGGTCACTCATATTTCTTGTAACCACTCCTCTTCTTTGGTTAGCTTCCACTACATTGAGTCTTGCATCCAAAATGACTCTCATTTCCTTTATCTCTATCAAGGGCTTCTCCCAATTGTGTTGCTATCTTTTCTACCACCCTTTCAGCGTTTCTTGGAGGCATCTTGCTTTTTCTTGCTTAACCCTGATATTAACTTTCTTGCTTCACTAGCTTTGATACCAATAATGATACATTGGAAGATAAACTTTTGTACTTTGAGGACAAACAAGAGCAATGGGAAATGATGGTTTCAACTATTCTTTGTAATGTCCCCAATTTGGCCCTACGCTCTTCATTTGGTTTTAGCCTATTTCCGGAAACTCATAAGCTAGGCAGTATTTGAAATTAGGGTTTTCGTTTTCAGATGCATTTTCGAAGGTTCACATGTGTGAGTTTCTGACGCATGTCTGGTGGAGCTTTCTGGGTTCTTGGAGAGCTTCAGGATGAGGTAACATGCATGTTAAGATAATGACATGCAATCTTGACTAATACTTTGCATGCAAGAAAGGTTTTTGGGTTTTTCTGGGTTTTCAAAGACCTTCGAGGTGGTGTGACATGCATTTGAATCTAACAACCTTTCGGGGCACTTACTATTTATAGTAAGTCATGAGACTGCTAAATTGGTGTTCAAAGGAAGTTTTGCAAACTTACTTTTTATAGTAGTTTGCTATTTTTGTTAAGTTTATTTTTAGTAGTATCATTCTAACAACAACTCAATCATCTACAGTTCAGTGTGGTTGTTTAGTTTGGCTTTCTGTTGAGTTTGAAGTGAACTTACTATTTTAGTAAGTCTTTTTGGCAGCAACTTCATCTGTTAGTTTTAGGATCATAAATTCAATAAGCAGAAATGCAACACATAAGACAATGAACACAACAAGATACCTTGGGAAAACCCTCCTTCTCGAGGGAGAAAAACCCATCAAATATATCGCTTATATATTGAAGTAATAAGAGCAGAAATCTGCTTACAATTGAGGCACAACACAATGCCCAATTTGATACAATGAATAATAGCACCTCTCCTAGATGTGAAGATATAAACTGAATATGTTTCCCCTTGAAATCGAAATGCTGTATCAAGATGATGATCTACTGCTCAAGTGCGAACTTCTTCTAGGAATGCGAATATGATGAAATGAACTTGATGATCAAATGAGAGATCATCACCTTGTATTTATACAAAACAAAGTGACTCTTCAAGAAGATCAGCCACCCTTTAGAAATAATAAATTGTATGAGTTGGCCAAAATAATAAATATTATTCATTTAATAAAGTGAAGTGCTTCTTCACTTAAATCAGACCACAATAAATTAAATAGCCTTTGGCTATCATTTAATTTATTTCTTTTATTTAATGCAGCCGTTGGAAGTAATAGGCCCGACACTATAACATCAACACTCCTTCTTAGCTAGGGAGGATTACTTCCTGATACAAAAGGTCATGAATCTCTCAATATGACACTCACAATGGCTACACCAATATGTGAGAAGAGAACATATCACGGAATCACTCAACGTGATGTTGTACATCATGGCTACTCCCATGCATGGAAAGAACATGTGCACATGTGCCCATCACAGAGTCACTCGATGTGATGTCGTTATCTCATCATGACGTTCACCATGGCTACTCCCAGAGGGTGAATAAGCACAAGTACAAAAAGATCATCACAGACTCTCTCACGTGATGTTGTCATGGAATCACTCAACATGACATCCACCATGGCAACTCCCATAGGGTGGAAACAAGGGCTTTCACCTCAAATTGCTCTCATAGAGAAAAATGAATTAGAGCAAGTCACAAAAGATTAGTGAAGCTGAGTCTCCCTCTCAGCTACGACTTCATTCTGCACAATACCAAGCTTGTCTCAAAAGTACACAAACTTTACTTTGGAGAGAGGCTTGGTGAGAATGTCTGCCGTCTGCTCATTAGTGCTAATATACTTCAACTGGATTGCTTTCCTCAATACCATATCTCTGATATAGTCGTATTTGATCTCAACATGTTTGGTTTTGTCATGAAACACTGGATTGACATAAGGCTTCACACAACTTTGATTATCACAATGAATGACAGTCGGCTCCAATGATTGTCCAAACAATCTTGCAAGGAGCTTCCGAAGCCACATTGCTTCTCGAGCTGCCACACTCATTGCAATGTACTTGGCCTCTGCGGTGCTCAGTGCCACTAAAGACTGCTTCCTGCTACACCAGGAGATCATCGCAGACCCCAAACTGAAACAACATCCAGAGGTGCTCTTTCGATCAGCAACACACCCTACCCAATCAGAATCAATATAACCATGCAGTTTGAAGTCCACACCAAAAGAATTTCTCAAACCATACCCAACTGTGCCACACAAGTATCTCAGGATATGCTTGCTGCAACTAGGTGTATTTGCCTTGGTTCACACATGAACTAACTAAGTGCACTCACTGCATAGCAAATATCTGGTCTAGTATTGACCAGATACAACAATGATCCAATCAACTGCCTGTACATAGTAGGATCCACCAGATCTGAACAAGTTGCAGCCTCCTTTAACTTTTGAAAATTGGTTTCCATAGGTGTAGACATGGATTTGCCATCCATCATACCAAATCTCTTCAAGATGTCTATTGTATACTTGCCTTGACTTAGAATGATATCATTAGGCCTTTGCCATACTTCTAAACCAGAAAAGTAATGTATGTATTTAAGATCCTTCTTTTCAAATTCAGAAGCCAACTCCTTCTTGCATTTGATAATGAGGTGTTCTTCTCCAGTAAGAAATAGATCATCAACATAGAGGACCAAGATCAATGTTTCACCATCAATTACCTTGAAGTATAGTTTTGAATCAACATCATTCTTGGAGAAGCCCAAGCTCAACAAGTATCGATCAATCCTCTCATACCGAGCATGCAGAGCTTGCATAAGGCCATACAAAGCCTTCTTCATTCTGCAAACATGAGACTCTTTCCCATGAACTTGAAAGCCATCAGGTTGCTCAATGTATACTTCTTCAATTACACCATTTAGAAATGTTGTCTTCACATCCATCTGGTGTAATTTCCATCCTTTAGTTGCTGCAATGGCAATCATAGTCCTGATGGAAGTAGAACGAGCAATTGGAGGAAAGGTTTCCTCATAGTCTATTCTCTCTTTCTGAGAGAATCCTCTAGCCACAAATCTAGCATTGGACTTCTCAATGCTTCCATCAGCCGCATGCTTGATCTTGAAAAGCCACTTAGAAGATACAACAGATTTGCCTTCTGGTCTAGGTACAACGTCCCAAACATCGTTCTTGAGGATAGATTGATATTCTTCAGCCATAGCATCTCTCAATACTTGCTGACTTGAAGCTTCCTCAACACTGGAAGGCTCAGATTCAATCATTTGACTTATCAATGCAACATAGCTTGAAAACTTCTGAGGTCTTTTGCTTTCTCTTAATGTTCCTGTAGGGGCTGCAAAATTTTCTGCCTCCTGCATTGTTTGCCTAGCCCATAGAGGTCTCTTTCGACCAATAACAATGTCTATACTCTATAGGCCGATCAGTAGGTTCCAAAGGCTCAACTGGATCATCATTTTCTCTTGGATCAGTAGCCTCCCTCTGAAACTCAGGAGTATGGTCAACTTCCATGTCCTGAGGAGACTCTTGGTCGTTATTGTCTATCTCCATGTGAGAGCCTTTAGATCTCTTTAATGCAACATCTTCTTCAAATGTAACATCCCTGCTGATCTCTATTAGTTTCTGACCTAGAATGTAAATCTTGTAGGCTTTTGAAGATTGACTGTAGCCCACAAATATTCCCTTCTTGCCAGATGGTTCCAACTTTGTCCTTTTATCTTTAGGGACATGAACATACACAGGACAACCAAATATTCTCAAATGGCTGACTTCAGGCTTCACAACTGTGAAAGCTTCTTCAGGAGTCATGTTCTCCAAGATACGATGAGGGCTTCGATTCAAAACATACACAACTGTCCTAGAGGCTTCGACCCAAAGGAAGATTTGCAGATCTTGATCATGAATCATGGCCTTAGCTGCTTCTACAATAGGTCTTTTCTTCCTTTCTGCTACATCGTTTTGTTGTGGATTGTAGGGAACACAAAACTCCCTCTTAATTCTTGCTTCGACACAAAAGTTACGAAAGCTTCTAGAGATGTATTCTCCTTTGTTGTCAGATCTCAAAACTTTGATCCTCTTCTCGGACAAGTTCTCTACGTGAGCTTTAAGTTCTTTGAATCTCTCAAGTACTTCCTCAGATTCTTTAGTCTTTAAGAAATGAATCCAAGTCTTTCTAGAGTAGTCATCAATGAAAATTACATAATACAAGAAACCACTCAAAGAAGCAACAAACATTGGACCACACAAATAAGAATGAACAAGATCTAGAATGCATTTGGATCTACTTTCACTACTATGAAAGGGTGCTTTATTATTCTTACCCAATGCGCATCCTCGGCAAGTACCTTCATGCTCTTGGCTGAGTTTAGGAATGCCGGTGACCATCGTCTCCATGGTTGGAAGCGCTCGGAAGTGAATGTGAGGAAGTCTTCTATGCCAAAGCTCACACGAACTTGATGTATCATGCAACAAAGCTTGTAGTGGATGAGTGGAAATTCTATAGAGACATTCTTGCCGAACAACATTCAGTCGGGCTGACTTGATGCTAGAGTTCTTTGGCCATGCAAGAACTTTACCTTCGGAGAATGCAACTTGATATCCCTTGTCCTCCAAGGCTGAAATAGAGATAAGGTTCCACTTGATGCCTAGTACAAATAGTACATCACTCAATTGCAAGGAGATGCTAGAATCTAAGTGAAGAGTGGAGGTCCCAACACCTTTCACTGAATAACATGCATCATCTCCAATTATGACTTGAACACTTGTATCTCTCATCACCAATTCTGAAAGATGTTCTCTAAATCCAATAATGTGACGAGAGGCGCCTCTATCAATAAACCAAGTGTTGCTATCTGCTAGAACATTGCTTGATAAGGTAGAATAGAATAGAAATTCAGTTGAATCCTTTAGAGGAGAGATCTCACCCACATCCGCAATTGAAGCATGCTGATTTGGTCTAGTTGGTCAATCCTTTGCATAGTGACCAAACTTGTCACATCTGAAGCACTGTATGTGGGAAAGATTCTTCTTCTTCTTATATGCAAGAGCACCATCAAATCTTCTATCTTTATTCCTTTTGAAGTAGCCTTTCTTTCCTTCTCTTCCTCTCTTGTTCGAAGATTGAGTGGCAAGTACATGGATCTCCTCATTGGTAGAACTTTTCCCATTGCCTCTTGCTGCTAATCTCGACTCCTCTTGAATGCAATTTTCCCTCAAGCGATCAAACTTAGGTAGCTTTGATCTTGCACTAATGCCTTGGAAGAACATTAAGAGCCAACATGGCCAAATCCGTATCATCAACCATATGGCCAATGGTAGAGAGCTGATCTCTCAATTCAATGATCTTCATGAAGAAGGACATGACAAAATCTCCTTTCGCCATCTTGACATGATGAAGCTTTTTCTTCAAGGCAAGAACTCTGCTTGTGTTATTGAATTCATACATTTCCTCCAAGGTTTTGAACATTTCTCTTGTTGTCTTCAACTTGGAGATAATTGGCAGAAGGTGGTCCTTGACGAAATCAACCAATATATTTTTCGCCTTTGTGCCATTCTTTTTCCATTGTGGCTTTTCATTTTCATTGGAAGGTTCGGGAACTTCGCCCTCCACGAACTCAGCAAGCTCACTTTCTTCCAATGCAAGCATCACTCTAAACTTCCAAGTGGTGAAGTTGGAAGTATATTCAAGCCTATCTTCGATCTTGAGCCCGTTCACCATTTTGAAGGTGAGATAGATGCAAGAAGATGAGAACAAGATTGGATGAGTGCACTGCTTATATAAATCTGATCACGATCTTCTTTAAATCCGCTCTGATACCATGTTAGTTTTAGGATTAAAAATTCAATAAGCAGAAATGCAACACAAAAGACAATGAACACAACAAGATACCCTGGGAAAACCCTCCTTCTCGAGGGAGAAAATCCTAGCAAATATATAGCTTATATATTGAAGTAATAAGAGCAGAAATTTGCTTACAGCTCATGCACAACACAATGCCGAATTTGATACAATGAATAATAGTACCTCTCCTAGATGCGAAGATACAAACTGAATAAGTTTCCCCTTGAAATCGAAATTTTGTATCAAGATGACGATCTGTTGCTCAAGTGTGAACTTTTTCTAGGAATTCGAATATGATGAAATGAACTTGATGATCAAATGAGAGATCATCGCCTTGCATTTATAAAAAACGAAGTGACTTTTCAAGAAGGTCGGCCACCCTTTAGAAATAATAAATTGCATGAATCGGCCAGAATAATAAATATTATTCATTTAATAAAGTGAAGCACTTCTTCACTTAAATCGGACCACAATAAGTTAAATAGCCTTTGGCTATCATTTAATTTATTTCTTTTATTTAATGCAGCCGCTAGAAGTAATAGGCCCGACACTGTAACATCAACATCATCAGCAGTTCAACTTTGGTCATAATACTATTTTTGGCAATCTGTTAGTATTAGTTTTGGTGTTGGTGTTGGCTTCCTCCTTGGACTGAGTTTCATACTTAGTCAATTTTCATGATTTGCAGTTGTACCCCATGCCTAGTCGTTGAACTTCAAGTTACTTTTAAAGAGGGGACGTAAAGGGGTCGACTTGAGCATTTAAAGTTTAGAAGAATGTTTTATTGATATTTAAATATCTCTTCAAAAGGTGGGACGACTTAAGGCTATGAGGAGTTTTATTTAATTTCTAAATGCTTTGAAGGTGGCATCCCTCTTGGATGATGAAATGATTCAACTTCTTGGAATTACAGTCGATTCATCTCCTCAATTGAAGCTTATATACTGATTCCTTGCTCATTGTTTCTCATGTTGGAATTTTATGGTAAAGTTGTGTTGCTGCACTGCATCCAAAACCCGGCTAAGGGGAAGCTTAGCAAACCAATCCATCCTTCGGGCTTGAAACTATGGCTTCCTAGGTGGTTAATTGAGTCTGTGCTTCACAAAGGTGCAGATTGAGCTTTAATTCTGTGTTGTTGGACAAGTTGTTGCTGTAAAACTTGTTATCTAGCTATTGGTTTATACATGGCTGAAGCGAAAATTCACTGATAGCTTCGTCATGGAATTTATTCTCATTTTGGATATTTGCTCATGTTGTCTGACTGTGAAGGGCACCTAGTTTTGAGAAGTTTCAAATTTTAATTCGGACTGTGGATTTTTTGAGAAGAGTTTGACCTTTCCCTAGGTCGTACTTCTTCCTGGCAAGTACATTCGGAATTGTGCTTTCTGTTTCCTCTTGTTTCTGGCTTGATTTTCCATTGGAGTTGGGACGGCTAGCTCCTAGCTGTCATTTGGCTATGGTTTGGGAGCATTCCGAGCTGTATTGGAGAAGCTACGTGTAATATCCCCTTTTTGTGGAATGTCTAAACCTCTTGCCTTTAAGTCTTCTAAATAAAAATTTCAATGGACTCAGAAGCAATAACTTTAATGATAAACTCTAAATCCCATCAAGAGCCACTTCCAAGGGCTAATATTGGCTTGATTATCATATTAGTAGTATATATATACATATTGTTTTAAATGCTCTGCTATTCAGTATTTTATTAGTGATAAATTATTCCCAGTTTAATCTATAATCTGTAGATTGCCTTTTCAAACTCCTATCCATATTTTCCTGGTTATAAATCTGCTATAAAGTTGTCTTTTAAATTCTCCTTTAATCTTTCGATGAATATCTACAACAGGTATAAAGAATTCTGATTATCCTTGTGAATACTCAGTCAGGAAGGTGATCACTTTACTCTTTAAATGTGACCTGATTTTCTAAACAAGGTAGGCATTCTTCCGTCTCTATTCCAATAGATGAACTACTACTTTTTGCATGATGATTGAAAGGCTCTCTAAGAGTGCCCAGGCCTGTAATTAGCAATGCATAAACAACTCAAGTCTCTACCGTTGTTTTTATTGTTCTTCTTCCCTCTCTCTCCTTCCCTTGCTTTGAAACGTTCCTCCTTTAATATCGCGAATTGGAATCAAATGATACAATTCTCCACCAAGGGATATATCTCTTGTGTTGATTGCACCTTTTCAAGGGTATGTCTCTTTGTCCATGTTAATTGCTATTAAAAATAAATGTCTTAATAATCGTTGTCCTTTATCACTCAATGCTCCTTCCTCTATTATCATGATCATCACTTTTAATGAAGTCAATTTCCTCCAATGTCTCTTAAATCTGATCGCTGGCCTGAATGGTTCGTTGCTTCCTATAAACGCATCTCTACCTTCATACAAATAGAAATAAGATCGTATTCGATGCTGGGAAAACCTTCGATTATATACCCAAAAGATTCCCTTCAACAATCGTTCTTGGTAATTGTTGATAGGTGTCTTTATTTTGGTATTATTTATATGTTATAGTTTATACTTTATTTTATCTTTCTCTTTCTATTTCTTTGTTATATATTTTCCTTTATTATGGTTTATGGCCTTAGATTATTTTATATGATTTCCATGTATTAGTATTATAGTCAGATTTATATGTTTATTCTATAGCGGTTAGATCTAAATATAATTATAATTATAATGTTATTTATAATTATAATTGTAATATTACTTATATTTATATTTATATATTATAGTGATTATACTATTTAGTGTTTATATTTTAGTATTTGTAATATTATATATTTAATAATTATAATTATAATATTATCTTTGACACTCGTTTGATAATTATGGTAGTATTTATATAAATTGATTTTATTACGTATTGTCGATATATATATTTATAATTACAATATTATCTTATGATAATTGTAATTATAAAAATATTAAAATGATAATATTTTCATTTATAATTATAATAGGTATTTTGTTATTCATTTTCACTTATTCATATTTCAGGGTGTTCTAATTTGGGGACATGACAGTCCACCCCGCCCATGATTGCTTGTCCTCAAGCAATCACAATTTCACTTCAATAGTTACAACCCCTCAACTCATGAAGCAATTTGAGAAACAAAAGTTAAGTAATCTTTTAAGCATAAGAAACCATGGAGTAACATATAGATGCATGTGATGAATACACTTAATACATAGAGTATATACAAGAAGCATGACGCATATATGTGAAAATACATTAAGTATATGCACAAGTACATGAAGTCACAAAGCATACATGTAAGTCATAAAACATACACTTATACAAGGCAAGAATCATACTTGTGCAAAGCATTCAGATGGATCAAACATGTTGAATACATCAAATATCGAGAAAATATTTCAGACGTGTAGCAATCAACGACATACAATAAGCACACATGTAATCACTCATGTTGAATACATACCATACATGGAGCAATTTGTCATACGTGAAACAGTCACAAGGTAGGCGCATAAGATATTGTAAGCCACGATCACCAGAAATGAAGCCAGTAACATACGAAGCATGAGAGGACATTGAAAGACACATAAGTCACGTTACAAAGCCTATTCAAGGTATTAAGAAGGCATTCATGTACGAAGAATCTTGACAAACATGAATTAATCACACATAAAGCTTTCACGAATTAATCATGCTGAACTCACATCAAATATATAGTAAACACATAATCACTCGCAAGATATGATACATACACTTAGGAATTACAAGTAAGGCACGTAATACACTCAAGGTATGCAAATACACTTGAAGAAGTATACATGTTCAATCGGAAGTATACAGTCAAAAAATAAAACATACATAACAAAAATATACACATACAGTAAACATGCTAAAGCACATTAGGCATAAAGCAAGTATGTAAGACATGAGGCACACTCGTAAGATATGAATCATACCTTTGAACACACGCAAGCAGTAAAGCATGAAAAACAGGCCATGATAAATACATGAAGCATACAACAACATGGAACATAGACTCGAATGAAGTATTCATGAAGTTGAAAGATACTCTCTCAATTTTTTATTTATTTTCAATAACAACTACAATGTAACCAAGCACCCGCTAAGGTTAGCTTAAACCAAAACTTTGCATAAAGAACTCTAACCAAGAATGCGCCCTAAAACCACTTAAGGAGGAGGGGCGGGCATATGGTCAAAGGATCCCTAGGATCTATTGAATCAATAGTTACAAAGATTACAACTGAAAAAGAGAGTCTAAACTCAACACCAAGAATGTGCACTCAAGATCCTTTAACATGCGAGGTGCTAACATATGGTGGAGTGCTAATTGCTGAATTGAAAAAAAATAGGCGGATAACCAGCCATGAGAGAAATTACAAATAACAATTCATCCGCTGCGGTAGACATCCACTCATGAGTGAGAATTCACCACTTTCCAGTGGGTACAATGAGAGAATTAGCAAGTTCTTTTTTCCACACTGGCGGTAAACCATCCAGGGGTTACAATGTGATAATTAAACATAAATAAGCAACAATTAAATAGACTGAAACAGTACTACTGTTATAAACTTTTACAAATAGAAAGAGCTGCAAATTACAAGAGTTTGACAATGATTTCAAGCACCAAGATATAGGATGATTCCACGTTAGTTATCAACAAGAATTGATGAAGAAAGACTCCGATTGGACTGAAATCTTTTGTGAATAATCTCTAAGAGTATGGCGCCCAAGAACCAATCAAAAACCAACATCAAACCCTTCACATTAATTTGGCACGAATCCCAATGCCACTTAGAAAAGTACGACCCTCCTTGAGGGGCGATTTTGACATTAAAAATCAGAAACTCCAAAGTTAAATCTGCAAATGCACAAGTGGGGTTGCCTCTAGCATAGGAATCAATAGAACCAATACCCACAAGCTAAATAAATTCACACCCAAAGCTGTAAATAGAAATGTCCTTCAACCATGAAAGGACCAACAAACACAAATTCTGGAAATAACATCAATTTCTCCAACAATGAAGCTCAATATGTACTTTTGAATGAAGCACACTCTCAATCCATCATCTAGGGAACCATAGTTTCAGGCCCGGAGAGTGGAATAGAATCGCTAAGCTTTCCCTTAACCGGATTCTGGATTTCAAACCAGCAGCATAACTTTGCTTTCCAAAACATAACATAATCAGCTCTCCACAATGCAACAATATATAAGTTTCAATGGGCAAATGAAACACTCTGAATTCCAAGAAGTCGAATCACTTCAACTTCCCAAGGGACATGTTGGTGTGTGTTTTAAATACGCCACCGAACACAGAATAAAATGCCCAAAGACACTCTATCCTCTCTTGAAAAACAACCGCGTATGCTAAGATTGTGAGAAGATCATATAGCGATTCCAAGGTTTCTTTTGTCAGGTCTTGACGTGTGGATAAGATCAGTGGGCGTTGTAATTTGCTGGTAATCACAAGGGGACTTACGTTAGAATTTATTTGCAAGCCAAGGACTTAGACGGTTTTGACATTGAAGGCTCTTTTTTTTTGGGTTTTCTCAATTTTAGGATTTTCAAAAAAATGTAAAAAAAGGATAAGGGTTTAGGAGTGCTAATCTAATCCTAAGAATTCAAGAGACGACAATGATTGGGTGAAACAAGGAACGACACTTTGTTTCGCCTCCTTGGGACAACTACGCAAAGTGGGTGCAATCTTCTAGGGGTGTGATCATGATTTTCATGTCCAAAATAAGACTGAAGTTAAGCGCTTATCCACAATTTAAGAGTTCAGGCTAACTTTACGCATTGGATACAAATCATCTATCCAAAGAAAGTATGAGCTAGATTTCACCAATCACCACTATCAGATCTATCATTCATTTAACAAACATTCAAATAAAATTCTACTCTAATTCTAATCTAAGTGTTGAAGGAGATATGTAACCTTGCACACCACTTGAAAATAAAAGTGATTCAAAGCAAATCATGCATAAGAGCTTTTATTAACGGAAATGGTCTAACGCAACAATTTCATATTACTCACTTCACAATTACAAATGAGGGGGTGAGCTCAATTTATAGGCTCCCCGATTACAATTCAATGGCCAAGATTGATTTCGAATCAACGACCGAGATTACAAAATAAAACCCTAATTAGGGCTTGCCACACTCAACTACCTCTCGACCAATAAGAAAATTACATTTTGGGACACTTATCCCCCTTGCTAAATATAAACCAACTCCATAGATAAGTCAGGCTCATTGAACCTAGACATGTTGACTTGGAACAATTTGACTGGTTGGAAGATGATGTGGCACCACCTCAGCGTGTTGGATGTCCTCCTTGGTCTCCTTGTTCTTTTTCCACGCACTTGCCTTAGAATATCTTTCTTTGCCAATGACTCTGTCCTTTGTGCCTGTTTCTTCCTGGCTTTGATCTTGGATTTCCTTTGGGATATTGATTTCTTCTTCTCACTTGCATCAGAATCTGGAAGTCTCCCCTTTGAGCAGTTATTGAACTTTTCCTTCCTGATTGCTTTGAAATTCCTTCAAGTGCCTTGAATTTGGAGAAGAGCTCTCCTATGCTTTCGCCAAAATGGAGGAAATTGGAACTTTCTCTGTAATTATTTCCCATACTTAGCCAAATTTTGGCTATTCAACTTCATTTTGTAATGCCTTCATGTGGACCATTCAACACTTAGCCAAGATTTTGGCCATCTCTATGCTCGAATGAAGTTTGCCTGTGGATTTGTCTTCAATTCTGAGTTTGGCTTGCATTAAGTAGGGCAGACTCCATCCTTGGGCGAGAATTTTATTCATTTCCTCTTTATTCCTCTTCATTTTTCCCGTTTTCTTTCCGACACTTAGTCAAAATTTGATACTTTTATTGTAGGAAAATTCCACACTTAGCCAGTTTTATGAGTTTTCCTTGGCGGACTTCATAGTTGTTGCGCCACTTTGCTCATTTGTTAAGGCGGAGTTTGTCTTCCTTGTGCTATTCCCATCTTGCTCTTAGGCGGACTTCATCTTCTCTTGGACAAGGCGGACTTTGAAGCTGGCTGGACAAGATGCATTTTCCTCTAAGAGTACTTGATCTTGTGGCTGGACATCTTCATGGCGGACTTCACCAATGCTTGGACATGCTTCCCTGTTGGAAGGCGGACTTTGCCTTGTGCCTGCCATTGCTTTGGGTGAACTTTTCCAATGCTTAGACACTTCCTTTCCTGTGGCGTACTTTATACTTAACCAAACATCCGACTTAGTCAAAATTTTCAAATTTTCTCTCTCCTTTTGGGTTGGATGGACTTGGAGGTTTCTCTGCCATTTTGCATTTATGTCCATGCCTTAGAAATTTATTTCATGTTGAGTTGGGCGGACTTCGTGTGTGCCTTGCCATACACTCTTCCTTCCGTGCCAAAGAATTTTATTCCGTCATGCCGAGGAGTGAATTTCATGCTAGCTTGATCCCCTCTCTCTCTAGGCATATTTTTTATCCATGCCTTAGAAAAATTTCCTCTCCCAAAGTTGGGTGGACTTAAGCCTCTCCTTGACATTGGCGCACTTTAGCCTTGCCTTGTCCAAGGGCGGACTTGGACATCTTCAATTTAGCCTTGGCGAACTTCATGATTGGTTGGCCATGTTGGGCAGAGCTACTCATTGCTTAGAGAATTTTCTTGACACTTAACCAAATTTTGAAAATTTATTCTCAACACTTAGCCAATTTTCGAAGTTTTTTTTTCTCCCCAAGGTATCAACACTTAGCCAATTTTTGAGTTTTTCTTAGCGGACTTCCTGCTTGGCTGGACATACTTGGGCGGACTTCTTGCTTGGCTGGACATTTTTTTCTGTGCTGGGCGGACTTCATCATGTTCATGCCATTTTTTTCCTTGCATGTTGCTAGGCGGACTTGCTAGCCTTCTTGCCATTGACATTTTTGGGTGGTCTTTGACCTCACCTTGCCAAGGGTGGACTTCAGCCTTCTTGTGCCATGGGCGGACTTCAGCCTTGGCTCGCCATCCACTTCCTCCTTCCTTGGGCGGACTTCATGCTTCTTGTGCCATGGGCGGACTTGGAGGCCTCTCATGCCATGGCGGACTTGAGCCTTGGCTTGCCAGTGCCTACCTTTGGCATGCCGGTGTCTACCTTTGGCATGCGGGTGCCTACCTTTGGCATGCCGGTGGTAGGGCGAACTTCATGCTCTGTCTGCCATTCTTTCCTCATGGGCACCCTTCTCAAACTTAGCCATTTTTCATCAATTTTTATCTTTTACCTTGATTTTTCATGATTTCTGGAGGCGTGTTGACTTCATGCTCTGTGGGATCCGAAAATAGAAACTTTTTCCCAAAATAGAAACTTTCCAAAAATAGAAAAAAGCAAAAAGCATCCCTAAAAAATAGGAACTCCAGAATGGCCTAAAAATGCCAAAAATCAAAAAAACAAAAAGCAAAAAAGCAGAATCCCTAAAAAATAGGAAGTGTCAGAATTGGCTGAAAGCAATGGCGTTCCTCGTCTATCGGGCCTTCTGAGCATTTCCATGATATCTAAGCACAGAAACGGGTTCAAAATATCAACTTGACTGGGATGACTCTCAAAAACTCAAACTCCTCATTGTAAATAAAAAGATGATAAGCAGTTGCGATGCCAAGGCAAGAAACCGAAAGCAAAAAGAAGGGGGTCCCCATTTGCAATGGGATGATGTGTGAAATAGGTCACAACAGGACACCACCTTTAACCATTCACTTTATTGTGAAATAATAAAACATTATTCCCCTTCCCTTTAGGCGTCCATTTCAATTTGCAACAATAAAGCATTTATTAAATCATTAAATGCTCAACATGACCCCTTAATGTCCCCTCTTTAAAACAACATGAAGTTATCACTCCTAGGCGTAGATGTACAACTTAAAAACATGAAATTGACTAAGTATAAAACTTAGTCCAAGGAGATAACGAAAACCAAAGCCAATACTGAAACTGAAGGATTTCCAAAAATAGCATAATGACTTGAGTTGAACTGCAGATGATGATACTACCAAAATTAGACTTCTAAAAATAGCCACTGCCAAAAATAGTAAGTTCACTTCAAACCCAACAGAAAGCCAAACTGATCGGCCACACTGAATTGCAAAAGATTGAGTTGCTGTTAGAGTGATACTGCTATAAATATACTTACCAAAAATAGCATATTGCTATAAATAGTAAGTTTGCCAAAACCACATTTGTACGCCAATTGAGCAGTATCATGACTTACTATAAATAGTAAGTGTTTCCAAATATCTTTAAGCACAAACCGGGCAACCATTATGACTTACTATAAATAGTAAGTGCCCAGAAAGGATGTCAGATTCAGATGCATGTCACATCACCTTGAAGATCTCTGAAAACCAGAAAAACCCAGAAACCTTTCTTACATGCAAAGTATTGGTCAAAATTGCATGTCATTATTTTAACATGCATATTACCTCATCCTGAAGCTCTTCAAAAACCCAAAAAGCTCCACTAGACATGCATCAGAAATACACACATGCAAGCCCTCAAAACTGCATCTGAAACCTCCTATAAAATGGGAAACCCTAATTTCCCATTCTGCTTAGTCTACGAGTTTTCAGAAATAGGCCAAATCCAATTGTAGAGCGTAGGGCTAAATTGGGGACATTACAGAAGTATACACTTGAATTCAAAGTCACAAAGTATGCAAATACAAGGTCATAGAATATACACTCGAATACATATACAAGTAATAGAGTATACACACGAATACAAATACATCTCGAATTCAAATATAAGTCATCGAGTATATCTTCAAATACTCGAGTGAAGTATATTGTCAGACAATCGGGAAGGGGGATTCGGTGCATCCCATACTACACCGTGGACCCGTCCACCCTCCCAAGGTCATGAGTATGAAGTAGACACACAAATACACATACAAGTGTTCACATGAACATATGTTATGAATCATTCATATAAGTCACAATGGAAACATTTGAATACACATAAATTATTTCAAAATATATATTTGAATATATGTAAGGCACACGTAGTATTGACCCAGATAACACCTTGCTGAGGTTATAGGTCTTCTCAATCATAGGTATGGTCGAATAGGATGGCTGCATCGGGATGCCCATAGAGGTGTTCCTTCCAAGCCCAAGAGCAGGTATGCAGGCCCTCTTGGCCCAACAATGGCAAACACGCAGTCATCCATGTGGGTGGACTACTCGAAAGGGCCCCTAGCACCTGCTATCCCTTTTGCACCTCCTATTCCCCATCTCCTGCTATGATGGAGAGTTCCTCAAGTTGATCCAACTGTGCGATAGTTTAGGGGAAGGATTTCCATAGGAGGCCCGTAGATACTCTCTCTAAGCCCAAGAGTAGGTACGCAGGCCCTCTTGGCCCAACAATGGCAGACCGCAGTCATCCATGTGGGTGGAGTACTGAGAGGAGAAATCTAGTATCTGCTCAACCTATCGGGTCCATCCCTCAACCAACTACATGATTGTTTGATGATACAAACAATTGCATCTAACAAGTTACCCATAATTACACTATGCTATGGGGATCTATGAATTTGTCAAGATATTAAGAGTTCAATGTAATAATATATTTACCATATGAATGTATAAGCAGCAATCCCTTCTGCTATTCGATGTTTATACAAATATTAATAACTACATTAATATCTTTATCAATATCGAATTTTAATATATTTATCAATTACCAATTCCTTATATATATTTATCAATCATTAATATTTGCATTCCTAACATATTTAACAAATATTATTTTATAATTATATAAAGGTATTTATGATTGCTGATTTAGGACCATGAGAATACGCACCTAATACTTACCACTTCGATCTGCAGAAACCCGTTATTTTCCAGCCAATGATGCTGCCTTATTCTATGATAGATCATAGTTGTCTTCTTCTTTGGTTAGTTTGCATATGCTATTTTCACAAGATGGCAGGAAAGTTGCTCTGATACCACTTGTAATATCCCCTTTTTTTGGAATGTCTAAACCTCTTGCCTTTAAGTCTTCTAAATAAAAATTTCAATGGACTCAAAAGCAATAACTCTAATGATAAACTCTAAATCCCATTAAGAGCCACTTCCAAGGGCTAATATTGGCTTGATTATCATATTAGTAGTATATATATACATATTGTTTTAAATGCTCTGCTATTCAGTATTTTATTAGTGATAAATTATTCCCAGTTTAATCTATAATCTGTAGATTTCCTTTTCAAACTCCTATCCATATTTTCCTGGTTATAAATCTGCTATAAAGTTGTCTTTTAAATTCTCCTTTAATCTTTCGATGAATATCTACAACAGGTATAAAGAATTCTGAATATCCTTGTGAATACTTAGTCAGGAAGGTGATCACTTTACCCTTTAAATGTGACCTGATTTTCTAAACAAGGTAGGCATTCTTCCGTCTCTATTCCAATAGATGAATTACTACTTTTTCCATGATGATTGAAAGGCTCTCTAAGAGCGCCTAGGCCTATAATTAGCAATGCATAAACAACTCAAGTCTCTACCGTTGTTTTTATTGTTCTTCTTCCCTCTCTCTCCTTCCCTTGCTTTGAAACGTTCCTCCTTTAATATCGCAAATTGGAATCAAATGATACGATTCTCCACCAAGAGATATATCTCGTGTTGATCGCACCTTTTCAAGGGTATGTCTCTTTGTCCATGTTAATTGCTGTTAAAAATAAATGTCTTAATAATCGTTGTCCTTTATCACTCAATGCTCCTTCCTCTATTATCATGATCGCCGCTTTTAATGAAATCAATTTCATCCAATGTCTCTTAAATCTGATCGCTGGCCTAAATGGTCCGTTGCTTCCTATAAACAAATCTCTACCTTCATACAGATAGAAATAAGATCGTATTCGATGCTGGAAAAACCCTCGATTATATACCCAAAAGACTCCCTTCAATAATCGTTCTTGGTAATCATTGATAGGTGTCTTTATTTTGGTATTATTTATATGTTATAGTTTATACTTTATTTTATCTTTCTCTTTCTATTTCTTTGTTATATATTTTCCTTTATTATGGTTTATGGCCTTAGCTTATTTTATATGATTTCCATGTATTAGTATTATAGTCAGATTTATATGTTTACTCTATAGCGGTTAGATCTAAATATAATTATAATGTTTTTGAAAAGTTAAGCAGCATTTACAGGGTGCCGTACCCTTCACAACGAGCCACTAGGGCCAAAAAGGAACAAGTTTAAACAACAAACATAAAAGAAATAAAAAGCAGAAACAACCCACAGGCAGCACAGTGATCGCAGAGAAACAACCGACAGACAGACACAGGGAGCAGCTAATTGGCGTTGTCCCAGTTTTTAATCAGGAGGTCCATCGCCTCATCACCCACCCACTCTTTGTTCTCCTGGCTGTTGTTTATCTCCAACTCCTCTTTTATAGCATTAGACAGAGTGCTCATGACGAAGTGGCCCAACTTCATGGTGAAGCGGGTTAACCCCCGAAACCTTTTGTCGAGTGTGTCCATTCTCTTCACCACATCACAAGACTCCACCCCGATGTCCATGGTCTCCTGAACCTGTCCAGGCTCTTCAACTAGGGGATGCGGAGAGTGAGAGGCGAAGCCATCAATAGGAATCTTATTGTCCACCGGAGTAAACTGGGGCCCCTCCACATTTCCTTCCTCCTCATCTTCAGTTTCTTCTTCCTTGTACCCTTTGCTGTCAGACTTCTCCTCCTCAGAGTCTTCTATAATCAACCTCTTTTTGCTGTTCTTAGCCAGCCTCCCGGATCTCCTCCTGGCATTTTCCCCACCAGCCATCTCAGTGGTCCCCACAACCATATCACCTCTGGAGTCTTTCCTTATAGCATTCTTGCCCTTTCCATCCTTAGCCGTCGGGGCCAACATGCCTTTCTCCTTTCCTTTTTTTGCAGAGGTGGCCTTGTAGGCCGAGTCTGCCTGAGTGGATTTTAATTCACAGAGACCTTCCTCCGTGCTGGCATGGGCCTTGCCCAGACCACCCTTAAGTTTCTTGGTGGTTATCTTGGCTTTAGGATTCCCCATAATGCCCGGATTGGATTTCCGAGGAGGGCTTTTAGACTCAGCCGGGGAAATATTCACAGTTGAAAGGGGTTCAATGTTCTCAATGCGGACAACCGTGATAGCTTTAGGAGGACAGAGAGCCAGATGAAAGTGATATAGTCTTAGTATAAGCCCCTGATGGAGCGGGAGCTGCGAAAGATCACTGGGGTTACGACTGACCGACTCTTTGCACTTTTTGATAGAGTTTTCCAAGTCCATTAAAAGAAAAAACGGGAAACTAAGCAACATCTTATGTCTTAGATGATTATAATGTTATTTATAATTATAATTGTAATATTACTTATATTTATATTTAGATATTATAGTGATTATACTATTTAGTGTTTATATTTTAGTATTTGTAATATTATATTTAATAATTATAATTATAATATTACCTTTGACACTTATTTGATAATTATGGTAGTATTTATATAAATTGATTTTATTGCGTATTGTCGATATATATATTTATAATTACAATATTATCTTATGATAATTGTAATTATGAAAATATTAAAATGATAATATTCTTTTATAATTTTAATATGTATTTTGTTATTCATTTTCACTTATTCATATTTCAGGGTGTTCTAATTTGGGGACATGACACTACGTCCATTTCAGTGAGTTTTGTTATTGCTCTTCTAGTTTTCTGCTCATGCTGTTTCTAATTAGACTTGTGGAATTGTGATAACTTGCTGATTGAGCTCATATTTCATATCAATTTTGTATTGTAAGAGTTAGAGGATTACTACTCTAACCCTTGGATGATTTTGGAAGCATATCTTTGAGTTTTGCAGCTGAATACATTAATTGTAAAGCTAGTTAGTAGTACTAACAACTATTATTTTATTATTGTTGCAAGTTTATGTTTGTATACACTCCCACGAAGAAGTGGTTGAGTTTAAATAATTATCTTTATTCTTGTTAATTTCCCCCCCACGAAATAAGTGGTAAGAGTGGAAGATATTCCCCCCGCTGAATAAGTGGTAGTGTGGAATTCATGGTCGGTTATCCGCGTACATTGTAATTTCTTTTCATTCATGGTCGGCCAGCCGTCTACAGTTGTTTACAATTCATTTTAATTGCTAACGATCCACGAAACCATATGCTATCACCTCGCCCACACTGGGATCTTGGTGAAAATTCTTGGTGAGGGTTATTTGCAAGCTGGTTTTGATTTGGAGCTAGCGCTAATCAATGGTTTGGTGCTGGTTTTATTGTGTTAAAAAATCAAAAAAATTAATGGGGAATATTATATTCTCAAACCCTCAAACTGACTTCTTGCTATTTGGGATGATGCAACTTTTCCTTTCCACCTTCTCAACCTTCACCAACGTTCAACAACCTCTATAGGGTCTTATCAAACCCTAGCTCCATTGTGGCAACTCAAAAAAAGACAATAATTCACTAAACCCTTAAGGGTTTATAAGGTTTACCAGTCCCTCTTGCACTTAGACCGGCATAACTTCCACCTAAAACACTTTCAAGACCTCTCCTTGGTAGACCCTTGGGCAGAAATTAAATGAAGGTTTCTACAAAGTTCTGGATTTTTCCCCTGGTTAGAACAAAAGTTATGGGAAAATCTTTACCATTGGAAACCCTAGTTCCAGAACAGAGCAACGAGCACTATTTTGATCATAACTCGAGAAAAACTAAATGAAATCACCTCAAACAAATTGCATTTGAACCTTAAGACATGTCATTATCATCCCACACAAACACAAACCTGTAAATTGACCGTAGAAGGCCGTACAAAAAGAGTTTCAGACTGTAATTGCTTAAAAAACTGTCATAAAATGGCGAAGGAAATTGCACATTTCATCAAATAGCTCCTCTAACTGTTTCTTGGAGCGTGCCCTTTCACTTTTTTGGTGTGAATGATCTATTACAAGCTGTTTCCATCGAGTTACATTTGTTTTTTTCATCAAAACCTAAAAACACCTTAATAATCTATGCATCAGCTTGTAAAAGTATAGACTTTTTGCAACTTTTAACCAAGACCTAAGAAACAAAACAAGTAAAAAAGACCTTACATGCTGTCCATGGTCCTTTTAAGACCTTATTATGCTTATCAAACCAAAAACAAGACTTGAGAAACAAATCTCAACCTTGCAACTAGCCAAAACTCCCTAGGAATTCAAATTTGCCTTTTTGGCGGGAAACCACAAATTTGAATTTCTAGCCTATTCAACCTATCTAAACCATTAGATTATGATCCCAATGGACCTCCTAAACTTGAACCAACTCAATCTAGAATCCTATCAACAAAATAAAGCATAAAAACACATTGAGAGTGATGCTCTTGCATCAGTGTAGCATCAACATATCCCATGATATGATTCATTCTTAAATTCTTAGGACATGTAGAACCGATATGTTCACCGGTCTCATGGAAAGAACAAAATACTGCATTTTGTGCAGCTTCAACCGTTGATCTTGGTGGAGGTGTTGGCAACCGCGGTTTGTAATTAATGAAAGGCTGAAAATTATTTCTCTTAGGTTGATACAACAACTGAGGTTGATATTGTGGTGGTGGTAGTGCAAGCATCTCATTGGCTACTTTCTATAGCAGTTGGTCTGTAGAACTCTGAACCAGAGGCCTGATAGAATCCTTCTTCATCTTGTTGGAGGTGATCATATTATCCTCCAACTCGATGGCGTGTTCTTGCGCATCTGTCAATTCTGTTTCTTTTGCCGTTTTGAGGAAGAAGGCTATCAAAGATGGAAGAGCATTTATGAAGCAACTCATCAAAATCTCTAGTGATGGATTAAGTGTACAAAAAAGTCGTGTAACAAGATGATTAAATTTTTCTACAAACTCCCTCATGGGCTCGTTGTGCTCCATCTTTGAATTTGCAAGTCGGGCAAATAACGAATGATTGTCTTCAACGAGCTTGAATCTCGCCAAAAAATTCTTGGTCATAGTTGCCTAGCTTGTAATAATGCCCGACTCCAGCTGATTGAACCAGTCGGAAGCATTCCCAACAAGAATTTCGACAAAGAGATGCACTGCGATGTCTTCATGTGCTACGTGCAACATGACGCAAGCCATTGTGTACTCAGAGATATGTTCATTCGGGTGTTGACTCCCGTCATTGTGAAATCAAGGAAAGTGCTTCCTTGACCCTTTAGGTAACTCATGATTTTCTCGCAAAGCCAAAGGTCCAATGTTGTTACCCCAAGGTAATGGGGGTGGACGTTGCTGATTTCTATCAGCATGATTATTATCGACATTATTGTTGTTATCACTCATTGCTTTTGGTTGGATCACAGGTTCTATTCCCATGCAATAGGATGCCAGATGGTCATTCCTGTGACATAAAGCGTAAGCTTTCTTGAAGTTTTATGCCTCGTGCCCCATTGTGGGCACCAAAAAACTGTTGGCATTTCAATTCGTGCCTCTAGAATGCGGATTAGAAACGGATAGCTATGCATAGTAAAACTGCTCTTCAAATTAGGAGGGGAATCTCCCTCTTCGCTGATGATGCTTAAAAAAGAAATGCTAAACTATTGCCGATCTTTTTGTCCTCAGTTGAGAGCACAAAGGTTATAAAACTCTTTGCAGCACAATCGAGGTTTTCTATTTTTAACTCTAACTGCAACACTAGCCTACTCTAAAGACGCTTCTGACAACTCAAGTAAACTTAGAGCTTAAGAATCAGACGTAAACAAGGAATGATTTGATAACACATAAGCTTAGATAAACTCACTCCCAGTTCATATTTGAAGACTTATTGTACTTCAAGATGTAATCTGCAATAAAGATTATGCAAGCAAAACACATAAAACAAGATACTGAAAGAGATTGAGATAGTAGATCAGAGCAAAATAGGCATGAGATTTCCTTCCTCAAATTTCAACAGTAATTACATGTCCGGGACAGAAGATTGTAGCAAAGACAAGCTTACAATAAGCGATCAAACACTAGTTTACACATGACATTGATTACACATAAACTGAACAATGATTTGCAGCAAAAGGTAGGCATGCAAACTTGCTCTTACGCAAAGTGCACAGACATTGAATAACAAAGTTGCAACACAAGTAGGCTCAACAATTTGTTATCGCAATAATGGTTGGAAAGAAATGGGCAAGGCTGCCCTTATTTATACACAAACAAGGAGTAGGGAACCCTAAAATCTTGTTGTTTTTTACAACTAGACTTGCTAACATGTAAGCTTTATTTCTAAGACTAAACAAAAGATAATTAACAACTAACCACTTGGTAAAAACAGTTAACTGATTTAACATCATGAAAGGCTCCAACTATACATTTGATATTTCACAAAGAATAGATACGCATGAATGAGAACAACAAGTTTAACTTGGAAAAGGCATCAGGTTAATTGCTGTTTTTCTGAATTCTATTCTTAGAAAGCATTGCTGCCCCAATAGGTGACTCACTCATTGATAATTTTGACTGCTCTGCAACTGGAGTGATGACCTTTGTTTCTTTTGCAACTTTATGCTTCTGATGCTTCTCTTGATTTTCAATGGAAGAGCATTATATGATGAAAATCTTGAATTTTGACTGTAAACACGCCTATTTTCGAAAAAGTTTTGCACCAACTACTAAAAATAGATTGTTGATTTTCTCCAAAAAAAGTAGAAAAAGCTGAGGTTTGGGTTTTGTAAACAATCACGTCCTGAAGAGGCCCGGATCGTTAGATTTTGAAAAAGCTGCTTTTTTGTCGAAAAAGCAGATCTCCTAAAAATAGGACCGAACAAGCAGATTTTAAAATCCCAATCTTCAAGAGGAGCAAAAAGCAGATGGACGTAGATCAATGAAAACTGAAAAAGCTGACCACCTGTTTCTGAAATGTGATGCCCTAGAAAATCAAACCATGAAAAAGCGTGCCTCTGTGCTTCCCAATCTTGAATCCATGAAGAACACTGAAGAAGCACTTCATTTGAGCCTCCAAATCTTGATGAGAAGAAAATTCTACCTGTCTTTCTCTGGATACCAACTTGTAAAATATGTAGAATGAAAAAAGCTTTCTTGGATAGAGTTTGGAGATGAAAAAGCTCTTTGCATGCAAAACCCTATAATTTTGGAGTCTATCCATGAAGATAGAAACTTTGCATGCAAAAATCTGACTTCGTTTGCATCAACTATAGTGAATTCCTCTTTTATAGGGCGAAAAAGCATGCACACATGAAGAATCGTTTTGAAAAATGCATGACGAAAGCAGAAAAATGGCTAAGGCATGAACACTTGGGAGTGCTGATTGGACAAGGGTGCCTAGGCTCCCTAGTGTTAGCCATTTTTTTTGCAGTTTTTCAAGTTTTGCCTTTTTATGCTTCCGATGAAGCCTGCTACTGACTTTGACGATCGGACAAACTGGCACTGTCAACTGATAAAACTTGTTTGACCATGGCAAGTTCATATTTGACCAGTGTTGAAGTGATCCCCAACTTCATACGAGCATCTGATGTCATCTGATCGTGATTGCAAACCCTTGAAGTTGCTGTCAGAGATTGAAACGGAAGAAGGGATGCCAAGGTTGGAATTTTTTTAAGGCATGAATACTTGGGCACCCCTGGCTAGCTAGTGCGCCTAGCCCTTACACACTTGACCATTTTTTAGAGATTTTCAACTTTTTACTTTCTCTGTTTTGCGTGTTTCCGTCGAAAGTTGGTGACCCCTGTTCGGGCATCGTTTCTCGCCAATCGATGAATAACAAAGACTAAAAGGAAGTCAATCTAGCAAGCCTAATCAAATCAGAGATGAATGATACCATCTACTAGCCTTCGACACTGCATCTAACTGATATTTTGAAGTTCGGAAGCAAGCTAACAGAGAAATTCAATGATTTTCAAATGAAGCGAAAAATCTCTAAGGCACAAAATGCCAGGTGCCCTTCCTTGATAGGAGCACCTGGGTTCTCCAGAGTTAGTCAAATTTTGATGTTTTTCAAGTTTTCTTTAATTTACTTCGTTTCACGTTCGCCAACTGCGTTCACCGTTTCTCGTGCATCGAACGACGACAGCTGAAAAAGGGCTAAGGCATTGACTGCTAGGCACCTTGATTGGACAGAGGCGCCTAGACTTTCCATTATTAGAATTTTTTTCACAAATTTCACCATTTTTGTATTTGCCTTCTCCGTTCATTGTTCTTCGTCCATCTTTTTCCGTTCCACGTCGTCTATGCAACATTTGAGACTTTGAATTTGACACCTGGCAATTGACCTTCCTGCATTGATGACTTCAGAGCTCATGCTTTGCTTTCTGAAAAAGAAGCAAAATTGACCCACCAGAGAAATACTGATGATTTGTCGATTCTGATAGGACTGGCCTGCTTGGGAAGTATTTTCAACCAATCAGAATCAGTTAGGAGCCTCCATGCAAAGAATCTATTTTTAGAAAGTTTTGCTAGTATCCTTTGGACAACAAACCCAAAAAACCCCGACTCAAGTCTATTTTTAGAATTTTCGACCTTTGATGACAATTTTTACAAGACTTTGACCATTCTTTTCAAAATGTCTTACTGAAGCAAATATTTTTGATTGGGGACAACAAAGAATAATCATATGGAAACTCATTCTGGCTGAAAGTGGTAAGGTGTTGTTTTCCTTTTAAAATTATAAGATGATTCAAAGAATGGTGTTCTTAGTGATTTTTTGCCAATTTGACTAACTTGAGTGCCCATAATTTAACTTGAGAAATGTGAGTTACATGAAAAAATTTACTGTCTGTATTCAGCTAATGAATACTGCTGAATTATCATAAATTTGGTCATACTGGTATAGACTTTCAAGAATCATATTAGAAAAATATAACATTGTGATAATATAATGTAAATGAATGATTCCATAGCAATAGAGAAGGACCGTGTTTGAGCGAGAAGTGCAGGATTACCTTTCTCATTCAAGCAATGAAGCCTATACTCTTAAGGGTGAATTTTTGTAGCAGTTTTAAGGCTCTCACTAGCTTTTGAGAAATCAAATTTTAGAAATTGCATCATTGATGATGCAACGAGCAATACTGCACATAATTTGCTAGTTGTTTACATAAATCACTTCTCCGCCTTCTAAAGGATAATCCATTGACATCAATATCAATTGAGTATTTTGTTGGGAAAAGTTGTGTTGTACACACCTTGTATAATGTTTATAATGTAAAATTAATATTTATTGTCGTGCACCTAGGGAATCTAAAAGATAATCCATTGGCATCAACATCAATTGAGGATTTTGTTGGGAAAAGTTGTGTTGTACATTCAAATAATGTTTATAATCTAAAATTAATATTTATTTGTGGCGCATTTA
Organism: Sequoiadendron giganteum; assembly: GCA_007115665.2. Lineage (NCBI taxonomy): Eukaryota > Viridiplantae > Streptophyta > Pinopsida > Cupressales > Cupressaceae > Sequoiadendron > Sequoiadendron giganteum. Next base: position 637,958,191 of record CM021100.1, read on the forward strand.
GGGAATCCAGGGATGCATGCATCATAGGGGATAAACATTTTTTAAATCACTTTGTATGTTGTGTGTAACATTGGAATAAATATTTAATGTGGGTTGCACATTGAGAAAATATTTAATATTAGGAAACTTGGTACCAAAAAGGAAAAAATTAGTACAAAAAAGTAAAAGAAGGTAACATGGTTTATGTAATACCACTTGGTTGTTTGTACAAGCTTGTTTTTATAAAAAAAACGCACATTAGTAGTTGCGGAGGTTGGTTGTCATTTGTATCAGGCATCTCTTACAAGTTGCATATGTGAGGAGAGAAAGTATGGATTTGGATGTGTGGTTACATGATTCTCATTTTCTTGTTCACAAGGAGTGCAATTAGGGAACTTGATGTTTTAGAAGTATTCATGGAGACTTTGTAAGTACATAGTAATGTTTCATTGCTGAATAATACATTTAGTGTGGATGCTTTTGAAGGCCATTTTTTTGCTTAATGAGGCTTTTTTAAGGCATATCTTGTCTCATCTTGATGGTATGTTTGTCTATTCTTTTGCATGGTGAATTCTAAATACTTGTTTGCATATTTTTCTCTCACAAGGTTATGTCAAAATTTTTATTATTTCTACAATTTTTCCTTTCATTTGGTATCAAAGTTTGGCTATCAAGTTGTAGGAGATCTCCTTGGTTGTAACCTTTGGTATGAGTAGATTCTTATGGCTAATTAAATTCATAGTCTCGTAGGAAAATAATGAAGGAATTTTTAAGGTCATAAGCGTGTTTGCAAACTTGGGTGGTTGTAGACCTAGAGTTTGATGAAGATTTGGTAAATGGGTTTTCTGTTAGGTCTCTTTCTATGAGAGTTTTGGGGGTTAGCTTTTGTTGGAGACCTCTTGAACAAAAACATATTTCACTATTGAGTTCATAAAGCCAAAAACTCTACGGATCCATATAAAATGTTATATAGTTTGCAAAAAAAAATCAGGCCATTTTTGGGGACATGGAGAAAATTGTAGGTTGCAAAATTCGTACGATCTATACAATTGGTGTCTATCATTGTATCGGTTGGCAAAATATTATGAGGATTTTCACAAGTTCTGTGTTGGCAAGCTGTATGAATTTGAACATAATTTTAAAAAAATAAAGAAAAAAAACCGATAAGGATGACGTTGGCATGAATTTGGAAATAGGCACTAGGTTCCCAATCCTCAGTGGGCAGTGATCACACCATTGGTGGGCCACTGTAGCCCCACTACCATCAATAGAAAGCGCTAAAGTGCCACTTCACCACTGTTTGGGTTGTGCAACCACCATCAGTGTTGCTGCCCAAGGGCTACCGGCTAGCCATCAACTGTCCTTTGTGAATTCCTAACATAGTAGTAGTCTTTCTAGAGGGGATAACTTTAACATATGACATTGGATTTTGGACTTTTATAGGTGTCAAAAATCTCTCTTTGAGCACAATACAGGTTTGGTCATTAGATTTTGTTTTTAGTGTCAAAATTTGGGGCTTGAAGATAACATTGCTCTGAAATGATTAATAGGTGATATCTTGAGCATACAAAATTGGATTTTGTATTTTTATCAAGCAATGGATAGCATTTACAACGTACTACACAACGAATCAGTTGTTTTTTCACATCGATGAGCAAACAGAGCTTGGTACTTGTTTGAACACTTGTAGAAGTCTGAAATTTGGGGTGTGATTGTGTGAACATCCAAACAAATTTGTGGGTGAAAACCTATGGGAGTGCATTTTTTTGTTAGATCAATATGATGGTAAGATAGGTTATCAAATTTGGTGTTTCTTGATATAGGTTTATAGGTATTTTCATGGCGTTGACTTTGATGGAGACAGGTAGATAGGTTGCCTTCAAGTTTGAGGACATGGTTGATATGCATGTGAGACTTGGAGTTTTAGTTTAGCAAGATTTGATTGTCGGTACAACAATGGTGATGATTATGATGTCATAAATATTTATGTACATTTGAGCATTGACATGACATTATCATGTATGCGTGTAATGTCCCAATTTTCGAGGTCTCTTGCAGTGCAGTTGGAGCTGGCTTTCAAGGATTGTGTTAGCCAGTTCAGAGGAGTATTTCAATGTTGCTAGTGTTTGCCAAGGGTTTATTGGAGATCCCTGACACTTTTTGGTGGATTTCCATACAATTTGTCCATACTTACTAGTTATAGTAAGTGTCAGTTTGGTCACAGACTTGGCGGTTGGCAGGATTGCTATTTTTGATTAGTCAATGATTTCTTAAATGGATGATTTCTTGGTGACAAGGCGTTATGAATTATTATTTTAAATAGCGTTAAAATATAAAGTTAAATTTAATATTTAACTAATGTTATTTAATTTCATAAAGTGACTTTATTAGCAACTTAGGGAGACATAAGGTGAATTTAAAAATTAATTAAAAGGTTGCAACACCCTAATTAGGGTGTTGATATTGGAGATTATGAAAAAATCTTTGGGGACTCATTTGCTTAAGCTGGATTATTATTCTATTTTGGTATTTTGGAGGAGTTCTTTGGAGCATAGATGGAAGACTCGCAAAAAACTCGCCGAGTTTTTAAAAACTCGGGAGTTTTTTTGCCCGGCGAGTCTTTATGACTTTAACTTGCTGAGTCTTTCTACCGAGTCTTTTCCAAAAACTCGTGAGTCTTTACAAAAGACTCACCAGATACATAAAATATGCGAAAAAAAAAAACGTTGCCGAGTTTTTTGCCAAGTTTTTGCCGAGTTTTCACCAAGTTTTTGTTGACTCACCAACTTTTGGATTGGCAAGTTCTTTTTCTGGGGTGAGTTCCAACTATGCTTCGGAGTCTAAATCCTCAGAGGAAACCCTAAGGATATCCAGTTTCGGTAGTGAAACTATCTACCCTAGCTGGATTGAGGTAAATTCATGCAGAATACGCACGTGCACTTCATAGTCAGGGTTGATTGATTGGATAATTTGTGAGTCTTGTCAGGCGATAAATTATTAGAGATTAATTTGCAGGGTAATGTTTTATCTAGAATGTAGACTAATTTTTTGAGTTAATGAATATATCATTTGCATTGGAGGTTGTGAAATTTCCAGGGTGGGTGATTTATATGGTGTTCCATTTTGTTGGGCGAATTTGATATGTTTTATACTTTAGTAAAGGCATGTTGATTAGGGTTTATTACTGAGCATATTCCAAATGCCTACCATACTTTTTATGGTGCCTACATTTCTTGGGGTCGTGAGTCTAGAATATGGCATAGGTTTTCCCATACACCTTTGCCGCCATCATTGATAGCTATATTTTTGAGGACATGATACTTCTATATTGTTGTTGGTTGTGTAAACTCAAGCGGAACTTGTATCTATGCCTTGTGTGTGGAAATGTGAAGCTACTCTCTAAAATCGTGAGCCTTGATAAAGGCCGTGGGGTTTGCTGGAAGGTGCGGTGTCATTTTACCTTTGCATCTGTTTCAAGTCGTGGGTTTCTATCAACTGCCATTATTAGTGGTGAGTTTGCCAAGTGTCCAAGTATTGGCTGTGTGTGATATTCTAAAATTTATATTTGGAGACACGGTTGCCTCCTTCACATTCCAGTGTGGGCTTTATGCTACTAGTCGTGGTCTCTTCAGACTGCAAATTGGTACTTATGTCATGAATTGTAATTTCAATTCTGAGTTTATAAAATCTCTCTCATATTGTTATTATCAGAATTGTTGTTGCTGAGATATAATGTTACATGCTATTCACGTACAAAGCAGATTAAGATGGTATTTATCACTGTATGATGTTGTTTGAACATTTGAATGCATTTCTGAGTATGCACGTCTTTGTTATTCCCAATATTCAGTAATATAAGTGTCAAATATCCCACTAAGAACCTACAAATAAGATATTCAAATTTTTGTAAATAAACAATATTCTAATAATAATTGCAATTCATAACTTGCAAGATATAAGGCTTCACTTTTTCTTACTTGGTGTTTGGATCTCTCTTCCTCGTATAGCTTATTTGGAAGAAAACAACTTCCCCCTAGCTTCCTTATAATTCTGCAACTTTGAAAGGACGAGGTTTCTCATTGCAGATGCAAGTTTCATCCTCTCAATACATGTGGATAGGCCCTCCATAACCTCCCCATTAGCATCCGTGAAGCCATCAGATAAGTAGAACTTGGGGTTGAGAAAGTATCCCGTTGCACGAATGGGTTGTTCGAGTTGATTGTTCCACCTTCGATCAATGATCTCCCAAATAGGGGCAAATCTATTTGCATCCCCCATGTAATAGTGTTGGATGGCTTCTTTGATCCTATCCATTGCCTCATAGATATATCCCATTACATTTTTATCGCCATCCACCAAGCGCAAGACCCTTACCAATGGCTCAGTCACCTACAAAGTACAAAGTAGAACCAAATTTAAATTACACCTTACAATGAAACAAAATGCTTTTAATTTTAAAAATTAAAAATAAAGGATTCAATATGAAAATTAATTAGAGTTGAAGTTACCTTAACAATCTCTAATGCTCTAGTTGCAAATTGACCATCAAAGATTATGTTTACAATCTTTTCTCCATCAGCCTTCTTTTAGTAAGTTGAGTCTACCCATGGTTGACTCACAAACATCTACTTCAAGGAAGTCAATAAACTAGTAATACTTTGGAACATTAGAAAATTAGTTGCAAACTTTGTAGCATCCAATCACACAAGTTCTTTCCCCTTGATGTGATCTCTCATCAATTGTAGAACCCATGGGTGATTACATATATATTATGTTATATCTTTTGCTTCTTCTACAATTGGTTTCTCACCCAGTCAATTTTGCCAATGTCCTCTAAAAGAAGGTCAAGGCAATGAGCTTCACAAGGGGTCCAAAAAAGTGTTGGATGCCTCTCTTGAAGCAATCTACCAGGTGCCACATATGCTGTTGCATTGTCAATAACAACTTGGACAACATTTTCTATGCCCACCTCTAAAACAACCTCCTCCAACATCAAGCTCAATTTTTCTGCATTTTTATTATGTTGGAGGCATCAATTCACTTTAGAAAAACCATCACACCATTTGAAGCCACTATAAAATTGATAAGAGTGCGATTTCTTCCATTTGTCTAGCCATCTAAAAAAATTGAGCATCCATACTTTTGCCATTGCTTCTTTTCAACTTCCACAATTTCTTTTGCATCTAGAATAGCATCTTCAAGTAATTTGCCACTTATATCTCATGGACTAGGGGCCTTGTATCCTTTCCCTGCAACTGTTAGTGTTGTCACCAAACACTCCCAATATGGACTCCTTGCCATGTTGAAGGCAAGGTTGTTATAAAACCAAAAATTTGCACAAGCCTTGTTTGCTTCTTTGTGCACCTCCCTATTCCACCCAATACCTTCCATTGAAGGTTGTGATCCTTGTTCATTTCTAGGCACAAAAAGTTGGAATTTGCTCGAAGTGGACAAGGTACGTATATGTGGACCGCGACTAGAGCCCCAATGCCTTGCATATTCACCTTAGATTCTCTTGACAAATTAGGATAAATGGCTTCTTATATGGTTGCTTGCATCTTTGCCCTCTCCAATTTTTTTCATCTAGTGCTGCAAGAAGGGCCATCATCTCTCGTTTCACCTCTTCAGGGGCTGTTGGACATGGCTTGGCATCGCAACAAGGAATACTAGCAAGATGGTATTTGAGGTGATTGATACCTCCACTAATCCTCTTCTTGCACCAGGTACAAATAACACCTCCTGCTACCTAGCCCAATTACACCATGTTTCCAAGCAGGATCATGGCTGCTAAGGGGGCTCCTTCCAATGGGTTGACTTGTGGCTGCAGAGTCCGAACTAGATGCAAAGGTGTTGTGACCTTTTCACACATCGCCCCATTGCAAATGGGGACCCTAGTGGTTTTATCCTCTGGTAGTTTTGCTTCTGAGTTTCGGTCTGTTTCATGAGGTACTTAGAATTTGAAATTTTGAAGGTCATCTGAGTCAAGAAATGATTGCAAACCCGAATCAATGATAGAACGTTGCCAAAGCGCTTAGAAGGCCTTGTGGACGAAGATCGACTGTCTATTCAGTCAATTTTGACACTTCCTAAATTTTAGGGTTTTGACCCCGGGCCCCTATTTGTTAGGGACTTTTTTTTGGCATTTTTAGCACATTCTGGTATCCCTATTTTTTAGGGATTATTTTTAGAAAGTTTCTATTTTTGGAAAATTTCTATTTTTAGAAAGTTTCTATTTCGGGAAAGTATGCAGGTCATAAAACATCAACTTCAAAGGGTTACAGGTGAAAATGGGTGAAAAATGTTTAAAAAACCAGAAAATACGCCTAAGGCATGGACATACATAAAGAAGATAAAAATGGCGAAGGGCAAATGAAAATTGCAAATGCTAAGCAAGGTCCGCCCAACACTTGCAAAATATAGCCAAAGTCCGCCATATGCAAAAGGAGAAAACTGCAAATGCATGTTGAAGTCCGCCATTTGCAAGCTGCAAAAACATGATGAAGTCCGCCATGTGCAAAATGGCAATTGCAAAAACATCTTGAAGTCCGCCAAGCACTTGCAAATGCTAAGTGAAGTCCGCCCAAGGAGTTGCAAGTTGCCAAACACTCACAAAGTCCACTCCAAGGGTATGGCAAATGAAAAATGCAAAGTGTTGACAAAGTCCGCCCCAAGGCACTTGCAAATGCTAAGTAAAGTCCGCCCAAGGCACTTGCAAAAACATCTTAAAGTCCGCCCCTTGCCAAAACATGATGAAGTCTGCCATGTGCAAAATGGCAATTGCAAAAACATCTTGAAGTCCGCCCATGCAGCTGCAAAAGGTGAGTGAAGTCCGCCCAAGGTAACTTGTAAAAAAGTTAGCAAGTCCGCCTAGCAAGGTAGATGGCAAAGTGTTGACAAAGTCCGCCATAAAGCAAGTTGCAAAGAGTTGACAAAGTCCGCCAAGCACTTGCAAAAGCTGAGTGAAGTCCGCCCAAGGAGTTGCAAGTTGCCAAACGCTCACAAAGTCCGCTCCAAGGGTATGGCAAATGAAAAATGCAAAGTGGAGCTGAAGTCCGCCCAAAGGTAAAAGTGAAATATGCAAAAGGTGAATGAAGTCCGCCATGTGCCAAGGCACTTGCAAAATGCAAATGAAGTCCGCCCAGCCTAAAAGAAATTGCAAATTACATGAAAGGTCCGCTCCAAGAAGGCTGGAAAGGGATAAAATGCTAAGGGGTGCGCTCCAAGATGATTGGAGATGGTGAAAATACAAGGAAAATTCGCCATATTGTGAAATTAAATGACAATTACTAAGTAAAAATTCGCCCAAGCATGGATAAAGTGAAAAATTGCACAAGGCAAATATGTTGGAGTCGTGTATCGCATTGAAAATCACTTGGATGAACAAAGATTTAATTATTTGACTAGAAAATCAAAGGATTTGAAAATTTGCCTAAGTCTAGACGATCGGAAATTTAATAAAAAAAAAAAAATCAAATGATATGTCTGGCAAAATTGAAATTCGCCTAAGTAAAAATCTTGGCAAGATTAAAATTCGCGCAGGCACAGAGAGATTTGAAAAAATTCGAAATTGCCTTTGGATAAAAAAATAATTAAATATTATTATGTAGAAACCCCTGTTTCTGCTATCTCTGAAATCTGGTTCAGTTTTGGTTGTTTTTGCAATTTTTGATTTTTTTTGGGATTTTTTGAGCAATAAGGGTAAAATGCGATTTTGCAATAAATTGGAAATAAATTCTTTAAAATTATCTAACTCCGAAAATCTACTGAATGCAATGCAAATACTTATGCCAGATCATTTATTACTCTTCCAGGATGATTACAATAAATGTCTGATAACGTGCAATAAGAAAACAATAATTTTTATTGAGAAAACTTGGTAAAATCAGCGAGCTGTAGATGAAGAAATCTGGTACGGCTGCAATGATCACTCCTTTCTCCCTCCGTCTGGTGACCCTCAATGATGCCGGGAAGGTATGCGCCCAAACTGGTAATGGCAGACTGATGCTGAAGTAGGCGATTTGCTTCTGGAAGGAGGTACGCCCCTTTGTTGAGAGGTACGGCCTGGTACAAAATGGTACGGCCAGGTACAGCAACAAACAATAAATGAAATGTACGGCCCTTCCTTAGATTGCTTGATCTCAGATAAATGGGCGCCTAGCCTGATGAATCCTTGTTGGAAGATTATTACTCTGGAAACTCTGAATGTAAATATCTCTGAAGATCAATGATTTCCTCTGGATGAAGAAACCTCTATTGGCAATAAATCAGGTGTTATTTCACACCCTCTGAACTACTTTCAATGGAGATGGCTCGTTCCCCAATGAATTCGAGTTTCAAACCCTAAGGTTCTGTGCTCAGACAAACTTGATCAATTTCAATCTCAATAATCACATAATGGCTCGATTTTCAATGTAAATGGCTTATATTTCTCAAAAGTGCGATTTCCTCAACAATAGGGTTTATTAAAAATTCGACTTCTCTTCTTTTTAATTTTTCAATAGTCTCAACTCAAATTTTTAATTATAAAATATAATTAAAAATTGGCCCCCTCTGATGATGGCGCGCCCCTCAAGAAGAATCACTTAAGTTATAATTTAATATTATAACTTTATATTATAATCATTAAATAATTAATATTTAATTAATACAATTAAATATTAATATTTCTCTCGTTACTCATCCGATGACTGTTCCGTCTGAAGCTGACGAACACTGAAGTGATTCTGAATGCTGCCAAAGCCATACTGCTAAAAATAGCAGGGGTCCCACGCTGACTGCCAGGAACTGCTAAAAATAGCAACTCAGCAAGAAGTCTCCGATCGAGCCCAAACGAAAGCCTACTGATCAAACTCTGCCAACTGAAGCTGAGCCAAGCTCCGAAGTGACCCTCTATCCAGTCTATCGGCCTACGAGGGTCGTGTGATAGGCCAATCCTGTACTCCGAGAGATGTCACTGAGAAGGGGACATGACAGTCCGCCCCTCCTGAAATTGCTTGTCCTCAAGCAATCTCAATGCCGGATGCTGCAGAATCTCCTCGCTCTCCCATGTCGCATCCTCAACAGGCAAATCTCTCCATTTCACCAGATATTCCCTGATAGTCCTCCGACGCAACTGTCTCTCCCTATACTCCAGGATGGACTCAGGTACTAAAATCAACTTTCCCTCATCATCTAAGGGAGGTAGAACTGCAGATGGTATCACACGATGACCCAACGCCTTCTTGAGGCGTGATACATGAAAAACGTTGTGTACCCTGCTCTCTGCTGGAAGCTCAAGCTCGTAAGCCACCTCGCCAACTCTCCTCAGGATCCTGAAAGGACCGTAATAACGTGGCTTGAGCTTTTCTGACCCACTCTTCCTAAGAGTGGACTGACGGTAGGGCTGCAGCATGAGGTAAACCATGTCACCAACCTCGAAATGCCTCTCCGTCCTCTTCTGATCCGCATACTGTTTCTACTGATTTTGTGCCTTGGCTATATTTTCCTTGAGAGCCCTCATAGTGTCCTGACTCTCCTGCAACCAACCTCCTGCACTCGGCACTCTACTGTCGCTCAGTAGCAAATCAAGGAAACTCGGCGCCTCATACCCGTACAACGCCATGAAGGGTGACATCTGAATGGTCATATGGAATGTCGAGTTATAACAATACTCACACAAATGTATCCATTTGACCCACGCCTTCTGCTGCCCTGCTATATAATTCCTGAGGTACCCTTCCACCCACTTATTTACTATCTCCGTCTGCCCATCTGTCTGTGGATGATAACTCGTGCTCGGAGTGAGCTCGGTTCCACAAAGTCTGAAAACCTCTTGCCAGAAGTTACTCAGGAACCGACTATCTCTGTCGCTCACAATGCTCCGAGGCAACCCATGAAGTCTGAATACCTCGCGAAAGAATACCTCTGCTACCTGTGTAGCGGTATAAGTCGTGGTGATCGGAAGGAAGTGGGCATACTTCGTAAGCCGATCCACAACTACATATATGCAATCACGCCCTTGGGCTTTAGGCAAGCCCGTAATAAAGTCCATCGACAGGCATTCCCACTTCCTGTCAGGAATCGGAAGTGGCTGCAACAAACCTGCCGGGTACGTGTTCTCCTGCTTGTTCTGCTGACAAACAGGGCACTCACGCACATACTGAAGAACATCTCCCTTGAGTCCTTTCCATGTGAACCTCTCCCGTATCTGCCTGTAAGTTTTGAAGTATCCGGGATGTCCTGCTGTAGGCATGTCATGAAAGGCTCGCATAACAATGTTCTTCACCGCTGACCCTGGGATCAAAAATATCCTATTCTTGTAAATGATCAAGTCATTTACAAGCGTATACCTGGTATCAACTGCTGATCCCTCAACAATGCTGGAGGCCCAACTATCCTTGGCATACTTTGCCACTATCATATGCCTCCAATCCTCCGAGATATGAACCATAGTGCTCAAATACGGTCTACGTGAAAGTGCATCGGCCACTACGTTCTGTGTACCTTTGATATATGAGATATCAAAGTCATAAGCCTGCAACTTACTGACCCACTTCTGCTGTCTATCATTGAGATCTCACTGCCCCAAGAAGTGTCTCAAACTGTTATGATCAGTTTTAATGCAAAACTTGCTGCCAACAAGATATTGTTGGAACTTTGCTAAGGCATGCATAATCGCGAGCATCTCCTTATCATATATGCTATACAGTCTCTTTGGTCCTCTAAGCTTGCGGCTCTCATACACAATCGGGTGCTTGTCCTGCATAAGTACCGCACCAATGCCCTCACCTGATGCATCGCATTGAAGCTCGAACGGCTTCGTAAAGTCAGGTAGTGCCAAAACAGGGCATGTGGTCATCAACTCCTTGAACTTCATAAAACACTCCTGTGCCTCAGAAGTCCAAACAAAAGCCCCCTTCTTCAGTAAATCTGTCATCGGGGCTGCATGTCGTGAATAACCATTCACGAATCTGCGGTAGAACCCACATAAACCGAGAAACCCTCTCAACTGTGTCAGGTTTGCCGGTGTAGGCCAATCAACAATGGCGCGGATCTTTTCAGGATCCATACGCACTCCATCTGCACTGATAATATGACCTAGATATAGCAATTCGGTCATCCCCAAGTCACACTTGGATTCCTTGGCATACAAGGACTCCCTCTCCAAAATACTCAATACGGTCTCCAAATGAGCCAAGTGCTCCTGCCATGTCCTGCTGTATATGAGAATATCATCGAAGAAGACTAACACAAACCTCCTCAGCAATGAATGAAAAACCCTGTTCATCGTAGACTGAAAGGTAGCTGGCGCATTAGTGAGCCCAAATGGCATCACTACGAACTCAAAGTGCCCACAATGACATCTGAAGGCTGTCTTCTCTATGTCCTGCTCACGGACTCTGATCTGATGATAACCCGACCGTAAATCAATTTTGGTAAAGTAACAGGCACCATGGAGCTCATCAATAAGCTCGTCAATCCTCGGTATCGGGTACCTATTCTTAATTGTCCTCTTATTCAGGACCCTGTAATCAATGCACATGCGCAATGTTCCATCCTTCTTCTTAACCAAGACCACCGAAGAAGCGAATGGCGATTTGCTAGGTCGAATGTGACCCATAGCAAGTAACTCCTTTATTGTCTTCTCTATCTCATCCTTTAACCTCTTAGGATGCCTGTAAGGAGTTATCATCACGGGCTTAGCGCCCTCCTCGAGCTCAATAATGTGCTCTATGCCCCTGTCTGGAGGTCTACCTGGCGGAATATCACTGAACACCTTATCATGCTTAATCCTCAACTTCTGAATGTCCGGATGATATTCTATCTTTTGCTGTCCCTCCTGTATAGGTGCTAAATGACACTCGGCAGCCCACTCTACCATGTCGTGACGCATGAGCCGCTCCATCCGACGAAAAGAAATTGTTTTGATGTCGCTGTCCCGTATTGCTTTTAATATGTGTGTCTTCCCATTGACATCAAAACGGATCTCCATATCCTTGAGACGAAGAGTGACTTCCTCCAATGAATGAAGCCACTTCATTCCCAAGACCAAATCAATATCCCCCATATTAACAACATAGTAATCAGCCTTGAACTCATAATTGTTCAAGCGTAAAGGGAGATCCTTTATCATGCGTTCACACCTCAGCGTGTGCCCGTCGGCTACCTTAACTCTAATCCCTTCAAACTCCTCAGTGATGAGTCCGCGTTTTTCAACAAACCTAGCATCAATGAAATTATGTGTGGCTCCTGTATCAAGAAGGGAGATGACCCTCTGTCCTGCTAACACACCCCGAATCCTGAATGAGCCCTCCTGCTGAATGCTAGATAGTCGTGCCTCCTGTATCTGAAGCTCTGGCTCTGTCTCAGCTCTAGGCTCTGGAGCCTCTGACTCTGAATCCTCGGAACTCTCCTGCTGTTCGGAATTTTCTGATTCTGAGTCCTCATAATATGCCCACATCACTCGATTTGCCTTGCCCTTAGGTCTTAGAGGACAATCGTGATTGGCGTCATACGGTCCTTTGCAGTAGAAGCAAAGCTTCTTCCTGCGTAGGTCATTAAGGGCCTCACGATCCAAAGGTGGTGCTGCTGATTTACCTTTTGAATCGTTTTTAAAGTCTGATTTTTCTTTGTTAAAATCAGATTTGTCCTTATTTCTGTTAAAGCCCTTATTATCTCTAAATGACGAAGACCCTCGGGAGTTAAATCTACTAGAAGGTGCTGCTAACTCCATGCTTCGTGCTTTCTTCATCGCCTCCTGTAAAGAAGGAGGATCAAAGGCTTTGATCCAACCTCTCAGTGGCTCTGTCAAACCCTCCAGGAAGAGTACTACCAATCGCCTCTCTGAAATGTTCGGAACCATGACTGATAACTTCTGAAAGTCACCAATATAGGACTCCAAACTGCCACTCTGTCTCAACTGAGCCAAGTCTCTGAAGTAGGATTCTGGATCCTTCCTGTCAAACCGCTCAACCAATCTGTCCACAAACTCCTGGTATGATGTGATCCTGTCATGCTGTAAGGTCACCATACCGTGGTGCCACCAATCGTAAGCCACTCCCTCAAGATGCAGTGTCGCATAACGGATAGCATCTCTCTCAGCCATCGGACGTAATGTGAGGAATGTGTCTAACTTACTGATCCATGCCTGGGCTGTCACCTTGCCACTACCATCGAACATCGCTAGATTGAGTTTGTTTGTAGCATGTTTTAGGTCATTGTTTTGATGTCTAGGTCTCCAATCCTGTCGTCCTCTGCGATATTCTCTCCTCTGTGTAACAAATCGGTCAAAGGAAATCCTCTCTCTGACATCAGGTGGTACTAACTCCCACTCCTCGTTCGCTGCCATCAGTGTATCTACGAACAACTCCTCATGCTCCTCACCTGCAATAGCCTCATCGGGCTCCTGTCTCACAAAAGTAGGCCTAGTGGGCCTGTCTGCTGTCCGTGAAACAGTCCTAGGTGCTCTCCGAGATCCTGCATCACTCCTGTTATCGTCACGCTGTGGTGACGGTCTCCTCTGTATACCTAACCTCTGGATTGCCACTGCCAACTGCTGTAGCACATCGTTAGACTGCCGCTGACCTGCTCGTAAGTCTCTGAGAGTGTTTAAAACCTCGGCATCGTCCTGATCTCTAGGTATATCTGCTCTGTCAGCCCTGTCATTCCTGTCAGCCATATTTTTTGGCTGCCTACTCAAACTCCGTTGCTTGTCAATCAAGGCAGGTCTGCGTGTATAATACCTGTATGGTTCAAGCTCGTCTGGCTGCATATGATGGCTAAACCCTTAGGATGGCAGGATTTAGCTCTGATACCACTGTAGAAACCCCTGTTTCTGCTATCTCTGAAATCTGGTTGAGTTTTGATTGTTTTTGCAATTTTTGATTTTTGTTGGGATTTTTTGAGCAATAAGGGTAAAATGCGATTTTGCAATAAATTGGAAATAAATTCTTTAAAATTATCTAACTCCAAAAATCTACTAAATGCAATGCAAATACTTATGCCAGATCATTTATTACTCTTCCAGGATGATTACAATAAATGTCTGATAACGTGCAATAAGAAAACAATAATTTTTATTGAGAAAACCTGGTAAAATCAGCGAGCTGTAGATGAAGAAATCTGGTACGGCTGCAATGATCACTCCTTTCTCCCTCCGTCTGGTGACCCTCAATGATGCCAGGAAGATATGCGCCCAAACTGGTAATGGCAGACTGATGCTGATGTAGGCGATTTGCTTCTGGAAGGAGGTACGCCCCTTTGTTGAGAGGCAATACCGTACATAATGGTAATGCTGCACAAAGAAACAAGCCGGAATGAAAATGCACGCCCTTTCCTAGATTGCTTGATCTCGATAATGCATACCAAATTGATGAATCCCTCGCTAGAAGATTATTACTCGAAACTCGAATGTAAATATCTCAAGATCAATGATTTCCGGATGAAGAAACCTCTGCTGGCAATAAATCGTGTTATTTCACACCTCTCTCCGAACCTCAATGGAGATGGTTGTTCCCCAATGAATTCGAAGCCAACCCTAGTTCCTGCTCGCATAACCATCAATTTCAATCTCAATAATCGCATAATGGCTCGATTTTCAATAAATGGCTTATATTTCTCAAAAAAAGGCGCATTTCAATAGGGTTTATTAAAAATTCATTTCTTCTTTTAATTTTCAATAGTTCTCAACTCAAATTTTAATTATAAATATATTCAAAATTGGCCCCTCCGATGATGGTGCACCCTCAAGAAGAATCACTTATATTATAATTTACTATAACTTTATATTATATCATTAAATACCTACATTTAATTAATACACCAACATAATATTTCTCCTCGCTACTCATCCTACGATCGTTCGCTCAAGTTGACCTAACACCGGCGATTCCGGTCGCTGCCAGTTTCATACCGCTAAAAAATATGTGGGTCCCACGTCAATCGCTATAGAATCGCTAAAAAATAGCAACTGAAGAAGAAGTCTCCTCACTCAAACTTAAAGCCTATCATCAAACTCTGCTAACCTAAGTCGAGCTAAGTCTGCGATCTCTATCCAGCTTCCATCGCCTACAAGGTCGTGTGGGTGAGGGCCAACTCGCATCTGCAGAGATGTTGTCGGTGAAGGACATGACATATTATTTAATTATTTTAACGAACGGGTTGGAAACAACACATAAAATATTATTTGAATATTTTATTTTCCAAAACCCATTTAAAGAGAAAATTCGAATTTCTCTAGGCAAATTGCTGAGAAAAGAAAGAAGAAAAATAAACTTCACTCGACTGACGGCAAAAATAGAAAATTTCTTTAATGACTTATGCTGGAGACGGAAATTGCCATTCGAAAGACAAGTGCCAGCCGAGTTCAAACTGAATTAATTGGAAACAATTAATTAGGTCGATTTTCTCAGCCTTAAATTGGCTTTGCATTTCATTTTCATTCATTCTTTCGAAAGCGAAGTTGAGAAAATTTGTTAAGGCAGAGAAGTTTGTGAAGTTTTATATTATTTTTTGCGAAGTAAAAGGCTGAAAGTACGAATTTACTTCAGCAGCAACACAGTTTTCATTGACAGGCAGACTTTACTTCCTCTATTTTTGACGAAGTTTTCTCTTTGCAAGCGATTTAATTCTTTCATTTCCAGCAACGATTGTTTTCACGAATTAACTCATCAAGTTTGCTGGAATTTATTTATGCGTAAATAATTTCTGATTATTAAATTTTTCTTTTGCAGATTTATGCTGAACGCCGGAAAATCATCGAAGAAGAAAATGAAGTTTGCAAGCAAAGGTGCGCCGTTGGAGTCTAAAATTATCTCCAAATGGAAGAATGTTGCGGACACTGATCTCGGCCATGTTGACTTGGAGGAATTTCGAAAAAGAATGTACGGAAGTGACACACGCATGCCGACTCCAATTGCGCAAAGGATGATGCGAAATGGTATAGTTCAAGCTGCAGGATTTCCGCCAGCAGTCGAGTGTCCGGAGTTGATGGTAGAATGCGCCTTGCACTATAACGCTGAAGAAAGACAAATTGAGGCACCTGATGGCAGAGTATTGGCATACTTAGGCGAGTTGGCTATACAGGAAACATTTGGCATTCCGGCTTACCACCGAACGTACTACCGGTCGAAGGAGGATGCGCAGAAATTGTACGAGGATAAACAGACTCTTTGCATGGCCAACATGAACAAGAACTGGCTCGAAAAACCTAGATGCTCATCCAAGAGATTGCCCAAGAAATTACTCAGGCCATTTTTTAAGGAAGAATACGGAGACATAGTCTTGTTGCTGAACAGACTAGTAGGCAGTCCTCAAGGAGCGCCTTTTGAAAGTTGGATGTATTACTTCATTGATGAAGTATCTGCTGGGACAAAAATGATCAACTGGTCAAGGATGATCAGTGATAGTATTCATGAACAATTGGTTAACCTGGAGAAAACTGAATCCTTTCATATGGGTTCTTATATTGTGTATTCACTCGCTCGTACATACCGATATACCGGTCTGATATGCAAAGGTGTAGTCGGCAACAACGAAGGAGAGCTCAAAGTTTATAACTGCTATCCCCAATTGCAGTTGAGTGAGAAGTCACATTGGCGCAGGGCACATAACGCTTTCCTCATGTACATCACTCGGGTGCTGCAGGGAGGAACGCATCAAAGACTTACACCCGAAGCAAAAAGTTTAATCAGTAAATACGGATCCTGGTTCATCCAGTTTCCAAGATTTACGTACATCCGAATACAGGGATTCACGGAATCTCCTTACAGGTTGCCAATCTATCCTACTGACAAGATGATTTTACTAGAAGTAATCAGGCAGCTGGAAACATTCCAGAATATCCAGAGACCGAAGCAGAAAGCAGCTGTCACGTTTCCCTTGTTCATAGGAGACATGGTAGAATCCTGTCCGTCATCGCAGGCAGCAGACAATGCCAGGATAGAAATACAGTTATATCCGTTCACCTCATACAAGTCCAGAGGGGATTTTGATCCACTCAATCACATGGGAATGGTAAACGGAAGGAAATACAGGCACAGAGTTGACCTTGAAGATTTTTGGGCAAATGCTGCCGACGAGTATGAAGTAAGGAGAAGACTTTGGTCAAGATTATCCTTGAGCATGATCAGGACAACCGAACTTTTCCGTGTACCTGACCAGCTAGATGACGATGAAGTGTACATACAGCCAGGATATGATGAAGGATTGCCGCTCCCTTCTGTCAAATGGTCAGAGCCTGAGTTAAGTGATTTAACAACTCTTATGAGACCAGTGGTCAAATACTCACAATGGTGGGTAGATCAGCGGGTACAAACATTGAAGCAACGAGGTGTGCCATTCACCTATGATTTAATGGGCGAAGCTGAATCGTGTTCTTCAAATATTGGCGCTTCTCAGGAAAATGAACGGATCGAGCCTATCAACCCGAAGAAGAGGAAAGGCAAAGAGGTGGCAACAAGCGAGAAGCCGATCCTGAAGAAGACTAAGGCCCTTCACTCAGCCGCATCTGGGAATATCAAGCAGCTACTGATTATGGAAGAAGAATCATGGGGAAATATAAGAATTCCTTCACCAGTGCTTGAAGGAAACACGGAGCCTATGCAGATTGAGCAGGACTTTCACCATTCTCCAACCGGCACAGAGATTTGTGAATCAGATGAGGACCTGAATGACAGGGAAGGCGACTTCCAAGAAGGGATGATTTCAGCCCTAAGGGGGATTCATGAGGACCCGCCGGCACAAGAAATCCAAGAGATTCAGGATATTCCGGACTGCGAAGACAATGGAGTCGAGCAGCCTACAATACCAAACTGGCTTAAGGAAAGAATTAAGGTTAAGGTACCAGTTGCAGCACCAGAAGCAGATGATATTGACGATTTCTTGGCAAGGTTAGAGCAAGTAAATACGAAAAAACCGGCCAAGAAATTCTCTACTATTCAAAGAGATGAGACTGGTAACCGCACAGTGCAAATTGCAGTCCCGACAGTTGAGAAACCGCAGGATGAAATTACTCCTGCCGATTATGCCATTACTGTGATTGATATTGGTCCATCTACCAAAGGGCAAGAAGTAGAAGATCTAGACAATTCTGTTTCCACCATTAAGTCCAGATTAGAAAAGGAGACTCAGAAAAAAGGGTATATAAGATGGAGGTTTAGCGCCTGAAGGAGTATATCCGGCATTTGACAAGGCCACTCAACCAAGGCAACCAATCAAACCCTCTGCTCTCAAATGCATAACAAGAGCCGGTAGAAAGTCTTGAAACACAAGAATGGATGGCAAGAAAAGAGGGAGAGGTAATGGCATTTGTGGAGAAGTTAGTACACGCTCATGGGCAAACTTCTTCCCTGCTCACAAGGATTGCAAATTTGACTGAGGCATGGGACGGATTGCAAGACTTGCAAGACAGAATCATTCCTTGCCTCCGTGATATAAGGAAAATTCCTAAGCAAAGGCTGATTGACGAGAAGATTATTGCAGCTAGGGCGGCTTACGACTTCAACAACTGGTATTGCGCATTAGTCTCTCATAGGGAAATGCTTGAAAAGGTTAAGGCAGAGAGTATCAAGGTCGATGAGTAAATAAGGAGCATCCAAAATGGCATCTTTCATATGGCTGCAGATATATTGAACAAAGACATTGTTCGAGAAAATGATTTGTGGCTGGATAATATGCAAAGGGAAGTGCAAAAGATTTTCTCCATCATGCCAATTTTGGGCGAAAATCTGACTAAAGCATTTGACCTGCTGAATATCCGTAGTACTTTCTTGCAGCATGAATCAGAATGGGCAGTTGTCTTTGCTGATTGTACAGATAGTTTGGACCTGCTGGAATACAATGTCAGCACCTTGCCAGACATTACCATCGAGGAGATTGGCGCCATTGTGTCTAGGTTCGTCGAACGAGGCATTGCATGAGTGGATAAGGATACAACCGCCAGTGGGTGACTCATCTGTCAGTTAACTGATCGATGTTTTGGGCAACCCTAATTAGGGTTTTCGTGCTTAAATCTGGGCCCTTGATTTTGTTTCAATCTCGGCCATTCATTGTATCGGGGAATTCTATAAGTACCCTTTCTTTTTCATTTCAAACAATCGGAAGAAATAAAAAAAAATTGTTATCAGAGGATTAGAGATTAGATTTTTGAGTTAGAATTAGTTTCTTTTAGAAGTAAGAGAAGAGTTGTATGAAATTGTTGTGAAAACCATTGAGATAATAAAATTCATAATTGCATGAGTTGCTTTGAAACCTTTATTGTCAAATGGGTGCATGGTTGCATATTTGCTCTTTCTCGTAGGATTGTTATAGATTAAAATTTATTTGTTAGTGGAGCGAGAGATTGATGGTGAGGATTGAAAGTAACTTAGCTCATACTTTTTTCAAATGGATGCTTTTCATTTGATGTGCAAAGTTAGACTGAGCTCTTGATATAAATGTTTTTAAAACGTTTACTTGAATAATATTGTTCGAATTGATGGTGTTATTTATAGTGAAAAATCTCAAGCATAAATCCCAGAAGATTGCACCTGCTTTCGTGTAGTTGTTGTTTTTTCGCGACGAAGCAAAGCATGGTTTCCTTTAAATTGCATTTGATCGTTACCGTCTCCTAGTTCCTTAGGATTAGCATAAGATTTCTCACCCCTTTCCTTTTCCTTTTTTTTTCGTTTTTTATCCGAAATCAGAAAATCCAAAAAAGATACAACACTGCATTCAAACCCTTGCTTTCAAAGTAAATTACTGCAATACTATGCCCCCTTGGGTTACCAACAAACCTCATACTACCACAGAGCCTATCCGCACCCCAACTTAGGAACATTTGAATTACCTTGTGATCTATCTAGCAATCTTAGCACGAAAGGTGATTTTTATCAAGAGAGGATAGAGCATCTCCAGACACTTTATTCTACTGTGTTCGTGTATGTCACAAAACACGCATCAACAAGAGGCAAATGCCATTGTGATTAAATATTAACCTACAATATTAGAAGTTTAATAATAAATATATTAGAAGTTGTAACTTGTAACAAATCCAGTACAAAGGTACACTCAACTAATTGTTTATTTAATCAAAGTGAAAGACATTTCATTTAGATGCTATTTGCTCTAATTTCAGTTTTCTCATTCTTATATTTGTATTTTTTGCAAGA
This sequence comes from Sequoiadendron giganteum, assembly GCA_007115665.2. Classification (NCBI taxonomy): domain Eukaryota; kingdom Viridiplantae; phylum Streptophyta; class Pinopsida; order Cupressales; family Cupressaceae; genus Sequoiadendron; species Sequoiadendron giganteum. The sequence goes on from CM021100.1 coordinate 637,978,296, forward strand.
TGCATATTGATTTTCTTTACTTGTATGCAAATTGCAGTCCTAACCTTGTTGCAAATTTGCAGGTGGGAGCAATAGATTATCATTACATATCAATTGCTCAAAATTTCCATACTTAAATTATTGCAGATATTCCATTGTAAAAGTATTTTTAGACTTTCAATCATAGTTCGCAGATCGACAAGTAATCTGTGTGGATGAACACAAGTTGTATGTATGTGTGTGGATATATATGTATGTAAATGCATGTGTGTGTATGTAGGTATGTATGTGTGCAGTGTGTGTATAGGTATAAGCCTAAGGTATGTATGATCATGATGTGTGTATGTAATATAGTGTGTGTATGTATGTGTGTGTGTGTGTACACACATACACACACACTGTCACACATACTGTACATGCTGTGTATGTAGGTATGTATGTGTGTGTATAGTGTAAGTGTACACACACACACATATACACACTATCACACTCACACAAACTGTACATGCACATTGTAATGTCCCCTCCTTAGCCAGTTCAGTGTTTTGACGGATTAGCCTATCAATGGGTCCTTGTAGGCTAATGTGGGTGTTCAGAGGGCCTTGTTTTGAGAGTTTTCTTCTTCAGAGTTTGGTGATATTGAGGGTTTGCCTTCTTGAGGTGTTTCAAACTCAATTTTCACACACTTACTATTTTTAATAAGTCACTTGGACGTTTGGGTCCAACCTTACTATTTATAGTAAGTCAATCTAATGAGCAGAGGAAGTAATGGATTATCCCATGGTGTTGGCAAAACTAGTATTATGTTGATATTGTAATGTCCCTTACCCAGTTTGACCTAGAATTCGCTTGTTGATTAGGTTTAGGGTCTCATCTTTTCAAATAAATGTTTCCTTTAACGAAGTGATCTTGGATTAAAACTTGCATTCACCATATGAACCACATTTCCACATATACATGTCTGTTAGCATTAATATCTAGATATCCAAATATAAACATAGTCATAAATGTAGTTATGAAGACATGAGGAATGCCTTGGGTGGATCCGCCCTGAAGCCTTCTTGTTAGGCACGAGAGGTTGTTCACCACAATCCTCCTTTCCCAATGGCTTAGTACCTGCATTCTCCACACATGGCAGTACCTCGGAAAACATTGGCCCTCTTAGGAGAGGAGGGAAACCCTAAGGGGCAAAGGGCCTACGGCCTACCACCTCCTATTGTAAATCCCGTGTCTCGGGCCTATGTAGGGTAGAACCCCAGGTGGGATCCCCATCCTTCATGACCAAACCCATGCCTTGGGCTTGTGGGCCTGAAGGTGGGGTTTTTAGGCAATCCACTTGGCGAATGTTTCCCCCATCCTAATAGAGTACAAACACAGAACAAACAATCTTTGGACAGTCACTTGTGCATTTACTGTTGAATTATCTATATGGAAGTATCATGTTTGAGAGTATTATATGGATGCATGAAATTGTAACATAATGCAAAAAAGTACATGGATCTATATTACTACAACAATGCCAATTCTCATCATATTTAGTTTGTCTATGATCAATGATACTATCCAATGTAATATGAACAATGACGGAAACTAAATGCAGCTATATCATACCCTTTAGTTTCATTCATGGTCATGATAATGCTAAAGGAACCATCATCAATTCATAAAACTATTATAATATTGATAACATCAAAGGAAAACATTGTACCAATAATCAAATGAGCAATATTAGTTTCTTATATTCAAAATATGCTAAATATTATTGCTAAGTGAGTACATCACCTGAGTTGCTATATCTCTCCATGTTTCTTTACTCGCCCCCTTCAACCTTATACTGAATTGATCATAGGATGAGGACAATTCATAAATATACATAATCTACTTATGTTTATATTAAAGAGTCATCATTACTTATAAGTATCATTATTGCATAATCCTGTATGTATATATATATACTTCATATACATATATATATAATTATTCCAAAGTTACCGGATACGCCAGCCTCTCTGCCCTGGTACGTGTATCACCGTATCTGATACGGATGTGGGTACGACACGGCGTGGGCACGACATGGGCGCGGTTTCTAAAAGTGCTCAAAAAAATTTCCGTTTCTGGCCGCACCTGATTTGTCGAGATTCGGAGGGGCAAAAAAACGGCAACAAAATCTTAAGAAAACTGTTACGGGATTCGTCGAGATTTGGAGGGGCAAAAATACGGCAATGAATCTTAAGAAAACTGTTGTAACATTCTAAAAAATTAAGACAAAAACTGGAGATTTTTTACTTTCGAAGTCTATAAAAGCAATAGACGCCATGAGTATGTACAACGAATTGCAACTTCAGTGGGTTTTTTGGGCGAAAATCACAGCGACGTGAATTAGGTATGAATGCCATTGATTTTTTTATTATTTTCAGCATTTTTTATTGTTGCAGCTTCGACTTCCTTCTGTCTATGAAATTTTCCAGTATGTTGTGTGCGTGCGTGCCTCCTTTCCGTGAATATTTATTTTGAAGAAAATAAAAGTCCGCCTGATAGTCGTTGCAAAATGCAAAGGTTTTAATTTTTTTAAAGTAAAATTTACTCTTACCAAAATGAATTCGCCTAAAATTTACTTTTCAATTTTAGGCGAATTCATTCAGGTAAAAATATTTGAACGATTTTAATAAAAAGTTTGAAATAAATGTGACTAAAATGTAAATTTGATAATTTAAATTTTTAGAAGGTTTATGTTTAAAACTACATTTAAAATAAATTAATAATTTGTTATTTTATAAATCTATTATAATAATAAATAAATTAGTAATTTGTGTTTTGTAAGTTCATTTTATAATTATTTAAATATTTAATAATTTTATTAGAATTTTTTTTTTTTAAAATTTTTGTTTAAAAATTACATTTAAAATAAAATTAATAATTTGTGTTTTATAGATTAAGTTTATAATTGTTTAAGTATTTTATAATTTTATTTATTGCAGGATATTAATCATGGCATCATCGTCATCTGAGATTAGAGCATCGGAAAACAACGATAAGTGGATCAAACCAGACCTGAAATCTCCATTGTGGAAATATGTCACCATTCTTGACAAAATTCTTGGTGGCGGAGGATATAAATGGAAATGTCATGAGTGTTTGCAAGATTACAGAGGTTCTTATACTAGGGTCCGTGCACACTTATGTCAAATATCAGGGAAGGGATGTGTTGTATGTCTTGGTCTAGGAGTTGATGGTCGTCTCGGAAAGGGGTTGTCAGATGAAAAAATTGCAAAATATCAAAAGGAACAAGATGAAGCTGATAACCGTGCTCAAGCATCAAAACAAAGGTCAACTCTAAGTAGACCCCCTTTGCATCCAGAATCAGCTTTAGGAACAAGTCACAAGAGGAGCAATTTAGGACCTCTTGAAAAAGCATTTAACTTGCAGAGTTGAGAGGATATAGATCAAAATATTGCTCGTTTCTTGTATGTAAATGGGATTTCATTTAATGTGGTTCGCTCTCCATATTGGCAAGAGATGGTTAGGTCAATTAATGAGGCACCAAAAGGATACAAAAGCCCAGGGTACGAGAAAGTTCGTACAACCCTTTTGGCTAAAGAAAAAGACATTATTGACAGACAATTGCAAGTGATTCGAGATTCATGGAAAATATCAGGGGTTTCTATCATTTCTGATGGATGGAAGGATGCTAGAAATAGGCCACTGATTAATGTGATTGCGATGAGCCCAAAGGGGCCAATGTTTTTGAAAGTAGTGGAATGCAAAGCTGAAGAAAAGGATACACAATTCATTGCCAATATTCTAATTGAAGCAATTGAATCAGTGGGACCAGAAAATGTTGTTCAAGTGATCACAGATAATGCAAAAGTGTGCAGAGCAGCAGGGTTGATTGTGGAAGCACGATATTCAAACATTTGGTGGACCCCTTGTGCAGTTCATTCTTTGAACTTAATGCTACAAAAAATTGGCAAAATTCATTGGATACAAAAGATTTATGAAGAAGCCAAAGAAATTCAAATGTTTATTTGTAATCATCACATGTTACAAGCCATTTATAGACAATTCGCTAAGTTGGAGTTGCTAAAGGTAAGTTTTCTTTTGTTTTAGAAATTTAGAATTATTCAAATATATCATTTTTATGAAGTGTTACTTTTAGTTTTTTTAAATATATGTAATATCTCTTATGTTTTTAAAAATTATTATATTTTAATTGAAGGTTGTTGAGACGCGCTTTTCCACACACTACATTGTTCTTAAAAGACTTGTGGATGTAAAACAAGCCTTGAAAAGTATGGTGATCAATGATATTTGGGTAGTTTGGAGGCAGTCTCAAACAGATAGAGCAAACAATATTAGAACACTAATTCTTGATGATGATTGGTGGGCTCAAGTAGAGTACTTGCTCTCTTTCACTTTACCAATATACACCCTCATTCGCCGTTGTGACACGGATAAGCCAATATTGGGTGACATCTATGATTGCATAGATACAATGGTGGAGCAGATTAGAGACATTATTGTAGCGAAAGAACAAGACCCCTCTGATTTTTTTTATAAGCAGATATATGAGATAATAAAAAAGAGATGGGATAAAATGACAACTCCTTTGCAACTTTTGGCATATGCTTTGAATCCAAAATACTATCATGCTGATATGTTGGCATTACCAAATAGGACAGCACCAAATAGGGATGTTGAGGTGGTTGATGGGTATAAAAAAGCCTTCAAAAAAATGTTTACAGATCCTAGAGTTGTTGCAGAGATTCGAGAAGAGTTTGGAACTTTTGCATACTCAGATGGAACTTATGCAGATGCTGATGCAATGGCAGATAAAAAAGAAATGGACCCTGTGAAGTGGTGGAACTTTTATGGTGCCATGACTAAACATTTGCAAAAATTGGCTATCAAACTTCTATTGCAGGTTTGGGACGTTTGCATTTTTATATTTTATTTTTTATTTGATTGTTTGTATCTTAAAATCTTTGTTACTTATAATATCATTTTTTCACAGGTTTCAAGTTCTTTTGCATCTTAGAGGAATTGGAGCACATATGGCTTCATTCATTCTGTAAAACGAAATAGGTTGGCAGCTAGTAAAGCTGAAGACCTTGTATATGTTCATTCCAATCTTCGTCTCTTGTCACGTTCCTCCGCAGATTACATGAAGGGACCTAATAGATTTTGGGATGTAGAGCCTGAGATGAGTGACATTGATGCATCCATAAATGCATTGTCACATCTGAATCCCATTGTTGAAAATTCAGAGATAGGAGGAGGATCTTCATTTGGTTTTGAGAGTCTAGCTGGTGGTCGTGCTCAATCTACCTCTGATGATGTAGATCTCCAGTTTCAGGAGAATAGTGATGATATTTTTGATAGCATGTGATAATTGATTCTATCAGACAATCAATGTATTTGAATTATGTTTTGATGATGAAACAATATTTAAATATAATTATTTTGGAATATGTAGCAATTATATGTTCATATTGCTTCTAAAGTAATGAAAATCTTCTCTAATAAAAAAAAATGTTATATATATGTGTGCATGTGTGTGTCTTATGAATGCCGTATCTCGACGTATCCATATGAGAGGTCTTGAAAAATGGCCGTATCCATATCTGATACCGTACCCGTATTCGTATCCGTATCCGTGTCCATGCAACTTTGAATTATTCTTTTACTTATATCCATTAGTATTCATATATATATATATTTATATAATTTTTCTTTCCTTATTCATATATATTCTTTATTCATTGCATATTATTCATTATAAAATTTATCTATATCTATGCATATATACTTGTATGCCTATTAAATAATAATATATATATTAAATGACTCTATATTCCAATGCATAACAATCATTGTTGCTGCTGTTTTGAATTGCAGATCACATTTCTCAATGTTTTTCCCCCTTCCTCATTTTGCTTCCTTCTATTTATACCATTCAAGGTAGGTGACTCATGGGGGGAATGTATTGTCTGGTGAAAGAGATGACTTTTCATAAAATATATCCCTTTGTTAGATTTAATTGCTGCTTTTAAAGGCTTATTATCACAATAATATCTATTTTTGAAAATAATATATTATTACTAATAATTATGATATTTCAGATTACATACTTATTTAATTATTTTATTTTGATGTTTTATTGAACATATTTTAACATTAAAGTATAATAATAAAACCAATTTGCTAATATCTTATTATTGTTTTATTCCAATGTATTACAATCTTTGATGTGTAATGATTATAATATTTATTTATTATTATTATTTTTGATATTAAATTATTTAATACTAGAATGTAATAACAATAATTTGCCTATATATTATTATTATATTTGTTATTTCATATTTATATATTTTTACATTGATATGGTACACATTTATTTTATATTTAATCTTAATATTGTTATTTATTTTATTTATTAAATTGTTTGTATACACTTGGTCTTTATGGTATTTGCTATTTCGGGGACATGACAGATATTTGCGGAGTTATGGTTTATTGATTATTATTAAATATAAGTGAATATCATTAAAGGAGTCAATGACTTTATAACATATCATTCATTTTTATAACATATTAAAAAGGCATAAAGTGGACGCCACACTTGTGTTATATCATTTCCCAACAAAAGCAAATATGCTTTAATATATTTAATGAATTAAATATGTTTGGGAAATTGTGCTTTTTGGGAGGAAGCATAAAAGGCTTAAAAAAAGCACATACTTCATTCATACACTTGTACAAATTTTATGAGCATTTTGCTGTGAGGAAGAACCAGGGTTTCTGGAAGAAAATCAATCTTTGAGAACTAAAACTCTCTCAGATTTTGCATTCTACATGTGTGAGATACTACCCAAAGTTTGCTCTTCAGGTGGCTTCAACCAAGAGTCACATATGTGCACATTTGAAATGATTATTTCAAAGAATTTATGTGGTTTGAATCACAGATCAGAATTCATTTAAAAACAAACATTGTTGATCACCTTTAATGTTGTTTGTATCACTTTCTATTGGCATGTGGGTTTCATAGAGGCCATACAATCCTTCATTTGTGGGCCGTACAACTCCTAGGCTGGGCGTGTGGTTTCAAGGCTGAAACAGTTTGGGTTTAAGCATCATTTCATGATCATTTGGGGCGGCTAGATCATTAATACCACTCAGCAGCAATTTCAAGCTGGAGAAGTCGCTCAACTGTGTTAGGCTTTCAAAAGCAAGGGGTTTTCTGTTGCTAATCAGAACATATCAGATTTGCAATAATCTCTTGTTTGACTTCCGGGTATGATCTCTTTGTAAATGCAGAGCAATGATAAATCTGATTTGATAGTATAGTGTATTTGCATCAATATTTCCTTTATTTTGCAATTGTATATATATTTCATTTGCATTTCCAGGCAAAAATCTCAAAAAACACTAAAAAAGCAAAAAACCATAAAACCAAAAAGCAATCAGAAAAAGCAGAAAATCAGTTAGCAAATATCCTATCAGGGGCGGGATATTTCACACACACATAACATACTTATAGGCTATAAGCTATACACACACATACATAACAATTAGCATACCTATACACACACTGCACTGTGCACACATACACAGGATGCCAAGTTTGCATGCATATACACATAGACATATCTATACACACAGAGTCACATAGTTTCTTGTTTCATTTATCAGGGATCATGATATCATCAATCATGTATTCATATCAGTATTTAGTATATATGTAAAAATTAAAGATTTTAATGACTAGTTTAAGTTTGTATATACACAAATTAGGATATGTTGATAATGTGTAATATGTATCACTGTGTATGATCAACGTATCCTAATCTATGTATATACAAACTTAAATTGTTCATTAAAATCTGTGTATATTGATAATGTGTAATATGTATCACTATGTATGATCAACGTATCCTAATCTATGTATATACAAACTTAAATTGTTCATTAAAATCTGTGTATATTGATGATGTGTAATATGTATCACTATGTATGATCAACGTATCCTAATCTATGTATATACAAACTTAAATTGTTCATTAAAATCTGTGTATATTGATAATGTGTAATATGTAATATGTATCACTATGTATGATCAACCTATCCTAATGTGTGTATATATAAATTTAAGCTGTTCATTAAAATCTTTAATTTTTACATATATACTTAATATTGATAATGGATAATGTGTAATATCATGAAACTTGAAAGAAAATAAATTTTTTGAACTTGTAGCTGTAATATCCCAAATCGTAGGGCAAATCGCGGCAAAAGACCAGTCCAAATCGCATCAAACTTGTACTCCAAATTGTGTCAAACTTGTAGCATTTGTAAGGCTCACTTAATATGGGTTTTATAGAGCACAAAATTGTGTCCCAAGCACTTCCAAATCGTGCCAAAAATGCGTCAAAATCGTGCAAAAAAGGTGCGTCAAAATCATGTTTCAATAATGGTGAGTTTTTCTAGGGTTTTCGGCAAGTTTTTGTAGACAACCCGCTGAGTTTTTTGTAGACACTACGTCGTGAGTTTATGCACAAGTTGCTCGTGCGGGTTTGAAGCCCATGAGTACTCTGTGACCCAGCGAGTACTTGCCGGGTTTGTAAACCATGCTATAAACCACAAGAAATCAATTCCTTTTCTATGAATTGATTTTTAATTTTCTCAACCTTCTGCTCCACCAATCTCTTTGACAACTCATGTGTTGTTGGAGAAACATCCCGCTCCTTTCTCCAAATAACCAACAAATCAGATAGCAATAGCTTAGAGATATCATCCTTCTCATCCAAAACTAGAGACAAGATAGTTTGTATTGCTGTTATGATATTTTCTGCATGATATTTTTTGATTTTGGTATAGAAACAGTGAAACATTTTAAGAATTAAGTCATCCAAATCCAAATTTAACATGATGTTACCCAATCTAAGTTTTGCAAATGTTACAGGTATGATAACTCTCCTAGTAAAATGAGAACCTGAGACATCATCCAAGCCATCGAAACTATCGACCAACAACTGAAATATTTCTTTCATTTTGTCATCTTGGTATGGATGTTTAGGAGTTGTAATTCACAGAATTTCACTTTAATAACTAGTAGTAACCAATCTCACCTCATTATCTTTGTTTCTCAACAACTTCTGCTTATCCAAAGAAATCATTGCAAAAATTTTTGACCAGTTCATCTGTAATGTCCCTCTCATCCCCTAAATCCACCCTATTCTAATAATGTTTTTAAAATATACTTTATTAAAATAGGGTGGACTTAGGGGAGGAAAATGGACATTATAGATGAGCTGGTCAAAAAAAATTTCAATGATTTCTTTGGGTAAGTAGAAGTTGTTGAGAAACAAATAAATAAAATAAAATAAGATTACTTTATTGTGGTTGGCCAAATTTGAAAGAGACAAATAAGATAAATCCAAATAAATTTCCCTTGAGGTGGATGACCTAGTGAGAGGTCAAGAAATGAAATATTTAATGCCACAAGTGGTTCACCCTACTTGGAGAAAGGAATGCAAAAAAATAAAATATTTTATTGTGTTTTTGGGCGCCTAGCATGCCTTGTTTGTGGTCGGCCCTAAGGAGGAGGGAAAAAGGCAAATACAAATAAGAATATTTTGCTAAGGAGGCTGGCCTTGTTAAGGTTAATTTTGGAGGGCTATAAAAGAAAGTAAAGTGCGGGTCATTTGACATTGATTCATATATGATATTTTCATTTGGAGATTCTTCTTTTGGCTGCAACTTTGGTTGGGCTTTATTCCAAGAACGAAAACCCTTGTGAATATGGTGAGTTGGACGAAAACCTAGCTCATTTTGTGGAGGACTCATAACAAAGTTCTATTTGCACTTCATTGGAGACATTTGGAGGTTGGAACATCATTACATAATCAGATTTGCAGATCAAGTTTGGACCATCATTGCATAATTAGATTTGAAGATCAGATTTGGGCAGCATTGTAGTGGCATTCTATTAGGGTTTTGCCTTAATTTGGAGCGCCACTTGGAGTAGACCTGAGCACCCATCTTTCGAGGGCGATGTTTGGAGCAGCACTAGGGTTTGATATTTGATGATTATTCTACATATATTTGGTATGTACAATCATAGTTTAGGTCTGATTTGTAGAGCAGAAATGTAGGCATATGTTTAGCATGTTTGAGCCCTTGAGTTCTTTGTAAAATCAGTCCAAAATATTCAGTTTTGTAACAGCAGAAGTTATCTACAGAAAATCAGATCTGTATGTTGCATTTGGATGCCCTATGTTGTGTTTTTCATAGTGGATTTCATGTTTGATATGGATTTCAATTGGTAGCATCATTTGACATGTTTATTTGTCATGTTTGGGCACTTGTATGTTCGTTGTGATATTTTGTTTGAAATCAGAAAATAAAAATAAGAAATCATAGTTAGGGTTTGAGCAAAATAAAAAATCAGAATGTTAGGGCAGATCCCATTGGGGATATTACATTGGTATCAGAGCAGTTGTCCTGCCAGCCTGAGGGTATTTTTCTTCGTTGATGCAATTGAGTCAAAGGGATCAACGAGCTCTTGAAAGGGAAAAGAAGAAAATTGAAGCTGAAATCATCTAGGATAGTAGGCAAAGGTAAGAATATGTCTGATAGGGGTAAACAATGGGATGATGTTTTCATGAGGATCTAACAGCAAATTGCTCAAACGCAAAAGAAAATGGCCAAACAGTAGGATTAAATAATGCAGATGATGAACATGTTGATGCAAACCATGAATAATGTGAATAACACTCTTAGATCTGCACAAAATAATGGTACAAAAGGCAATCACTCTAATCAGAATGGACCTGAAATTCAGAGCAGCAGGGCTATCGGGCCCACATAGCCATCATTCTTGCTGAAAAATGGACCCACAAATGAGAGAAGAGTTGAATCATGCTGGGGGTGATGTTAATTGAAGCATAGATGCCTATGCACAACTTGATTTGGATGTGAGACGACAAATCCCATTTATACAGTTTCACAATGCAAGGAATGGATCAAGAGGGAGCCAACCAGTGCAACAATCCAACAAAGATCTACAGCATAGGGTGAGCAAGTTGACTCTCCCAACTTTCGATGGCTCGGGGACAGTCAATGCAGGAGATTGGGTACAAAACCTCAATACACACCTCTCACTTAGCCCTATGATAGAAGAGGAAGATTCAAAAACTCTTGAGGAGATCAAAGGGCAGTGTTGTGACCTATTTCACACATCGCCCCATTGCAAATGGGGACCCCCAAGTTGATGTCGCCCTCTGAATCGCCAGTTTAGAGTCCTAAATTTGAATAAGGTTTTGAGAGTCAGTTCGGCCAAGTTGAAATTTTGAATCCATTTGAAAGCTTAAACGCCATGGAAATGCTCAGAAGACCTAGTAGACGAGGAACGCCATTGCTTTCGGTCAATTCTGACACTTCCTATTTTTTAGGGATTCTGCTTTTTTGCTTTTTGCTTTTTTGATTTTTGGCATTTTTAGGCCATTCTGGAGTTCCTATTTTTTAGGGATGCTTTTTGCTTTTTCTATTTTTGGAAAGTTTCTATTTTTGGATTCCATCAGGCAAGAAATCAACACGCCTCCAGATGTCAAAAGAATCAAGGTAAAATGGCAAAAGTTTTGAAAATGGCTAAGTCATGAAGTTGGCACCCTCAAGGAAGGAATGGCATGGAGGTCTCCAAGTCCGCCATGGCATGAAGGAAGCCAAGTCCGCCCTTGGCATGAGGAAGCTAAAGTCCGCCCAAGATGTTTGAAGAGAGGTGGATGGCGCAAGACAAGGCAAGTCCGCCCATGGCATGGAGAGAGCCAAGTCCGCCCATGGCACAAAATGGTCAAAGTCCGCCCAAAAGGGTCAACAGCATGAAGTCTAGCAAGTCCGCCCAGCATAAAGAAAAATGGCAAGAGGTCTATGAAGTCCGCCATATGCTAAAATGGCATGAAGTCCATAAAGTCCGCCCCAAGAAGTTTGGAGAAGGGTAAAATATGAAGGGGTTCACTCCAAGATGTTTGGAAGGGGTGAAATTGCAAGGAAAACTCGCCTTATGTGGAATTAAATGGCCAATACAAATGAAGTTTGCCATTGGACAAGGCACGAATAAAATTCGCCATGGCAAAAAAATATGAAGTTCGCCTAAGACAAATGGAGAATAAAATACGCCATTGGCAAGGAATTATAAGAAGTTCGTCCAACTTTGAAAGGTAAATTTTTCTAAGGCATAAAAAACGGAGAAAGGTCCAGAGAAAGAAGAGGTTTGGCCGGCACGAAAATCACTCCTCAACACAACGAAATGAAATTCTTTGACATAAAATGAAGAGTGTTTGGCAGAGCAACCATGAAGTCCGCCCCTCTCAGCTTGAAAAAAATTCCTAAGGCACCAATAAAAAATGGCAAAGTGGCAGAGATCTCCAAGTTCGCCCAACCCAGAAGATGAGTCGTTTGGCTAAATAAAAATGTTTAGAGAGGTCAGAACTCCACCTAGAGAATTGAAATTTGGCAGATGAACTATTGAGCACATTTTGGCTAGGCGGACAATTTGAAAAGAGATATTTTGCCTCGGACGAACAAACTTAGCCATGTATCAAGGTTAAACAGGTTGGAATTTTAAATATTTTAATATTTTAAATTATTTCCCAACACTTAGGGAATTTTAATAAAAAAATTCGAAATCTGGAGATTATTTGGAAGATTAAATTATTCTGCCTTAGATAAATTTAAAATTGCTGTGATTCGAAGATTTAAAGTACGTTGGAAAATTAATTTTAAACAATTAATTTAATATCTTTTGATATTTTCTCCAACACTTAGGCAATTTTTTGAGAAATTCGAAAATCTCAAACAGAGGTGGCACAGAGATGAAAATTAGAAACTTGCCTTGACAACTGAAGATGAAAATTAGAAACTTGCCGATCTGAAAAGAAAAAAACATTTCTAAAAATTGGAAGAAAATCAGAGAAAAGAAAGCAATTCCTTGAGGAAAATCGCACTTCTCAGCCATAAAATGAGTTTCAGCAACTCATTTCTTCACAATTTCGGCTGAGAAGAGGCTATCTTTCTCGAATCTTCTGGGAATCTTTTGCGAAGGAAAATTTAGTGCAAGTAACGTTGTTGTGAGAATCGAGGTAGCAATTTCTTGTTGACAGGCATGATTTTTAGGAAGAAATAAGTCATTTCTTGGCTGAAAATCCCACTTTCTAGCTTTGGCGCACTTCTTCTGGCAGATTTTCTGAATTTTTAAATTCATTTGCAGCCAGAACACGATCTTTGAGGTTTGGAAGTTAATCAGCAATATGTTTACACCTCATTCCTATCTTCTACTTCATTTCCGGCACGAACTTCATCCATAAATAGGCGAATTTGATTACTCTCAGCTTGCTTTTTGACAGAAATTTTAATTTAATAAGCTGAAAGTGCGATTTTGTCCAAACTACACCCGGAATAATTTGATTTTAAAAGTTCTTATATTAATGTTAAGCATTTTGTACTTGCAGGTTGACAGTCAATCAAGAAGAGACGTCCAGGCAAGCATAGATGAAGTTCGCGAACAAAGGATCGCAGCCAGAGACTAAAATAAAATCAAAATGGAAGAACGTCTCGGACACCAATCTTGGTCATATAGACCTCGATGAATTCAAGAGAAGAGTATATGGGCACAACGGGCCTTTACCCACGCCTGTAGCCAGGAGAATGATAAGAAATGGAATATTTCAAGCTGCCGGATTTCCGCCTGCGCTTGAATGTGTTGAATTAATGGTGGAGTGTGCGCTCCATTATAATGCTGAGTTGAGACAAATTGTGGCACCTGACGGGAGAATATTGGCACATTTGGGAGAGTTGGCCATACAAAAGGCCTTTGGCATTCCTTCGTATCCTAAGACCACTTATAAAACTAAGGAAGACGCCCAGAGATTGTATGATGAGCAGCCTGACCTTTGTGCCGCCAACATCAACAAGTCATGGTTGGACAAGCCTAGGCCGTCGGTCAAGAAGATGCCCAAGAAGTTGATGCGTACGGACTTCAAGGAGGACTACGAAGACATCATTATCTTGCTGAACAGAATAGCAGGCAGTCCTTTGGGGGCGCCATTTGAGCCATGGATGTACTATTTTATTGAGGACATCACAGAGGGCGTAAAGATGTTTAACTGGTCACGAATGATTAGCAACAACCTCCACGAGCAGCTTGTCAACCTAGAGAAAACGAAAACGTTTTATATGAGTTCTTATGTCATCTACATGTTGGCTAGGACTTACAAGTATGCAGGCTTGATATGCAAGGGCACGGTCGGCAGTGGATCAAATGAGCTGAAGGCATACGACTGCTATCCACAATTGCAGTTGAAAGAAAAGGTGCACTTCTGGCGAGCTCATGACGCCTTCCTTATGTATGTCACCAGAATACTCCAGGGAGGGATGCATCAACGACTGACTCTTGAGGCCAAGAAGCTAATTGGCAAATATGGGTCATGGTTTATCCAGTATCCCCGATATACGTACATTAGAATCCAGGGATTCACTGGGAGCCCCTATCGTTTGCCCATTTTCCCAACTAACAAGATGGTCTTGTTGGAAGTACTAAGGCAGCTAGAAGAATTTCAGGGCCTCAAACGGACAAAGCAAAAGGCGGCAATAACCTTTCCCTTCTTCATAGGGAACATGTTGGAGTCTTGCCCATCATCACAAGCAGCAGATAGTGCCAGGCTCGAGATTCAACATTATCCTTTTGCTACCTACCCATCTAGGAGCCACTTCGACCCGCATCACCATATCAAGACGATGGATGGAAGGAGGTACAAGCATAGGGTCGAACTGGAAGATTTCTGGGCAAATGCTGCGGACGAGTTTGAAGTTAGGCGAAAGATGTGGTCCAGATTGCTTGTCAGTTTGATCAGAGCAGCAGAACTTTGCCGAGTGCCGGATCAGTTGGAGGAAGATGGATAGCAGGTACAGCCGCACCTTGATGAGAGCTTGCCTTTGCCGGTGGTCAGATGGTCAGAACTCGAGCACGCCGATTTGAATACTTTGATGAGACCAGTCGTCAAGTATACATAGTGGTGGGTTGATCAACAGATTCAGGAACTCCGACGAAAAAGGATAACCTTAACTTATGATATGTTGAGTGAGGCGGAATCCTATTCTTCCAATGCGGACGCATCCCAGGGCGTAGAGATGATAGGGGCCACCACTTCCAAGAAAAGGAAGGAGATAGCTGCAGGCAAGGAGCCAGTTCAGAAGCAGGCTAAGGTAAAGCCTTCCTACTCGGCCGCATCTAGGAATATTGAGGAGATGCTGGCTATTGTAGATGCTTCACTGGCTAACATTAGGGATCCTTCCCCAATTCCGAAAAACAATATTGGGCCTCGGCCGGATGAAGATGCGCCACCATCTCCCACGGGCACAGAAATATTGGAGTCCGATGATGAAAATGTGGACACCCAAAATGAGGATTTCCAGGAAGGAATGATTTCAGCCCTTAGGGGAATTCTGGACGTTCCTGACAGAGAAGATAGGCCTGAGGATGAAGGCATAGAGCAGCCGACGATCCCGGATTGGCTAAGGGAGAGGCTGAAAGTACAGGCGCCAGTGGAGGAGCCAGAAGAGGATGATACTGCTGACTTCTTGGCCAGACTTACGCAGACTGCAGTTAAGAAGCTAGCAAAGAAATTCTCGAACATACAAAGAGATGGAGCCGGCAATAGGACAGTGCAGATCGCAGTGCCTACAATGGACAGGCCACAAGAGGACATGGCTCCACAAGATTATGCCATCACAACCATTGACTTGGGCCCAACCATGAAGGGCCAAGAAATTGAAGACTTGGACAATTCTGTGTCCACTATCAAGTCAAGGTTGGCAAAGGAGGTAGCCAAGAGGAAAGAGTGCTAGTTAGAAATTGAGCGCCTAAAGGTGTATATCCAGCACTTGATCAAGCCGCTTGATCAAGACAACACGGTAGCTCCTCTACTTCCGAACTCTTCACACGGGGCCGTTAAAGAGATAGAAGAAAATATGGTCACCGTTCGGGAAGCCAGAGAATGGATAGCAGCAAAGGGGACTGAAGCTGAGGCATTCGTATGGAGGTTGACTCTGGTTTATGGTCAGGCCATTGCCCTACTTTCTAGGCTAGCCACTTTGGCAGAAGTGTGGGATAACCTTCCGGATGTGCAAGATAGGATAATCCCTTGCCTTAGGATTCTGAAAGGAGTTCCTAAGTAGGAGCTGATAGATGGAGGTGTTATCGCAGCAGGAGCAGCCTATGACTTCCACACCCGGTATTGGGCCTTGACGGCACGAGGCGAAGTCTTGGAGAGGGTGAAGGTTGATGGTATCAGATTGGAAGAACAGGTCAAAGAAGTTCAGGCCAAACTTCTCAACATGATTGCCGATATCCTGGATAAGGAGGCTCTACGAGAGAATGACCTGCAGTTAGAGGTTTTGAAAGGGAAGGTCCAAGAAGGCATCTTTGCCATCACAGGACCTATTTTGAAGCAGGATTGGGCCAAATTGGCGAACTTCTTAAGCATCCGAGAGTCTTTTGAGAAGACCAAGCCAGAGTGGGGGATACTTTTGCCAGATGCGCCGAGAGTGTGGACGGACTGAAATTCAGGATCGGAATGCTTCCTCAGGTCACCATGGATGAAGTTGCCTTGATCGTGTCCAAATTCATTGAACACACGGCAACGCGGGAGGATCGGGATGTAATTCCTTGAAAATAGCTCCAAAGCGCCACATCACCCTATCAACTCTCTGTTTACTGAAGTCATTTTGGGAAACCCTAATTGGGGTTTATTTGTTTTAATCTTGGCCGTTGGCTCATTTTTAATCTGAGCCGTTTATTCAAATTCATGAACTCTATATAAACTTGATTGCTCTCATTTACAATTTGTGAAGTGAGTAGTATAATATTGTTGCGACAAGACTATTTCCGTCAATAAAAGCTCTAGTGCATGATTTGCTTAGAATCACTTTTGTTTTCAAATAGTGTGCAAGGTTTAATATTTCTCCTTCAACACTTAGAGTAGAATTAGATTAGTATTTCATTTATATGTTTGTTAAGTGGATGATAGATTTGATAGCAGTGGTAGATAAAATTTAGCTCATACTTTTGTCAAATGGATGATTTGCATTTGATGTGTAAAGTTAGTCTGAGCTGTTGATTTGTGGATGCTTAACTTCTGTTTGTTTTCAATTCAAACATGAAAATTATTATCACTTCCTTTGAAGATTGCACCCACTTTGCGTAGTTGTCCAAAGGAGGCGAAACAAAGTGTGGTTACCCTATTTTATCTCGTCACTGCCGTCTCTTGAGTTCTTAGGCGTAGTTTAGATTTCTAAACCCTTATCTTTTGGCCCTTTTTTTGGAAAAATTGAAACACCCATCTAAAGAGCCTCAATGATAAAACTGTCTAAGTCCTCAACCCGAGAAATTAATTTTATGTAAGTCCCCTTGTGATTACCAGCAAATCACAACGTCCACTGACCGTGTCCATATGTCATAACCTGGCCAAAAGAAACATTGGAGTCATTGTATTATCTTCTAGGTATTTGCAATTACTTTTCAAGAGAGGATAAAGTGTCTTTGGGCATTTTATTCTGTGTATGGTGGCGTATTCAAAACACACACCAACAGGCAGGAGCCAAAAGAATCATTCTTGAAAGAAGAAGAGCCCAAGAGGATGGAATTTGAAATAGTGAGGGGTACATCAAAGCTAGACTCACAAGAGGAGGAAGTCGTAGAGTAGGAAGAAAAATCGAAGCTACAAGACACCACGAAGCAAGAACAAGAGGTCCCCAATCGCCAAGTTGAAAGTGAAGATTCCTTGTTGATTTCTAATGTTTGTGCATATCAACAAAAGGCTGATGAGCATTTTGTTCGCAACCAAAGGTATGAGGATGTTTCAGATTTGTTGCTTCCTATGTCATTGCAAAATTCTTGTCATCATGGAAAGCATGCAAAAAAAGGTGATATAATAAGAGATACAATTTGCAATATAGGGCATGTGGACTCTTAGTTTCAAGTTCCAAATTTTCCATATCTAGGTGATCCCTTGAGGGTCAAAGAGGATAGATGCATTGGTTCTACATTACAATCCTCCCTTGAGGGTCAATTTCTTGATGCTTATTTTGGAATGCATGAAGATATGAATCCAAGAAAGAGAGATCTATATAACTACATCACAAAATTGAGAAGAGAAGAAGAAAAATCAGAAGTTATCCAAAAGAGCATTAAGAAAAATGAAAAGAAGAAAGAAAAGAAAGAAGAATTGTTTCCTTGTGATTTGCAGCCTATGGGTGATCCTAAGAAGAGGAGAGAACAATGTTGCTTAACTTGCCTAGAAGCTTGGACACCTAGTCATACATGTGGAAGTCCTAAAGAAGATGAAGCCATGCTTACAAATTCACTTCAGCAAAATGATGATATGGACAAAGAAGAATCACTTCATGCATCCACAAGTGAGGGGTACACAAGTTTTCATGACAACAGTAAGGTCGATGGGTATGCTGTAATAGAGTTTGCCAAGCCAGCAATGACTGATCAGCCAAATGAAGGTATGAATTCTTTTGATAATCCATTATTTGAAGATAGCATTGTCTCACCATCTCTACATAGTAGTTGCAAGGGATCAAATTGTGAGTTGGGTGACCTTGAAGGTGATATTGTTAATACATATGAAGGCAATTTGTTATGTGATGAGCACAATGACTTGGATAAATTGGATCAAAGACATTCAACATGGCAAGGGTTGAAAGTCCCTGAAGGTACAACTTGCAGCCATAGGAAGTTATGACAAGTACTATACTTGGTTTTCAGCTGGATACATCTCTTGGACCAGCATGTGATGATGAACATCCAACAATGAAGGAAAATGAACTTGAGTTCAATGAAGACACCACAAAATGGTATGATGACAGTTCTGATTTTCTGATTATGAACAACAGTCCATTATCTTCACATAATCATGAGGTGATAGACAAATCATATGAGGATGATAGTGGTAAGAAACCCTTACCTTGTTGGTACCCTAAATTTGATGGCTAAGCCACAAACAATTTAATTTTGTGCATCATAGCATAGAAGATGTAAAGAGGACTCAAAGCATGTGTGATGAGTGGCTAAGGAGGGCTAGGGAAGCCAAGTTGTTGGCTGCTCAAGCGAAACAACACCTACAAAATATCAGGGAACAATTCAGTCACATGGATCATGAGAGGAAGCAGCGAGATACACTTCTTTGTCTCTCTAATACTTCCAAGGGAAGAAACTATGATGGTTGAACCTCTACAGGATGAACCCCTTATGATGGTAGAAATTGAAGACCAATCAGATTCAGATGAACTTGTTAAGAGGTATGATTTTGAAAACAAATCAGAAAATTTATGTTGTGCAAATGATTTTAATCATATGGTTCATGAAACACATCATTTGGAGAGCCAATTGAAGGCTCAAGTCAAGGCTAAGGAGGTGGAAGTTGTGTATATACTTTGTGGACCAGAAAATAATGATTGTTATACATATGTAGAGAAGAACATTTGTGATTTATATTTGGTTAAGAGTTTTATCATTGTTGGAGAGCTCAATGAGCCTACTTATGTTTTGACACCATGCTATCATGATGATGATCCTTTGAGTGAACACAATGTTACTAAGCTTCAAAACTTGTAGGAGATGTCATGGAGGTATCTGATTTGGAGTTGTATGTTCATGGGGACGTTGAGTTTCAGCTGGACTATAGTCCAAGAGATGTAAATGAGCATGAGAGCAGAAAATTTTCAGACCCAATCTATTTGTTTTCAGCTCTATTTGACGATTGATGGCTGTTCTATGTTGCTGATCATGGGGTTTTCAGATTGCCCATTGATGTTTGCAGCCGTTTGGATGGACTGGTATGCATGAGATTGTCACTACAACATTGGGAGGTTGCATGATGATGATATCCTATCATTTTATGACAGCAGAAACATTCTTGGCATGATCATAGGTCTGATTTTCAGTTTTCACAGTGCTGTTCTGATTTGCACCAACAGCCTAGTGTGAGTATACATGCTTGATTATGCACATATGATGGATATTTTTCATGTCCACATGGGACAATTCAGATTTAGATGGATAGTTGGTGATGATAACATGTTGAGAGATATTTATCTCTTCATTCTCAGTTGGTGTGATGGTGTAATAACTTGGGATCCTAGTATTGGTGTGATTAATGTAGTACTTCATAGGGATCTTGATGAGTTGTGTTGTGACCTTTTCACACATCACCCCATCCAAGATAGGGACCCCCCTAATTTTTGCTCCATTCTGGTCTTTTGGCTTTGGTTCTCTCTGTCTCTGGTCTTTTGTCCTTCCGGGGATGTCCCGTTTGACCTCAGTTGAAGTAATTGACAGATTTAGGGTTTCTATCCTTTAGACCCGTTCGAGGTCAAGATTGAGTTACTCAGGTGAAATCTAAGTGCAGCAACACATTCAGAAAGCTCAAGGCAGAATCCCCCTGAAATCTCACTGAAATCCGACAACTTACTATTTTTAGTAAGTGCCTAATTCAAGGCTTGTTCCTCAAGATTTCGGGATTCTAATGACTTCAGCACAATCAGGCAACTTCAGAGTGCCTACACGCGAAATTTGAACGGATTCAGACAATTGGCTATTTTTAGCAGTTCAGCCTTCGGAGGCTATTTTCAGGGTTTAGACAAGCAATTCTCTGATAAATGACAGGAAAATTGATCTGGGTTTTCCAAGACCTTCGCGATGATGTAGCATGCAAATCAAGTCGGGGACTTTCAGAGGTCAGCCTTCTGAGGCTATTTTTAGGGTTTGCATACAGGAATTTTCAATGCATGTCCGGATATTCCATCTGGGTTTCGCGAGGGCTTCGTAGTGATATGACATGCAAGTGGATCGGATCAGTTTTCAAGGACTTACTATTTTTAGCCAGCGCTAGAACTTTGACTAGTTTTCTGGGTTTTTTTGGGTTTTTTGAGATCCCACGGGCACTGTGACATGCAAACTCGTCCGACATCCGGTTGACCACTTTTCAGACACTTACTATAAATAGCAGTTTCATCCCAGCAGCTACCTATTACTCCATTCCAGCGAGCAGATTGGCAAACAATAGAAATCAGGCGATCGGGAGCAGTCCAGAGCACATGCAAATCAGATTAGGGTTTCCCTTGCCACGTCTAAAAATAGATGAAGCAAAGTGCAGAGATGTCAAAACGAAGCACGCCACTGGAGTCAGCATCTTTCAGGCTACCTACTGGTAAAATTTGAGCATGATCTGAATACTTACTATGTTTAGTAAGTCACCTCATGGCTAAAAATAGCATGTCCTTGTCAGAGAAAAGGTGTGAACAGGTCTCTTACAGCATCAAAAACGAGTGGAGCAAATTTCGAAGCAAACGGAGATACAAAAGTTGATCAATTCTAGGGTTGCTAAAAATAGTAAGTGGCTAAAAATAGTATGTACTGTGCCAGATGAGGTATGAACAAGGTGACAAAAGTCAGTGAAGGCACAACCACCCCACTTCCAGCTCAGAACAGGATGAAATGCAAAGAAACCCTAACTTCTCCGGGTTTACTAAAAATAGAAAGCTAGGGCATAACGGGTGTTGGAAACTCATAAAGGATGACTGGCATGTAGACACCTTCATATGCGCCTAGGAAGAATAGGAGATACAAAAATCTCTAGGTGAGATTTTCCTGAGCAGTGGTTGAAAGGCGCCAGAGGGAGATGAAAGGTCACCAAAGGAGGCATAGAAATTCTTCTAAGGCATAAAATTTCCCCCTCATACCCCTAGGTGCGCCCAAGGAAGGTGAAAGGTCACCTAAGGCATAAAAAAAATAAAAATTTCTAAGGCATGGAATTTTCCTCACACACCTCAATAGGCCTTAATGGAAGTTGCCAAGCCAGAATGCGCCAAGAGGAGGTGAAGAGTCACCCATAGGCGTGGGAATTCCCTCTCACACTATGAAATGCGCTCAAGGAAAATGGAAGTCCTCTATGAAGAATGCGCTAGAGGAAGGTGAAAGGTCACCATGTGAAATGCGCCAAAGGGAAAGATAACACTAAGGAGGGCATGATTTTTGAAAATATTTCTAAGTATGAAAGTTCCTCCTCCACCTCCAAATGCGCCTAGCTTGCAACTCATAAAGGAATCAAGGATACTAGGAAGAAAATATCTAAGGCGTGAAAAGGCCTGAGGGGTAAAGGCAAAGTTGATGCATAAAATGAAATACGCCCCTCATGGGTAATTTTAAATGAATTTTCTAAGAATTTTTCCTAAAGCAAAAAAAAAATTGCCAAGGCATGAGGATGATTGAAGTAGGAGTTGACATGCTCAAATGCGCCCTTCAAGGGTAAAATAATTAAAATAATTCCTAAGGCATTTCTTGAAGGAAAAATAATGAATACGCCTAAAGGATGATGTAAATTTCCAGAGTTATAAAAAAATCTTCAAAGAGAAAATTCTTCAGGGAAAAATCAAGGAAATGTGCCAAGGCTAAGAAACTCGAAATTGCAGGAGTGGAAGACTTCCGGAAGACGAGATTAAAAACATTAGCCATTTTTATTATTTTTAAATAATAAAAATTAAACGTACCCCTTCGTCCGAATACACATGAAAACAATGGATTCCGCGAAGATTTTTCTTCTGGGTATTGAACGTTTGCAATTCGGAAGTGATTTAGAGTTACTCCACGCCTTGCTCACATTGTTTCGATGGATATTTTGCCCAGTGCCTATCTTAAATAAATTCCTAAGGCAAATTTGAGAAATTTCTCTAAGGCAAACGAATAAAATGGATGAGGAATTTTGCTAAGAAGCTTGAACTGGATAATTTTGCCAAGGATAAAATGAGATGAAATGCCTTAGCTAAACAATTCGAAATTGTTCAAGGGAATGAATGATTTAATATTTTAAAATCAAATGCAACGAGGCAGGCCTGTGCAGAGATGATGAATTCGTGATTCTAGAAGTTCGAGATTCCGATGCTTTAGGCGACAAGTGTTACAACTGGAAAAGAGAGGGAAAATGAATCCAAAATATTTGCTAAGTTTAGCCTATGCAAGAATTCGACCAAGCTATAAGTTTTTGAGGTCTTCTTCATTTTTCTCTCACAAGTTGCTGGAGAGCTGAAAGTTGCTAAGTGCAAATTTGTGAGAAAGAGCTGGAGGTTGTGAGGATTTCGAATTTCTGAGGAGACAAAGTAATCCAAATCCAGAGTTTCGAGGAAAGGAGCCAGTTCGACCTGAGCCAGTGGTAGTTGAGGAGTCCATGCATACGCCATCTCGGACACATTCTCCAAGCTTACAGGAGGTGTCTTTGTTTGTTGATCAGAGGGAGAGATTGGATGAAGAGCAGACAGTGCAAGTGGCGAGTCAGCCACCTCGTAGAGAATCAGTGGGTCAGAGCATCAACATGCCCCAAGAAGAACATCAGCAGGAAAATCAGCAAGAGACAGATGAGGCGACGGCTATTGATACTCAATTTCAGTAGGAAATTGAGGCGGCTCTCGAGGGTGATGCTACTTCAGATCAGGATGCCCAGAGCTCGGGAGACACGGAGCCTATTGATGATGGTGAGCCTCGTCAGAGCGATGGCAGAGGAGGGGTTCACGAGGTGGAGGCTGAGGTAGAACAACCTTTTATTATATCTGACATGCGGTAGGAGGTGCCAGAATGGCTAAGGGACAGAATGAGGCGTGATCCTGTGGATGAGACCGATCCCGCAGCCGAGATGGAAGAATTATTACAGAGGATCAGCGCACCTCCAGCAAAGAAAAAGGCTAGGAAGTTCTCCAAAATATCCACAGATGAGGATGGATCCCGAACCTTGCATGTGGCAGTTCCTCGGGAAGAATGTGATAGAGACGAGGCTGTTCCTGAAAATTATGTTGTGACAACCATGGAACTAGGCCGCCCTACTGGAGCACAAGTGGTAGAGGAGTGCGATAATTCCTATCGAGCACTCAAGGATAGATTGTCCCATGTTGAGGGAAAATACAAAAGGTTGAAGCACAAGACACTAATTGGCTATGTGCAGCACTTGTCCTGTCCTTGTGGGCAAGAAAATCCGGCAATTGAACTTCCAGCTGAGTTTTCCAAGGAGTCAATCAGTGGGTTAGAAGATTTGAAGAGAATGGCACAGCAGGCAGACAAGTGGGTTGCCAATGTGCGTACAGAGACAAGAAAGTTCATGGAAGATCTTGCACATGCCTATGGGCAAGCTTCCGATATTATGGCTAGAGTGGAGGCAGTTAACCATGCTTGGGGTGAGGCTCGCATCTATCGGACGAGAGTTGTTCTCTGTTTAGGGGCTTTGATGAGCATACCTCAACAGACTTTGGTTGAGGGAGGTGTTATCTAGCAGGGAGATAGATACGACTTCGCCAGATGGTATTCTTCAGTAGTCACAGGCCGGGGATTCTATGATGCATCACAGGCAGATTCTGTCAGGGTCAGAAAAGCCATGACGAACATCTTAGATGGAATTCTCAACACGTTGGAGGCAATCTTTGCCAAGAGGTTGACTGCTGAAGAGGTAACTGCAGATGGATTGAAAGACAGATTGACGCCATTCTTCTCTGAAGTGAAGACCTTCACACAGGACGATTTTGAGAACACAGCCACGTTCTCCAGTATCATACAGACCACCTAGGACGCCCTTGTTGCCTGGAAGAAATCATGTGCCCGACATGGGCAAACAGTTGCAGTTTTAGAGTTTCATTTGGATCACATTCCTCCTATCTCCGATCAAGAAGTTGAGGCAGTCTTGGCCAGATTCATCAGATTTGCAGCCAGCGAGAAGGAGAAAGGAAACGCCCTTCTGGACGATGACCTTCTGGAGGGAGACGACGTGCATTGATGGCAGGGTGTGGTGCATTGATGAGGAGTGGAGGGCGCATTCATTGCCCCACTCCTCTCGGTGGCGGTTTTTAGGGCAGAAACCCTAATTAGGGCATAGGTGGCTCAATCTGAGCCCTTTATTGTAATCAGATCTGAACCGTCCACTAATTGGACTCATTATAAAAGGGGCATCCCCCCTCATTTGTAAATAGTTAGAATTAGAATCAGAGATAGATCAGAGCTAGACAGAGATAGAGATTGATAGAAGTTAAAGTAGAGCTAGGAGTTAGCTTAGTTGGAAAGGAAAGAAAGACTTTCCCTTTGAAAGTTTTTGCAAAAGATTGTTGTGTAAGACTCTCATGATATAAAGATTTCATTGATTGGTGACTTCATTTTGTGTTGTGGGCAGTTGATGAGATCTTTTCGTCTTTCCAATTCGAATAGAGTAAAGTAAAGTAGATTTGTTTTCATGCAAGTAGAGTTAATTGTGGAATGTGACATTAGTTTGGGCATATCTTCCCGTATCCATACCACTGGCGGACTTGCTGACGGTAAGTCTGCTCCTGCGTGGTCAACTGGAATCTCAGCACTTAACTTCGATTGTGTTTAGTGTGCCCACTTGCTTCGTTGTGAAGGGGTGCGCATGGTGAATCTCAATCTGAACATCTCATCCATCCTTTGAAGATTGCACCAGCTTTGTCAGAGTTGTCCGAAGGGGAGACGAAATGAAGTTTGGTTTGAAGACTGTCTAAGCTAATCCTTGCATTCCACCCGTAGAAGTAGATTGTAGAATTCCTATCCTTACCTCCTTTAAATTCAGTATTTCCCAATCCATTCAAATACCAGAGCATCATAGCCAAAATCCTTCACTTGCTTGAACATATAAAGTTGAACAATTACGTAAGTCCCCTTGGAATACCCAACATATTCACATCAACCAACTGAGTCTATTCGCATTAAAGGAACCTTGGAGTCGAACTCATGAACTTTCACGCAATCTTAGCATGCGGAACACTTTGATCAAGAGAGAATAGAGTGGTCGTTGGACATTTTTATTTTGTGTTGGTGTTGTCATAAAACACACGTCAACAAGTTGCTTCACAATTTTTGGTAAGTGATATTTGTATTAGAGTGGAGCAGTGAAAGGTTTGGTGTAGGTGGTTGTGCTTCAGAGGTCATGATATCACCTATCACATGTTGGTAGGCTTGACATTCTTTAAGGTTGTGGATACGTATGATGCTTTGTTTTTGATAGACTTCGCATTTGTGGACAAAGGAGCTTTTGGAGGAAGAGAGTTGATGACATTGGAGGTTGATGATTTGGTATTCTTGTTCCTACAACTACACAAACAAATTACATGGATTAGAATTTTAGAGGTTGAGGGATGGAGCAGATTTGAGTTTGAATGTGTATGGATAGTATGTTTCATTTCCAGCCACCGAAGCTCACTTTGCGTACTATTCTTCATATTCACTATGGAAGGAGTAGCCACAAGTTGAGGAGTAGGGTGATCAGGGAGTACTTGACTAGCTGGAGAGACTTGCCACTTGAGGATGTTTTGTAGTATGCAGGCTTGCAATTGCATGTGGGCAAGCAATTCCAAGAAGGGAGGATTATAATGTCCCTTTTTTCCTCCCCTAAATCGACCCTGTTTTAATAGTGTTTTTAAACACTATATATATATATATATATATATATATATATATATTATATATAATATTAAAATATAAATAAATAAATAATAAATAAAATAAAATAAGATTACTTTATTGTGGTCAGCCAAATTTGAAGGAGAGAAATAATATAAATCCAAATAAATTTCCCTTGAGATGGATGACCTGGTGAGATGTCAAGAAATGAAATATTTAATGCCACAAGTGGTTCACCCTACTTGGAGAAAGGAATGAAAAATAAAATAAAATATTTTATTTGTGTTTTTGGGTACCTAGGATGCCTTGTTTGGGGTCAGCCCTAAGGAGGGAAAAAGGCAAATAAAATAAGAATATTTTGCTAAGGAGGTTGGCCTTGTTAAGGTTAATTTTGGAGGGCTATAAAAGAAAGTAAAGTGCAGGTCATTTGGCATCCATTCATATGTGATATTTTCATTTGGAGATTCTTCTTTTGGCTGCAGGCTTTATTCCAAGAATGAAAACCCTTGTGAACATGGTGAGTTGGACGAAAACCTAGCTCATCTTGTGGAGGACTCATAACGGAGTTCTATTTGCACTTCATTGGAGACATTTGGAGGTTGGAACATCATTGCACAATCAGATTTGCAGATCAGGTTTGAACCATCATTGCATAATCCAATTTGAAGGTCAGATTTGTGCAGCATTGTAGTGGCATTCTGTTAGGGTTTTTCCCTAATTCAGAGCACCACTTGGAGCAGACCTAAGCACCCATCTTTGGAGGGTGATGTTGCATATTTGGAGCAGCAAACCCCAAGTGCTTCCAAGGAGGAATTCACCCATCTAGGGTTTGATATTTGAAGACTATTTTGCATATATTTGGTATTCACAATCATAGTTTAGGTCTGATTTGTAGAGGGCATATGTTTGGCATGTTTGAGCCCTTGAGTTCTTCGTAAAATCAGTCCAGAATATTCAGTTCTGTAACAGCAGAAGTTATCTACAAAAAATCAGATCTGTATGTTGTATTTGGATGCCCTATCTTGTGTTTTTCATGGTGGATTTCATGTTTGGTTTGGATATCAATTGGTAGCATCTAAGTCACAAGATTCGCTGAATTTCAAGCATGAAATTCGATTTTTGGCAAACTTCAAACTTTATATTAAATTCGTTAAAATTCGCCTTGGGATTCGTACGGAAAAAGTCGGATATGGTTTTTAATTGAAATATATGAGCCACAAGTTTCTTTTCCGACATGTTCATCTCGCATATCCGGACACCCCACAGTGGACACCCCTTGATAACTGCCCCGCGCTATTTATTTGATAAGGATAGCAGAAGGAAGAAATTTGGGGAAGGCGCAACGTAGGAGACAATTTAGAGAGAAGGCGATAGATTTATATAATGGGGCGGGCTTGGATGAAGTAAGTAGGTGCTTCTCGTGGCATTGGATCTGAAATAGCTCATCGCCTGGCCGTACTCAAGGCTAAAATCATCATCAACTTCGTTCGAATAAAGATCAAGCAGGAGTCGCCTCCACCATTAACGCAACCCACGATCATGGCACAACCATCGCAGTATAGGTAGACGTCTCCAAGCAATTAGAGGTTACACAACTATTCGACAAGGCGGAGGAGATCTTTGGCCGCGTTTTCTATTTTTTAATATTAACATTTAAGTATATTTATTTTTTAAAATTAACATTTAAGGATATAAAATTTAACATATTTAAATTAACGAATATATATATATATATATATATATAAACAAATGTAGATATTTAAATTAAATTATTTTGATACTTTTGCAGATATATTATTTATATTTAAATTTCTGTTTTTTTATATAAGGCAAATTTAATCCGAATTTTTTCCTTGCCGAACTTCATCCGAATTTCAATGCTGCCGAATTCGAATTCGAACCTTGTGACTTAGGGTAGCATCATTCGGCATGTTTATTTGTCATGTTTGGACGCTTGTATGTTCACTGTGATATTTTGTTTGAAATTCGAAAATAAAAATAAGAATTCAGAGTTAGGGTTTGAGCAGAAATAAAAAACAGAATTTTAGGGCAGATCCCATGAGGGATAGTACATCATCATCTCTCAATGATGCCTTCACAATTTGAAAGTCAATTCCTTGATGAAACTCAAAACCACTGAAATCTGATACACACTGCTGCAATACAGTTTTCAACACCACAGGCTGGCAAGATACTTTGTGCTCTGATACCATTGCAATATCCCCTACTAGGATATTTTGATCGAACTTGCAACTATAATGATCCGATTCAAATTTTATACCAAAGTTTGAAATCTTCCACTCTTTCAATTTGTAAGCATTTTGTCAAATAGTTAGCAGGACTGTTCTAGTTCATGTTTCAGCTTGTAATGAGGAAAGTTCACCAATAATCATTGTAATAACATATTCCAAATTTCATAGTAGTGGCAACAACTAATTTTATAGCAGAAAAATATTACACAGAAAGAAATATATATTTTTATGTGATGTTGATAAATAATATTGAACTCAAGAATTATTACAGAAAACTTAATTTTATATAATAACAACTTTATATGCCCAAGATTGCTGACCTGAAAGATATCAGTCAAATGCCAAATCAGCACTCATATTATATTCCAACTCCCCTCAATAGCATGTACGACCACCTCTAGTATGGGCTATAGCTTTTGTAGATATACGGCGACACGTGAAGAAGATACAACAGCCAAAAGGAAAGGTACAACAACCTTATCCCAATTATCAAACCATTTCCTTGACTCCTTTAAGCATTTGACTCTACATGAGGTAATGAGGTGGCATTGAAAGTCTAAGTAGCTTAGTAAACTGTTTAAAATGTCATCACTGCCTTCCTTCAAGTATTAGAGTATGGTATGGCTCCTTAAAGATTAAATAGTATGGCTCCTTAAAAGATTAAATGGTCTGGCTCATTTAAAGATGAAATGGTACGACGGACCCAATGATAAATTGTACGGATGGAAGATATGCTCAGCATAAATATGATATTATTATTTTATTTTATATTTTATCTAGCATTGCACACACATCACCCAAGTCTTTCTGTCTTTCACTTTGCACACACAACACTGTAATCTCACTGATAAATTTATTATTTTTTTACAAATCTCAATTAATTTTATATCTGCAAACCTGGAAAGATAATTGATTCTCTCTCAAAACCCTTATCGCAAACATTCAACACGTAGGCAACTTTTGTGTGAAATTGCTCCAATGGAATCTAAGGGTTTTCATCCCCAAATCCCAAATCTTCAACACATCGTCGATCCTTGGCTAGAATTGTGTTGCCTTCCAGTTTTTCGTTCATCAGAAAAACCATTGGGGTTTTCATGCCTTTGGTGAGAAATCTAGCCATAGGCACAAATCTCCAAAGAGAAATAAACAATATCTAGAATGATCTCCTTTCTTCTCCTCAGCCTCCTTTTATAACCTTCCACAAAACTTTCTAGAAATTAAAATTTAAAATCACTTTATAATTTAAATAAGCCTTATTGTTCCTAAAATTGATTTATTTCATTATTTAAATATTCTCAACACTTGAATCATTTAATGAAGCATCCATGATTTAAAACTTTTAGTTCCCTTTCCAACGAACTATTACAATTATGTGCTTTTTAAATTATGTTATAAAATTAAGCACCCTTAGTGAAATAATTAAATTAAAGCTCAATAATACACTTGAGTTGTGGAAACCACCAAACAACATCATAAACAAAATTTGACTATACTGGAAGGATACTAATGATGAATATTGAAAATCGGAGTCGATTAGATGACTTTCTATAAATAGACACTTTCTCCAAGAATCTTGGAGAACACACCAAAAGCTAGAATTCATTTCGGAGAGTGTTATAGGAGTTCTCAAGACCAACTGAGTTCACTGCCAAGAACAAACATCCCTGCAGAACATAACTTGCATGCTCCAAGAACCTTAGAATTCCTCTCATTAAACACCAAGCTGTTTCGGTCAAAACAGGAGCTAGGCAAAAGCTTACAAATCAGAATAGCAAAAAAATGGGGACATTCCATGCAATCAAGTTATTCCTAGAGTAGAAGTTTAGTTAATTTCCTTTTTAATTTTCATACAAGGCTTTGTAAATAGTATAAATAAGTGCTGTATTGCGCTAGGTTTTCTAATAGTGATTTTCAAGCTTGCATATTGCTAAGATTTCTGTTCACCAGGTTTTGAGTTTTGATGTTCAATTGTTTTTTGTGTTGAGTATAATTTGATAATTATTGTAAGCTTTTTTGTTACAGTTATTATCAAAAGAAGTCTTCCAATGTTGTGTGTAATTCTTTCACGCTTAATTTTTGTGTGTTCTCAATTCAATCTTGTTAAATTTATGATTTTTTATATCTACATTTAATTAAGAATAAAATTTTTATTGTGTTAGATTATTTTCTGCAGTAGATAGGTTCATAAACAAAATCTCTTGTCTCTTTCTATATTCCACGACGTTTCGGGGACGGGGACGAGGGGACGGCAGGGGACGCGTTTCCAGGACGTTTCCTAGAGGGCCATTATTAGGGGACGGTAGGGGATGGTGACATATATATATATGATTTTTTCAAAATTTATTAATATATTATAGAGAGAGAGGGAAAGAGAGAGATATGTCAATAACTTAATAATTGATAACAACAATATCAATATGTAAATAAATCGTGAGAGCAATAGTATAATAGCATAATAAATGTCGTTAAACTTATTATTGTAGTCAATGATCCGGTTATGTTTGTATTTCATTGGGAATCAATATAAATTAGATTTTGAAGGAAATGTCTGCTGCTGTAATCAAATCAGACTTATATCAGACCTGTAATGCAATGTATTCAGACTTGATATAGTGCAAATAAAATCAGATTTGAGGTTGAATGTTTCATATTTGTTGATGTTATGATAGTAGTTATCATTTCTATGCTTTATGCTAATGATTTGGCATTAAAATTCAATCAAACACAAGCATAAACATTCAGAAATCAGAACTCAGTCACTTTGCATGCCAAGTGTTTGACAAAATGTCAAACAGCTCAAACTCAAAAATCACCTCAGAAAGGAGGACGAAATATTTAAAAAATCAATTTTAAATGTTTTTTAACCCAGGAAGCTCCCTGTCTGCAGGGGACGGCTAGTCGTTTCTGGTGCGACGAGGGACGTTTCCAATGTCCTCCATCTGTACCAAGGACGGGGAAACGTCCCCTGCCCTTCCCATTTCTTGCTAGTTGGGCTGTTTCAGGGACGGCTGGGGGATGCCCCCTTTGCGTCCCCCCGTCCCAGGGATGGCAGGGGACGGGGACAGTGGGTTTTGGGGCAGGGGACACGTCCCCGTGTAACACAGGTCTCTTTTTATAAATTTGTGGAAATATATGATTTATTTTTTCGTTTTGGAATATGGAAACAGAAATAACAAATACAGAAAGTAATACTGAATTATGAACCAAAACCCTAGGTGAATTATAAAAGAAGCTGAAAACACTAAGAAAATTGCCTGTATTTTTTATAATAAAGAATGCTAACTGTGAATTTGAACCCTGCACAGCAGTACCAGTAAACTGCAGTTCAGCAATTCCTTAAAGGACGGTATTAGTAAACAGAAAATTAATGTTTGAAATATGGCTTTCCAACACTTAATTATCTGAACCGGCAGCTGCAAACTGCAACTATTATTGTAATTTATATCTCAGAATCAAGTGATCAGCATTAAGGTATTACCCTAATATTTTCAGATTGCCAAAGTAATTTAAATTCAAACCTGGTGACTGAAGCAGTAGTTCATTTATTTTCAGAAACTTGATGTAGAGATTAACAAATCAGATCTACAAAGAAGTCATTTCAGATTTCGGAATAATCACTGAATCAGATCATAGAATTTATAAAAGTTCCAGAAAGGGCTGACCAGATGAATAGATGAGATTATCACATCATAGCACAGTATACAATATGACAAATTGCTCTCTAAAATGTCAAAACCCTGCCTCACTAGCCTGATCATTGGAAAATGACAATGCCAACAAGTTGGTGCAGCAATTGGATGGTAGCTTAATTGCCAATAAAACTGGTCGCAGCCAGTAAGGAGGCAGGGCACTAATTATCACAGTCAACAATTTTGCCCAGCAGTTAATAAATTCACCACAAAATTGCATCCAACAAAGAGGAATTGAAGGGTTTCGTCATCAATCCACTACAAAACTTAGAGGGTTTCCGTCCTAAAGTTTATGCTGCCAAGGGGTTTCGTCCTTGACAGCTGGAATTGGAAATTTGTTTGAAAATAATGATCTAATGGATGCCAATGCTGGCTTTTTTGCATTTATAGACATTAGAAATTGGGCCCTCAAATTAACTTTTCGCTCTAAAAATAAAAAAAAATAAAAAGTATTTTTTTAAAATAATTATTATTAATGCAAAAGCCAAAAAGGTCTCAAAAGGATGGCTCAATAAAGTGACCCAAAAGTGACCAAGTTGTCAACCTTGAGAAGGGGACATGACATCCAGAAGAGCAGAATTGTCTTGTGCCTTAGACTATGAAATCAATAGATAGGTCTTAATTTTTATATTTTTGTATTGCATACTTGAACGTTTTTAAATTCTAAGTCAAAAGGAGCTTTCCCTAATAATTTGATGGACAGTTTGCTGTAGATGTTGTTCATTTTGTGCCACATTGGAAAATGTGAATTAAAACACCAATAATATTATAAGCCAATTTACCTTCTCAAGGCCTTGAAGAATAAAATAACATATTAATTTTGTTCTTACAGCTCACTAGCTCTGCAAATTCCCTTGTACACACTCGTCTACGGTGCACTTACATACAAAAACTCCCAAAATCACTTAATGAAGAAGAATTACATGACCCTCAATGGATGTAGATTTTAAGTTTTTAACATATACACAAACTCAACAAATGAACCAAGCAGAGAGTCCAAAGAATGGAGTTCCAAATGTTTGAGCTTCTTTGGATCTGTTTGATTTTGCTATGTTGTGTTTTCTGCATAGTTTGGTTATGGTATGAATCTGTCCATATGACCTGTTTTTGTGCACCATTTCCTACACAGACAAAACTATTGCACTGTTTTGTACTCAGCAAAAACTGTCACAAGATGTTTTAGAGAACTGAAACTGTTTTGTGGACATTTTTTTGGCTATTTATGGCCTCAAGTTTCCCAAATCAACTTAGAACCTTTCTGCGACCATTATAGACTCTTTAAAATAATCCGTGTGCTCTGTTTTTACTGAAATATGTCATATTATGAATAATGAGTGTGAGTTAATTTAACTTAGGTCATTTTGACAAGTGAGAGAGCTTAAAGTGGCCTAGTTGTACTAAATTCAACTTATTTAGTGATCCAATTTGGATAATTGACTAATAAAAATGTTTGTACAAAGTTGATATTTTGTTTGTTTTATTTATATAAGGTTGCTATATCTGTGCCATTTTTTTAGTTTCTTTTATAACTTGGGGTTAGAATAATGACTTGTTTTTGAAATATATATATGGTTTCGTTTCACCACTAAATCCTTGTGGTGTTATTCCAGGTTGGTTATGAATTTGATTTTTTGAGGGAAGCGGAATCCATGGAGATGATTGGTAAATTCTTAAAAACATATAACAAGGGTAAACCTCCAGTTATTGTACCACGACCTATTTCGGGCATGGTCACTAGGTACTACTTGTAGAAAAAAGATTTTGTTCTTTCATTCAGACCATATTTATATATTAGGTTTTGTTGAACTATGTTTTCTTTGTGTTTAGTTGTGGTGAAATTTTGTATATTTATTTATTTACCTATATTTGTATTGCAGCAAGTCCTACAACAAATTTACATATTTATGTATTACGTATTATGCTCTCCCAACTGAAATGGCATGGTTTTAACTTTTAAGTGCTAAATCCCAAAGATATGGGAGAAGAAGAAAAAGGGCTTAACTCTCCCCCAATGTAAACTGTCAGCACCAGTTTTGGTATATTGGTTAAGGTATAAAATGAGTTTAGTGGCATGTAATAGTTTTGCATGCTCAAGGTGATGTCATGTAGGTGTTTTGCTATACTCAAGTAAGAGGAATATAGAATAATCTGGCATGTTATGCCTCTGACGAAGTTGTATGGGTGTTTAATGTTTGATTAGTTATTTCCAGTTGGCGTTGTTCAGCACAAGTTGTTCTCAAATGTTAGTCCAAACAATACACCCTCTTGGCCAGCATCTATATATAATATATATGTTACGATTAAAGACTTACCCTAGAAAATCGCTTGGTCATTCTCCATGGATATTAAGTTTGTCTATATTTTGGTGAACCTAGGTTCTTTATGCCATGTTTATATGAATTAAATGTCGATTTTGTCAAGTACCTAGGCATATGATATTATGGGTGATGGAGATGCCAACATGTGGTACACATCCCAATTAGTTATCTATATTCTTTTTGATACATCAGGGAATCTACTGGGGCCCTCTCCCATAAAGGGAACACTTCAAAAGAACTAAGGATCAAAAGTGTGAAAAGACTTAAGAGTTTAAATATCCAAAGAATCCCAAAGAAGCCTACAAAACTGAGAATCGAGAAAACACCTCAAAACTTCAACTACCAGGCTGTGGACACCTCAACAGCCTACCTGAAAGAAAGAACTGTGCAACTCCAAGGGATTGCCAAGAATCAAGTATGTGTTGAGATAAGCTTTCTTCCTCTTTGAGAAAGAAGAGCCTCTGTGGTCTACTGTGAGCCTCATTGACTGAATCCTGAGCTTCCAAATGCAGACTCTCAGCTTCCAATTTCCTCTCCCTATGCTTTTTTGTGGAGCCATAGTTGGGTTTGGTCTTTGTTCATTTTGATTCTGAGATGGTGGGAATGTGAATAGAAGCCAACTGATCTTCCTCTTCTTCCACTACCTTCAAAACTATGCCATCTACTGACTCTGAGCCATCAGCCTCCTCAAGGAACTCATTTTCTTCGAGTAGAGGAAACAACTCCTTCAACTGAATCGGACCCTCAATCACTGTAGGTTTCTTATCAAGCTGTCCATCCTCTTTCATGCAACGTGTTGGAGAGAGAGATGATTCTTAAAAAAAGCCCATGGCTTCTGCATACAAAATCTGTATTTGGGCTACTTGATTTCTGAATCCATTTCTTGAAGTGGATTGAGTAAGTGCCCAAATATATCTTTAGACAATCCACCACTTTAATCCCCAAATGGTGCAGTGAAATTTTTTGTAAGCCAACCCCTCAAAGTTGATAAACTGAGTTCAAGAACCTTGAGATGACAAGATCTTAATGGAATGGAAAATGAGCTTAGATATATCCACCATTGCACAATCCTCATGAATATCTTTTGATGCTAATCTAATTCCTTTAAATTTTGATAAAATTTCCCACCTCCCCAACCAATCTTTGAATCAAATTGGGATCTCTCATGAGCAATGCAAGGTTGTATAGTTGAACCCACATTTGGGATGTTTGTAATAGGAGCAACTCCTAGATCCAAAAAAGGCTTCCAAGGGCACACAAAAATGCCAAATCTTGTAAAGAAGCAGGGACCATTCTTCCACACAAATTTACAGTTCACTAAAGAATGAAATTCAACTAGGAAAACCCTTCTCCAGCAATGACAAAGAAGGGTTTACAATATTGTTCAACATAGAATGCATCCTATGAAGAAACTCTTCGAAGGAAGGCCTCTTTCCTGTTGACGTGTGTTTTATGACAACGCCAACACATAATAAAATGCCCAATGGTCACTCTATTCTCTCTTGATCAAAGTATTCCACATGCCAAGATTGCATGAAAGTTCATGTGTTCAACTCCAAGGTTCCTTTTATCGCGAATAGACTCAGTTGGTTGATGTGAATATGTTGGGTATTCCAAGGGGACTTACGTGATTGTTCAATTAAGTGAAGCAGATGAAAGATTTTGACTATGATGCTTTGATATCTGAACTGACCTGGAAAATGCTGAATTTAAAGGGAATAGGGATAGGAATTCTACAATCTACTTCTGAAGGGTGGAATGTGGGGATCAACCTAAACAATCTTCGAACCTGACTTTGCTTTGCCTCCCTTCAAACAACCTCCACAAAGTTGGTGCAATCTTCAAAGGATGAGAAAAGTGTTAAAATTATGACACAACATGTTCATACCATCACAATGATGCATATGGACATATAAGCCATAATCGAAGTTAAGTGCTATTACTTCAGTTGACCACGCAAGGCGAACTTACCGTCAGCAAGCCCGCTAGTGGTATGGACGAGAGAAGACTTGCTCAAATTAAATGCCACATTCCATAGCTAACAACTACTTGCATAAAATAAAGTCTACTTTACTCTAATCTATGTGAATTGAAAAGACGAAAAAGCCTTGTAAACTGCTCACAATGAAAGAAAGAATCACCAATCAATGAAGTCCTTTATATTATGAGAGTCCTCAACAACAACCTTTTACAAAAAATTTCAAAGGGAAAGTTTTTTTTTCCTTTTCAAACTAAGCTATGCAATCTATGCTATGCTACTTCTATTCTAACTTCTATCTTCTCTATTCTCTAACTTCTTGATCTAATCTAACATATTACAAATGAGGGGGGATGCCCCTTTTATAGTTGGCCCAGTCCAGCGGACGACTTAGATTGAATTACAATGAAGGGCTCAGATCGAGCCACATATGCCCTAATTAGGGTTTTTTCCCTAAAAACCGCCATAGAGAGGAGTGGGGCAATGAATGCACAGAATATTCTCCACTCCTCTGCAAGAACCATTATCTACAATTAATGCCCACTATCTTCTTCTAGAAGATTCTCGTCCGGAAACGTGTTCCCACGGCTCTGCTTGCCAATTTTGTTGCGCTAGGAGGAGGGTAAAAGAGTCTCTAAGATTGTCTCCAGAGTTCGTTCGCTTAGTCGTTCACATTCATCCCTCCTGTCGTTTCAATTCTTGGATGTATTTGTAACTTTCATATTTCTTCAGCTCATTGCCTTGGGCGCACTTAGCTTCTTTTGCATCACGTTCTCAATGCCTTAGCCAAATCTTCACTGCCATTTCTCTTTCCTTGGGAACCTTTTCAACTTTGTCCCAACACTTAGCCATTTCTTTCAACATCTTCTTCCTGAAAAACGAACAAAAAGAAGAGCATCAGAACATTATAATATAAACTCACTTCACTTACCTAGTTCTCATGTTCCGACCGCTTGATCTCCGGATCTTGATAGAGCTTATCATTTTTCTAGCAAACTTTCATCATGGGCCCATTGTGCTAGGGCGCATGCCATCTTGTTGTTTTCATCCTCTTGTCTTAGAAATTATTTCACCTTGAGGACGCACTTGAACGCTTGATGTTCTAGCCTCATTTCATGTTCAAATTCTTCTATGCCTTGGACAAATTTCATTTCTACCCTGTGAGTGTATTTGACCTCTTGAGCTTTATCTTACCATGCCTTAGAAAGTTTATCCCTCAGAGCCTTAGGAAATTTGTTAAATGGGTGCCAAGCCAAAATCTCTGTCAAAACAACGTGAGCAAGGTGTGGAACAATTTTAAGTCATCTCCCAGTGGAAAATGTTTAATACCCAGAAGAAATTTCCCCTCAGAAATCATCATTTTCATGTGTATCCGGACGAAGGGGTAAGTTTAATTTTTATTATTTTTTTGAAAAATAATAAAAATTGCTAAGGTTGATTCCATTTTTATTTTTGGGCGTATTTCACACCTGTAGTCCTCATTCTTCGTGCCTTGGCATTTTCCTCATTTTCCTAAAGAAATTCCCTCCTGATCATGGGCACCTTTCACCTTGCCTTTGGAAATTTTTGACATCACTTCCTCCTTAGGCGTATTTCTCATTTTACCTTAGAAAATGCCTTAGAAAATTTTAATTTTTTTTAACTTACCTTGGGCGCACCTAGGAAGGCCTTCTTCTATTTTGCCTTGCTTTGGAAATTTCTCACGCCTTAGAAAAATAATCTTCAACTCCTCTTCATCATGGGCGCATTTGCCAGGCCAAGCTTTCACTTTCACAGACTTAGGAACTTTTCCAAGTATTATCTCCCTCTTGGGCGCATATGGGCTACTTTCATTTTTGCTCATGCCTAAGAAAATTTTTAATCCTCATCCTTGCTCCAAGGTGGGCGCATTCTATACCCTCAACTTTCATCTTCTAACACCTTAGGCGTTTTCCTTCCTTGCTTGAGCTGGGCGCATTTTCATGTGCAAGCTTTGATTTTCATATGCCCTAGGCGTTTTTCTTCATGGGCGCATTTGGCATAATCTACTTCCATCCTTATCATTTAGAAAAAATATTTTATTCCCACTTGATTGCTGGGCGCACTTGAGGGTGCCTAGTTTCATTTTTCCTCACTTGAGAATTTCTTTAACTCACAACCTTTGTTGGGCGCATTTCAGCCTTCGAGCTTCTACTTCATTTACTTAGAAACTTTTTCCTCATATTCACTTCCTTTGCTGGGCGCATTTCCACCTTTGAGCTTTCATTTTTTTGTGACTTTGAATACTTTCAATCCTCATTTCCTTCATGGGCGCATATAGAAGGGTATGCTGCAATTTTCATGACTTAGATAATTTCTAAGTCCCTTCCTCCTCTAGGTTTGGCGCATTTGAAGGGTTCTACTTTTGTTTTGCCTTAGAAACATTTTGAGTGGCTCTCACCTCAACTTGGGCGCATTTCCACATGCAAGCTTCCATTTTTGAGGACTTAGAATATTTCTTGATGCCACCCTCTTCCTTGGGCGCATATGACCCCTTGTACTTTCATCTCCAATGACTTAGAAAATTTTAATGCCTTGCTACCTCAACCACTTGCCTAGGGCGCATTTAGAGGGGTCCACTCTCATTTCAGCTTGCCTTAAACTTTTTTCTCAAGTCTTTCTTCCTCTTGGGCGCATTTTGAAGGTAGCACTTTCATTTCATAACTTAGAAAATTTCCAAGCTTCATCCTTGAGGTGGGCGCATATAGGGGTCTTCACTTTCATTTTTTACTTGGAAGTTTTATCTTCTTAGCTAGGCGCCCTCAAGGGTATGAGCCTCTATTTTGCCATGCTTAGTAAAAATTTCCAAGCCATTGCCTGCCTTTGCCCTCACATTCTATTTTTAGTAAGCCTTTGCTTTTTTGACTTCCACGGCTCCGTTTGTTGCGAAATTTTCACCACGTGGTCCTCATCACTTGATGAACCTGTTCATACCTGTCCCTCATGTTGACCTGCTATTTATAGCCGTGTTCTAGAGATGACTTACTATAAATAGTAAGTTCTCGGATTGCGCCCAAATTTTACCAGTGGATTGCCTGAAGGATGTTGATCGCAGTGGGATACCTTCGTTTTTCAAAATTCTGGCTTTTTACTCCTCTTTTTAGGCATCGAAGCTAGAAACCCTAATATGACTTGCATGTGCCTTGAACGGTCTCTGTTTGACCTCACTTCTGTTGCATGCTGCTCTGTCTGTGATACTGAAGTGTCGGGTGGCTGCCGGAGTGAAACTGCTATTTATAGTAAGTGTCCGGGAAGTGGTCAATCTAATGTCGAATGAGTTTGCATGTTACAGTGCCCGTGGGATCTCAAAAAACCTAGAAAAAACCCAAAAAACTGGTCAACATGCGGGCACTGGCTAAAAATAGTAAGTCCCTGAAAACTGATTCATTTTGTTTGCATGTTACACCACTGCGAAGCTCTCGCAAAACCCACATGGAATACCCAGACATGCACTGAAAATCTCTGCATGCAAACCCTACAAATAGCCTCGAAAGGCTGTACTATTGAAAGTCACCATCTCGATTTGCATGTTATACCATCGCGAAGGTCTCGAGAAACCCAGAAACATTCCCCAATCATGTACAGGAGAATCATATGTTTAAACCCTGAAAATGGCCTCTGAAGGCCGAACTGCTAAAAATAGCTAGTTGTTTGAATCTGTTCAAATTTCATGTGTAGGCACTTTGAAGTTACCTGGACGTGCTAGAGTAGTTAGAATCCCGAAATCCTGAGGAAAAGACCTCGTATGAGCACTTACTAAAAATAGTAAGTTGTATTGATTTCAATGAAAACTCAGTGGGAACCTGCTAGAAGCCTTCTGAAAGCAATGTTAAGCTCAGCTGTCAATTTACCAACTTGATTTAATCTCAATCCAGCCTGAAGAACAAAACCCTAACTTCACAGATTCACCTCAGACTTAGCCAAAATTTCAAATTAGGTCAAAGAACGGGGACATCCCCGGAAGGATAGAACGATCAGAGAGAGAGAGAGAGACGCAAAACGAAAGCCAAAAGACCAAAATGAAGCAAAATTAGGGGGTCCCCATCTGGCATGGGGTGATGTGTGAAAAGGTCACAACATTTCCCAAACGCTAACAAACCAAAAATTTGCTTCTTATGTCTCCTTAAAATTAATTTAAATAGTTGTTTTCAATGTTTAGCTTGGGCACCTCATCTATGAATTTCAATGGAACATCTCCCAGAGAAAAGGTGATAGTCTCTTGGAGTCTTCGTTTCATCATAGGCAAGTGCGTTCAATGTGAATTGGGAGAAACAGGACTTTGAAAATTTCCTTCATCTGATTTACTATGTCTATCCTTAATCCTTATCAACAACATGGATAGAATCCCACTCAATCAAAATGGGGGAAAGAGAGGGATTTTGAACAAAATTATGCTGCTTACAAAAGGCACTGTTGCAGTGGAAGGGATTTAGAGAGTTTTAACATTCTTTGTAGATTCTATAAGCCGATGGTGGCTCCTTTGGCTGCTCTTTTGCCTTAGCATTGTTTGACAAATCTTTTGAATCATTTATAAACCCTTGACATATAAGAAGAGGGGCATCAAAGGCATTCTTAGGGCATGCAACCCCCAATCAGCTTTCTTCATTTGCAATCTCGAAACCTTCTATGCTCTTTTTCTTCTTATGCAAATAGGAGAAATCTGAATGGCTATCGGAACTTGCTGCTGCTCTATCTTTGCTTTAAAGTCACATCCTCCACTCCTCCATTGCTTTTCATAGCTTCATAATCCATCTCTTCACCATTCAATACAATTTTTTAATGTGTAACTTGTGGAATTAATTATATTGGGTTATGAGTTAGTTTATGTTAGGATTAGTAGTTTATGGTCGTTTATTCTTAGTGGAAGGTCTAATCATAGGAGATGAATATCATTGTGAAGGATGCAAAATGTAGAGAGAGCAGTAAGTAGTAAGTTGCAATGTCCCTTTTTATAAATTTTTTGAAATATATGAATTTTTCTCTTTTCCTTTTGAAATATGGAAACAAACTATATCAGATACTGAAATTAAATACTAAATTAGTGAAAGATAACTGCTGAAACAAACCTTAGGTAACAATATTTCTTATTCATTTTGTATTTTCTAATTTATAGAAACCTGCCAATGAATCTAATCCAAGAAAGTCAAACCCTACACCACTGTTCAATAATAGACAATTTTAAGACTGGCTGTGACTGACATAAAAAGCTAAATAATGCTGAAGGAATTGATAAACCTGGCGGCAACTTGCAGTTAATGATGACTCTAGCAGAATTAATGAAAGAATAGCATATAAGGTCAGAAATACATAAATAGCAGCTTGCATAAACCCTTAAATTATTTCTGTTTAGCTGTGATAGGTATAAGTAAAATACTAAAATGTAATCTACTTCAGCACATCTCTTGCCACTTTACAAACACCTCCAAATATATATGTAATGGTACTTTATGAATTACTTCAGATTGCTACCCTAGGTGACAGCCATAGCACATATGTGAAATGCAACTAGGATTATTGTAGTAATTTCTACACAATACAATGCAGAAGATGAGCTAGCTGCAACAAAATTCACAAGAATTAATTTATCAATTTACCAGTTTTAGGTCCCGAAATCTCTCACACATTTAGATGGATCAATCCACTTCAAGGCTAGGGATATGGCATTCTTGAAGGTGGATATACTAGCTCTTTGTCATTTGGAAAATGAGTTGCTCTAATAGTGATATGATATGTAGTGATTAAAACCCTAGATCTTGCTTGGTGTTGCATTCACATGAAAATGGAGAAATGGCCCACCTTTGTTTTGGAAGATGAATTGCTATATATAGCACTTTGTTTGGTTATTGAAACCTTTGAGGAAATTGACCAAGGATTGGATGTCATCAATGCTTTGTTTTAAACAAGATGAGATCTTGGGAAATCCATTGAAATGGCGACATGGAGCTTTGGTGAAAACCACTAACATAAAAAAGATAACCATCATATTAATGGTGGCATGGTCGTCCTCATCACTTGCCAT
Organism: Sequoiadendron giganteum; assembly: GCA_007115665.2. NCBI lineage: Eukaryota > Viridiplantae > Streptophyta > Pinopsida > Cupressales > Cupressaceae > Sequoiadendron > Sequoiadendron giganteum. The sequence continues at coordinate 638,021,055 of CM021100.1, forward strand.
TTGGATTGCATGCAAATTTGTGCTCATAAGATGAATAACTATTTTTGGGCAAGAAAATCTCGTTGGAGTAGTTGCGGCATCATATTTGGTCATTAATGGTACTCTGGGTAGTGCAGGTAGGTAGGTGGGAGTGAATAGTACAAAAAGTGAGAGTGTTGGAGTTGTAGGGATCAAAGGTTGGGAGTACATCATACCTCATGCCCAAAAGAAGCAAGTAAAGGTATCTCCACATCACTGACTTTAAAAGGATACATGAAGGAAATTATTGGGAGTTGGGGATACCAAGAAATACATACCACAAGGCATGCAAATAAGGATAGGTCCAAACTCTTGAACCTGATAAGATAATATAGTGTAAAATGTTAGGGATTAGGAGTTGGGGATACTTTATAACCCTTGCCAGAAGTACTACATTAGAGATATTCTCACATCTTCAACTTTGATAAAATATATAAAAGGAAATTTTGGAGCTCGGGGATTGTGGATACATCATAGCTCATTCCACAAGCGATGCAAACAAAAAGATGATTGACACTGCAACTCCGAAAGATGACTTAGTATAAAGCATCAAAGATTGGGGGTTCGAGAAAAAATGTCGTTAAGAGAAAGTAGGAGACTTTGACAAAGATAAGGTAAAGAGTGGGGTTTGGAGAAAAGGTATGCCAAGATGGGATAGTGCATCTTTTTGACAAGGACAAAGGAGAAGGTGGAGTTGGGAGGAAAGGCATACTAGGAAGGGAAACTTTGGAACTCCAACAAAGGAACTGTTCTTAGAAATTTGAACATAAAATAGCTTACACTTAGAATTTTTAGGACCTTTGCAACTTCTAATACATTGGTAAGCACATGGGGGATGAAGGAGACCAACACTTGAAAAATTCAACAAATGGAGACCCATAAAAATATTATAGATCAGTCATATGTGATGGGAAAAAAAAAGGCCTAAATGCACAAAAGGAGCGAAGACTCAAGAATTTTTTTTCTTTGTTACATTGAGTCCCAACAACAAAATCTCAAAATGGCAGATTATAGCTGAAATGGTGTGGTGAATGACATAAATAGATTCACCTCACAGGCTGATCAAACTTGGCGCATTAGTCAAGGTCAACAAAATATTGAGTGGATGACAAATAGATTGGCGTCACAGGCTGATCAAGCTTGGCACATCAGTCAAGGTCAACAAAATCTTGAGTGGATGACATAAATAGATTCGCCTTATAGGCTGATTAGGCTTGGTGCATTGGTCAACAAAATCTTGAATTTTCCGTTTGCTTACAATTCAAAATCGCATCTAGTTGTTGTGATTTCACTCCAACAAACTGAGGGTTTTTGTCCCCATTCTACTATGCAACCAGAGGGTTTTTGCGTCTAGATCACGCTACAAAGGGGTTCTGTTCTTGAGAGCTGAAATTTGAAAATTCGTTTGAAAATAATGACAATGGATGCTAAAGGAGGTCATTGGCTTTTATATTTATATATATGTATGCATTTATTAATCTTTAGATATATTTATGTATGTACTTCTATAATCTTGTATATATATAGGCATTAGTTCATACCAATTCATTTTAAATGTAGATGTTTTTGCCTACATTTTTTTACTTATTAATTACACTTATTATATTTTTTTTCACTTTTACATATAGTTATATATTTTCACCTTTTTTTTATCCTTTTAATTATATATATTCACATTATATACAGTCACATGTATACCCTTACACATTTACTTTTAAATATTAGCATGTAACAAGAAAATATACAAAAACACGTAAATAAGGATATATCTATAGGATTATAGATGAAGAGCACTAAGATTTACTGAGAGGTGGGGGGTGAATCAGTAAATCAAACACACTTTTAATTTTTCAACTTTTAAATCTTTAACACAATATCAACTTCTCAATATGAAACCAAAGCTATCAAGTTATCTTCAATTGATGTAGAAATGTTCAAGTGATTTTACAAGTAAGTAGGTGCTAACCTACTTGAATATTTAATAAGAATTGTTTAGTAGGTTCAAACCTACAAGGAGCACCAGCCCCTTAAATTTGTTTAGTAGGTACTTAACCTACAAGGAGCTTCAACCCCTAATGCAAGGCACCAACCTTGACTTGATGGTGTAAGATGGCTGCCTTCAAACAGATCTACACTCTCCCAATCCTCCAATCTGCTTTATGTGATGAATAATCTCACCCTAAGCCCACACAAGAAGATGGGTTCTCTGATATGAATTGCCTATAATCTTCACAACCACACCTTGCAGCCTTGATTTGGATGTCCTTTATAAATGTTGCTCAAAAGTTGCACCTCTCTTATGAATGAATACATCTGTTCTTGTGTTCTTTAAAAACTGCCTTCTCATAATCGAATTAGTTTATTTCAGTTGTGTTTAATAAACTAAGACACATTCCTTCATTGATTCGAATCTATACACACACCTTTTTATTAATTTGAATCTCCCTTAATTGGAAAGACACGTCTTTCCTACACCAAAACTTGTTGCTTTTGACTATTACTTGTGCCTTCTTTTATTCGCATCTGTTAAAAAAAAATGTCTTTTCATAAAGAAATCTGTATTGTCTTTGAAACGCGTCTCTCTAAAGTATGTTTTGTTTTGGTAAAACATTTTAATTAATTAAAAAATATGTTTCTTAAAGGCACGTCCTTTCAGATCAGCAAGACGTTATGTCTTCTGGAGATCGCATCTGCTCAAGGAAAAACACATCTTTTGGTTTTTTAATTCTCCACATCATTTGTTGTGCAAAACAAATCTCAAATTGATTTTGTTAGAATAACCAATCTGTTCAACTAAGGAATTCAATCTGTAGATAAGCGATCTGTAGTAATTTACTCTATACAGATTTCAATGATATGGCATTCATTCGAGCTCCATACAGATTTCGATCTGTAGATGCTATGGCGTTTATTTGAGTAATTTGCTTCATACAGATTTCAAATCTTTTGATAATACACCATTCTATAGCAATCTTTTGTTTTCTTAAGAGGATCGAGTCCAAGACTACCTAATATTTTTTATTAGATCATGCTCCACAGTGGTTTATTTATCTTCAATAATCTGATCACGTGTACAGATCAGATCTTGCTCCACTCAAAAAATGATTTATTCAACTTCATCAATCTTATTCATCTGACTAAGCCAACTTCATCAATCTTATTGTCTTGACATCAATGACAATACTTCTAACAATAGAATGTGTAGTTAATATGCATATTATTACATGTACACGCATCATGTAAATGTAATTATTTCCTTATTTACATGTTTTTGTATATTTTCTTGTTACATGCATATATATTTATTTGCATCGGTGCCTATATGTAACTATAGATTTATTTACGTTTGCATTTAAACTCACATATATATATATATAGAAGTGAAAGTAAATTATATTATAAGTACATAAGAGTATAAATTATAAATTTTTTTGTTTCATGCTTATATATTTATTTGCATCGGTGTCTTTTTGAATATATATCTATAGATTTATTTTCTTTCATCCATATATATATTCTTGTTTCATGCATCTATATTTATTTGCTTTGGTGTCTTTTTGAATATATATAACTATAGCTTTATTTACTTCTGCCCTCTTATAAAATATTATAAGTATATATATTTTTATATATATTTTGAAGAGTAATATGCACTGGTTTTATACCAATATATAGGCATTGGTATTTGTGTGTGTGTGTGTGTGTGTATGCATTGGTTTATACCAATTCATTTTGAATGTACATGTCCTTGCTTGCATTTTTTATTTACATATTAATTATACTCATTATATTTTTTCTTTTACATACAGTTATATATTTGCACTTTTATACTTATATATATATATATATATATATATCTTAATTATATATATTCACATTATATGCATATCCTTACGCATTTACTTTTAAATATTAGTATATATATATGTAATTATTTTTATATATACTTATATACTCTATATATGCTTATTAATTACACATTATGTAAATGCTTCTATTACACATTTATTCCCTTTACATGTTTTTATGTTCTTTTATGCCTCATATACTTATATCCTTACTTTTCATGTTTCATCCATATATATTACTTTTTTGTTTCATCCATATATATATACATATTTTCTTGTTTCATGCATATGTATTTATTTGCATCGGTGTCTTTATGAATATATATAGACTTTGGTTTATTTCATATTTATATGTAGCTTTTATACTCTTTTATATATTCTAAGAATATATAATGTAGTTATAATTTAGCTATTTTCTCTTTTGTACTCAATTTTTATAGTTAATTTTAAAAGCTTACATATATCATATACCTACACATATTATGTCATTTTTTCTCCTTTACTTAATTTGCAAGTTTGGGCATCTTAAATTTTTTATATTAATCACTCCTCTTCATATTTTAATTTTAATTTAATTTAATTTTTAATTGTTTTATTCTTCCTCTCCCTCTCATGAACCATAGGTCGGCCCTAAATAAATTTATTTATTTAAACGCAATTTAAACTTTAATTTGCTTCAGCGGAAAACCATCAGCAGTCCACAATTTGCTTCAGCAGATTTCCTTTGACATATCCTTTGACATCAGTGACAATAATTTCCAGCAGATGTAGAAAACTATGTGCGAAAGAAATTTGTTGTTCTTCACTTGATGAATTTTGAAATATACCCCTCAAGCTGCACAAATGAATTATTGAGCTTGCCTGCATCTATTTCCGTCTTATTCAATAATTTCTTCCTTAGTTTCCAGTTACATGTTCAAGGATACTTGAGATGAGACATCGCGTGAACCTTCATGGGGCTGCTCCATTTCTTTTCCTCTAGGCTGGCTTCCCCTTGTCTCCTCATGTTGCCTTAGAGCGTCACAAGAGGTTCCAAGCTTTCTGATTAGAGCCTCCATCCATGAATATTAGGCTAAAGACCCTTTTCTACTATAATAAAACATTTTCTGTCTATAAAGGCATCATTTTTGGTATTTAAATTTGGTATAATATTTTGGAGGGAGTACTCTGTCCTTTGCACTGCATTGCATATACATCCATTTCCACCAGTGGGAAAGCAATGTGTTCCCATATCTTATCTTCAATGTGATAATATCACCAACTTATTAGTAAAGTACTTTTCTAGACAAATATTTGTGATTAGTTCTTTTTGTTTTTGGCATAACATACGTTATGCAATTAGCTTTATGTTTGCCATCATATGCATACTCACTATTTGGAACACTATTATGCATGCAAACATGTAGGATAAATGGTTTAAATTATTTGCCACATTAAAATCAAGGAACTATAACATGAATAAAATGTGGATGTGATGCCCATAGGTTGCTATGAATTTTTCTATGGATCTTTCATCCCTTTATCTATAATTGAAGTTGCATATTTCATCTAGGAATTATATTTTGCATGTTAGCCCCAAATATTTTAATTCTAATTTTGGTGTTCATGATGTATCAGGAGACTTCTAGTAATGGAATTTATAGAGGGGACTCCAATTATGCGTCTAGGAGATGAGATGTCTAAAAAGGGGATTAGTCAAAACAGTAAAATGGCAATGGTGGTTAAGAGGTAAGACTTTCTATTTTTCTTGCATTCATGATTTGAACAAAACTGATACATGTACCATCAGGGAAGAATATTGATACTTTTTTCCCCAAGTAAACCTTTAGGTTAAAGGACCTTAGATGGACAAAAAGAAAAGCTAATAGGATTGCCTAGAGGTCACTCTTATTTACTCAAGAAGTGCCTCAATCAAAATATGGACTAAAAGCATGATGCCAAAGTGATAGGACATATCATAGTAGTGTTCCTTTTATATGTCATTGACACGGCATGGCATAAGTGTAAATGGAATTCACTTCAAAATGGCATGACAGAAGTTGTGGGTCACAATTATTGGTGATTAATCTTGAGATTTTCATAATAGCTTTGTGGATATCAAAGTAGAAAATAGTTCACCTAGTAAAAATATTATCAAAATGAGATGTTTGTATAATGCATTGTTCAACAATAGGCACAAGAAGCCCAATTAAAAATTCTCACTAAAAAATCAGTATGCTTTGATTTGTTGGGAAACTGAAATCCATGCTTCTTGAGTACTTCATATCTCAATATCCTTCCCCACATTCTTACCATGTAAACAATAAAGAATTAATCTTGCTAGCCTTGACATTGGAAGCCACTACAAGTAGAAAATCCTTCCAAGAGTCTACATCAAAGGGTGTGAGTTTTGGATCACTACCACATCAGTAATAGGGAATTCCATATAAACCTTGTCCATAGAAATTGGGTGCTGCTCCTCTCGACCCACTAGTCATTAGGGGACTTGATCCACCTTTAGGAACCTAAGGCTTGACCATAGTGAGTTGCAGAGGAAATATTTACTCTTTAATTGCAAAGGACCTTGGGACTGAACAAATGGGTTCTTGGGTAAAGGAAAAGTCCATTTGATGGAGGCATATGTTGTTGACAAGGGAGAGTTTGAGTTAGGCATGTGGACATAGAGTGTGGTATCACCAACACACATGTTAATAGAAAGTCTTTCATCACCAAAGGAAGATGAGTGGGGCTAGTTACTATTACATCCTTTTCAAGAGCACTGAGGTATCACTCCTTCCAAGTTAAGGGGAGGATTGGAGGACAGCACATAGTGGCATCCATTGAGGGAGCGACCCATAATTTCATTGGTCAAAGGGTGGTAGCTCATTTTACATTGAAAGCTAAAGAGTTTGCAGCATTTGAAGGGATACTAATAGATGATTATTCATTGGCTTGCAAGTAGGTTGTTTGCTAGTTAAAGCTAGTATTAGATGGACATATTGTGTCACCTATAATTTTAATGGCATTTTGTTGGGTGGAGCTCACATGGTTTTAGGTATCCAATGGTTGCATTCACTTGGCAAGTTCACACAAAACTACAAAACAATGACACTTAGCTTTGTGAAGTAAGGGCAAAAGAAAACTTGTTGATTTTCACCATACAAAATCTCCTTTCTTGGTTATATATATTAAGGATGTTGTAAGCTATGAAAATTAATTTAACAAATCTTCTATAATAATTGCAAAGGCCAATGAATCCTCTCATTTGTGTCAATGTGGTGGGAGGAGACCAATCCAAGATGACTTGGATTCTTTTGTTGATCCATTTGAGCTCCTTGAACACTAATGACATGGCCCAAATATAATTTTTTTGTCATCCCAAACTCACATTTAGATTCTTTTACAAAAAGAGATTCTTGCTCTAATATAGCCAAAATTGTATTCAAATGTTTCAAATAATCCTCCCAAGTCTTGCTATAAATCATGTTATCAAAGAAGACCAAAACAAATTTTCTTGATTGCTTACTAAATACCTAATTTATACATGATTGGAAATTAGCTAGAGCATTTTTCAAATCAAAAGACATGACCAAGAACTCAAAGTGCCCAAAATGACATCTAAATGTTGTTTTGTGCACATCCTCATACCTAATATTTGATGGTAACTTGACTTTGAATCAAATTTTGAGAAATACCCAACTTCATGCAACTCATTAATTAACTCATGAACCCTTGGAATGGGATACCTATTTTTGATAGCCTTTTTGTTCAAAGCCTTGTAGTCAATTCTCATTTGCATTGCCCCATCCTTTTTCTTAACAAGAACCATCGATGAAGCAAACGGGCTAGAACTAGGCCTAATGTGGCCCATCTTTAAAAGTTCCTTTATAGCCTTTTCAATCAGCTCCTTGGATCTCCTTGGGTGGTGATCAGATGTAGTCGTAACAAGCTTAGAACTCTGTTCCAACTCTATGATATGACGAAATCCTTCATTGGGTGGCAGTGCTGGAAGTAAACCATTAAATATGACTGTTCATTATTCAAAATAGATTGAATATCAACATGAGAAGTTTTCTTATTTGTGGGTGAAGATATGGTTGTCACTAAACAATGGGGTGCCCAAGTAACCTGCCCTCTCCTAATAGATATTTCCATCCTTTTAATTGAAACAACTTTTGGGGCTTCCTTTGCAATACCTTAACGAACTCTAAAAGGATGATATTTAGGAGCACCAAAAAGGGTGGCAAGGGTACCTCTTGAAGACTCTTTTGCTTCCTATCTCTTAGGTTCTCGTTAATTCACTTCCATCTCTAGTTAAAGCTCCTATGTTTCAAATCCTTCATCTGAAATTATCTATGTAATGTACCTATAATTTTTCCAAGACATCTATCTTGGCACCTATGGCCCCTTACAAGAGAAACGAGATTTCTTTCTTCTGAGCTCATTCTTTGTTTCTTCATCTTTGCTTATTCTTTGTAGTATTTGTTTCTGATGAGATGTATTCTTATGAAATAGTTTTTTCTACTGTCCCACTACTAGTGTCTTAGTGTAAATTTATTCTTAGGTATTGATGTTTCCAAGGTTAAAGCTCTCTTTGAGGCTTCTTGCAAAGATGGTGGATCAAAAATTTCACCTAACTTTTTAAGAGGTTCGGTTAAAACCTCCATGAAAAGAACAATAAGTCTCATTTTGGAGACATCACAAACCATCACCAATGATCTTCAAAATTTTGCCATATGGCTGTCCACTGTGTTGTATTGTTTCAAGTTTCAACTGAGCCAACTCCTTGAAATGATTCTCAGGGTCTTTTTTGTCAAATTATCAATAAGATTATGGTTGAAATCATCATAAGAACTAATCAATTTGTGCCTCCCAATCCATGCTACTACCACTCGTGTGCTATGCCTTCCAAATGAAGGGTAGCAAATTTATAGCGTATTCTCATACATAGGGTTAAGTGAAAAGTATGTATCTAACTTTTGAACCTAAGAATGAGCTCTACATTTGTTTGATCCATGATAAGAGGGAATGTTCAACTTACCGAATCTGAGCTGCAGGTTTATATGAGGCTAATTTACATTTTGCCTTCCTTCATTCTTTAATTTATTTTTCATCTCCAAATTACAGAAATTAGAGAGACATTTTTCCATAAAATGTTGGTCCAAGAGCTATGTGTTCATCAAAGTAAGCTGCTAAGTTATCTCCCTCTTAGTTTTGTTGTTTCTCTTCTTCAGGTTCTACTTCCCTACGTAAGAACTTAGGTTAGAAAGGCCTAGATGTAGAACCCGTAGCAATTTTGTTATTTGTAGTAGCAGTAGCACTTCCTTCACCTGTAAAAATTTGGACAGGCCTTGGAACATTTAACTTCTATATTTCTTGCAACAACTATGCCATAAGATTTGTTTACTATTGGCCCTGACTCATACTAATAATGACATTACACTGGATGTTTTCCTTTTCTTCATTTGTCGGAGCCTTCTTCTTTCCTCTATATATATTTTTTCAATTTCTTCACCTTGATCCTACAATTTTCTTTGCTCTATTTATAAAATGTCACTTCTGTACCACAGGGCCACATTAGAATTGTTAGCTCTAACCCTACAAGTTGGCAAGATCAAGCTCTGATACTACTCTAATGTCCCGCTCTAGTATTATTTGCAAAATTTATATTTTTTCTTTTGTATTTTTTGATAAAATGCAATATTTGAGTACCTATGGAATATTTACAACATCAAGTAAACCCACCTTACAAAATTGAACATTACACCACGTACTATTTGTATATTGAAGCCAGCTGAAAACTGACAATATTGATACAAAGAACAATTGGAAACTCTCTCAACAATTATTTTTCAGAAAATCCAAATAAAATATTGTTGCACAAAATTAGCAGTAAAACCACGAACTTTGAAATATAACAGTAGAAATATCATTCATAATAGTAGGCTGCAATATCACTTACAAGTCCAACGATTGATGCCTTGACACAAAGCATAGTTGTACAACCACTCATATAAGAGAGCATGGCAATAGATTGAATTAAACTCTCAAAACTTTGAATATGTTCTGGACCCACTAAACTAGGTACAGCAGCTAGAGAACATGTTACCACAATAAAATATAAGCAACATTCTTCAATAGATGTACAACCGGTTCCAAAGCAAATGATATAACTCATAAATGTGTATGACAGTAATGTTGATGTTACAGTGTCAGGATGCCGCTTCCAGCCGCGGCCTGAAGAATCAAATATCATGTAGCCTTATCGGCTATGAATTTGATTGTGACCGATATCAAATGGAGAAGTGCCTCTCTCAAATAATAAAATAAAATAATAATAATATTTAATATAATATTTAATTATTGTTGATAATTAAATGGCCGACTTGTTCTTATTCGTGCCACAATGAAGAGACGTGACTTTTATCTGGAGGCCAACCCCATGTTGTGAATAGACGCGATCCTTCTCCCACCCATGTATATATATGAGTGATGATCACTCATTCGATCATCAAGTTTATTCATCATAATTCGTGTTTCTCAGAAGAAGTTTGTGCCTAGCAGCAGGTTGTCATTCTGTAGCAGCAGATCGATCACGAGGATAAACATATTCATTTGTATTTTGCATCTAGGAGAGGTGCTATTATTCATTGTATCAAAATCGGCATTGAGTTGTGCCTGAGTTGTAAGCAGATTTCTGCTCCTATTGATTCAATATATAAGAGACATATTTGTTGGGTTTTTCTCCCTCAAGTTGGAGAGTTTTCCCAAGGTATCTTGTTGTGTTCATTGTCTTAAGTGCTGTATTTTCTGATTACTTTCAGTTTAAATATCTGATCATAAAAACTAACATGGTATCAGAGCGGGTATAAGAAGATCTAGATCAGATTTTATTGAAGCAGCAATATCCTCCATCCCTTACTCATATTTTGATTGCATCTATCTTATCGTCAAAATGGTGAACGGGCTCAAGATCGAAGATAGACTTGAGGGCGCATCAAACTTCACATCTTGGAAGTTTAGAGTGATGTTTGCTTTGGAGGAAAGTGAGTTAGCCGAGTTCGTGGAGGGTGAAGTTCTCGAACCAACCGATGAGAATGAGAAGCCTCAATGGAAAAGAAATGGCACTAAGGCTTAAAAGATGTTGATTGATTCCGTGAAAGATCACATTGTGCCAATCATCTCTAAGTTGCAAACAGCAAGAGATATGTTCAAGACCTTGGAGGAGATGTATGAGATCAACAACACAAGTCGGGCTCTTGCATTAAAGCAACAACTTCATCATATCAAGATGGCGAAAGGAGAATCCGTCATCTCATACTTCATGAAGATCACCGAGTTGAGAGATCAGCTCTCTACCATTGTGCATATAGTTGATAACAAGGATTTGACTATGTTGGCTCTCAATGGTCTTCCTACATCTTGGGAGTCATACATTCAAGGAATCAGTGCGAAATCAAAACTTCCTAAGTTCGATCGATTGAGAACAGATTGTATTCAAGAAGAATCAAGGTTGGCTGCAAGAGGCATTAGTCAAAGCTCTACCGATGAGGAAATTCATGTTCTTACCACTCAATCTTCGAAGAAGAAAGGAAGAGAAGGAAAGAGAGGCTACTTCAAGAGGAATAAAGATAGAAGTTCTGATGGTGCTCCTCCATATAACAAGAAGAAGAATCTCTCCCATCTACAGTGCTTCAAATGTGACAAGTTTGGTCACTATGCAAAGGATTGCCCTACTAGACCAAAACAACATGCTTCATTTGCGGATGTGGATGAGATCTCTCCTCAAAAGGATTCAAGGGAATTTCTATTCTATTATGCCTTGTCAAGCAATGTTCCAACATATAGCAACACTTGGTTGATTGATAGTGGCACCTCTCGTCACATCACTGGGTTTAGAGAACATCTTTCAGAATTGGAGATGAGAGATACAAGTGTTCAAGTCATAATTGGAGATAATGCATGTTATTTTGTGAAAGGCGTTGGGACCTCCACTATTCACTTAGATTTCGGCATCTCCTTGCAGTTGATTGATGTACTATTTGTACCAGGCATCAAGAGGAACCTTGTCTCCATTTCAGCCTTAGATGATAAGGGATATCAAGTAGCATTCTCTGAAGGGAAAGTTCTTGCATGGCCAAAGAACTCTAACATCAAGTCAGCAAGTGTGATTGGTGCTCGACAAGAATATCTCTACAGGCTCTTCACTCGTCCTCTACAAGCCTTGTTGCATGATACATCAAGTTCATGTGAGCTTTGGTATAGAAGACTTGCCCACATTCACTTTTGAGCGCTTCCAACCATGGAGAAGATGGTCACCGACATTCCTAAACTCAACCAAGAGCATGAAGGTACTTGTCGTGGATGTGCATTGGGTAAGAATACTAAAAGACCCTTTCATAGTAGTGAAAGTAGATCTAAATGTATTCTAGATCTTATTCATTCTTATTTGTGTGGTCCAATGTCTGTTACTTCTTTGAGTGGTTTCTTGTATTATGTAATTTTTATTGATGACTACTCTAGAAAGACTTGGATTTATTTCTTAAAGACTAAAGAATCTGAGGAAGTACTTGAGAGATTCAAGGAATTCAAAGCTCAAGTAGAGAACTTGTCCGGGAAGAGGATCAAAGTTCTGAGATCTAACAACGGAGGAGAATACATCTTTGGAAGCTTTTGTAACTTTTGTATTGAAGCAAGAATTAAGAGGGAATTTTGTGTTCCCTACAATCCTCATCAAAATGGTGTAGCAGAAAGCAAGAATAGATCAATTGTAGAAGCAGCTAAGGCCATGATTCATGATCAAGATCTGCAAATCTTCCTTTGGGCCGAACCTTCTAGGACAGCTGTGTATGTTTTGAATCAAAGCCCCCATCGCATCTTGGAGGGCATGACTCCTGAAGAAGCTTTCACAGGTGTAAAGCCTGAAGTTAGTCATTTGAGAATATTTGGTTGTCTCGTCTATATTCGTGTCCCTAAAGATAAAAGAACAAAATTGGAACCATCTGGCAAGAAGGGAATATTTGTTGGCTACAATGAGACTTCAAAATCCTACAGGATTTACATTCCAGGTTAGAAACTAATAGAGATTAGCAGAGATGTTACATTTGAAGAAGATGTTACATTCAAGAGATCTAAAGGCTATCACATGGAGATAGACAATGAAGACCAAGAGTCTTCCCAGGATATGGAAGTTGACCATCCTGAGATTCAAAGGGAGGCTACTGATTCTAAAGAAGATGATTTAGTTGAGCCGTTGGAACCGACTGATGGGCCTACAAACATTGTTATTGGTCGGAAGAGACCTCTATGGGCTAGGAAAACAATGCAAGAGGCAAAGAAGTTTGCAGCCCCTAGAGGAACATTTAGGGAAAGCAAAAGACCTCAGAAGTTCTCAAACTATGTTGCACTGATGAGTCAAATGATTGAGTCTAAGCCTTCCAGTGTTGAAGAAGCTTCAAGTCAGCAAGTATGTAAAGATGTTGTGGCTAAAGAGTACCAATCTATCCTCAAGAACGATGTTTGGGACATTGTACCTAGACCAGAAGGCAAATCCATTGTATCTTCTAAGTGGCTTTTCAAGATCAAGCATGCAGTAGATGGAAGCATTGAGAAGTACAATGCTAGATTTGTGGCTAGAGGTTTCTCTCAGAAAAAGGGGATAGATTATGAGGAAACATTTGCTCCAGTTGCTCGTTATAACTCCATCAAAACTATCATTGCCATTGCAGCAACTAAAGGATAGAAGTTACACCAGATGGACGTGAAGACAACATTTCTAAATGGTGTAATTGAAGAAGAGGTATACATTGAGCAACCTGATGGATTTGAGGTTCATGGGAAAGAGTCTCATGTGTGCAGATTGAAGAAGGCATTGTATGGCCTTAAGCAAACTCCACGTGCTTGGTATGAAAGAATTGATCAATACCTGCTGAGTTTGGGCTTCTCCAAGAATGATGCAAATTCTAATCTATATTTCAAGGTAATTAATGGTGAGGCCTTGATCTTGGTTCTCTATGTTGATGATCTATTTCTTATTGGAGAAGAACAACTCATTCTCAAATGCAAGAAGGAGTTGGCTTTTGAATTTGAAATGAAGGATCTTAAGTACATGCATTACTTCCTTGGTTTAGAAGTATGGCAAAGGCCTACTGAAATCATTCTAAGTCAAGGGAAGTATACAATAGACATCTTGAAGAGATTTGGTATGATGGATTGCAAATCCATGTCTACACCTATGGAAATCAATTTTTAGAAGCTAAAGGAAGCTGCAGCTAGTTCAGATCTGGTGGATCCCACTATGTACAAGCAATTGATTGGATCGTTGATGTATCTAGTCAATACTAGACTAGATATTTGCTATGCAGTTAGTGCACTTAGTCATTTCATGTGTGAACCAAGGCAAATACATCTAGTTGCAGCGAAGCATATCTTGAGATACTTGCGTGGCACAGTTGGGTATGGCTTGAGATATTCTTTTGGTGTGGACTTGAAGCTGCATGGTTATACAGATTCTGATTGGGCAGGTTGTGTTGCTGATTGGAAGAGCACCTCTGGATGTTGTTTCAGTTTGGGGTCTGTGATGATCTCCTAGTGTAGTAGGTAGCAGTCTTCAGTGGCACTGAGCACCGCAGAAGCAGAGTATATTGCAGCAAGTGTGGCAGCTCAAGAAGCAGTGTGGCTTCGGAAGCTCCTTGCAGGATTGTTTTGACAATCATTGGAGCCAACTATTATTCATTGTGATAATCAAAGTTGTGTGAAGCTTTTTGTCAATCTAGTGTTTCATGACAAAACCAAACATGTTGAGATCAAATACCACTATATCAGAGATATGGTATTGAGGAAAGCAATTCAGTTGAGATACATTAGCATTGATGAGCAGACGACAGACATTCTCACCAAGTCCCTCTCCAGAGTAAATTTTGTGTACTTCTGAGACAAGCTTGGTATTGTGGAGAATGAAGCCCTAGCTGAGAGGGAGTCTCAACTTTAGTGATCTTCTATGATTTTCTTTAATGCATTTCTCTCTGTGAGAGAGATTTGAGGTGCGAGCCCTTGTTTCCACCCTCTGGGAGTATCCAAGGTGGATTTCATGTGTGTGACTCCATGACAACATCATGTGAGAGAGTTCGTGATGATTTTCTTGTATTTGTGTTTATTCACCCTCTAGGAGTAGCCATGGTGAATGTCATGATGAGATGACGACATCACGTTGAGTGATGGGCACTTGTGCACATATACCATTCATGGGAGTAGCCATGATGGTTGATATCATGATGAGATGATATGCTATCGCGATGAGGTGATAAGTTCTTTTCCACACATGGGTGTAGCCATGGTGGTTGACATCACGATGAGGTGATATGTCTTGCATAGCTGGAAGTATTCCTCCCTAGCTGAGAGGGAGTGTTGATGTTACAACATCAGGATGCCACTTCCAACCGCGACCTGAAGAATCAAATATCATGTAGCCTTATCAGCTATGAATTTGATTGTGATCAATATCAAATGGAGAAGCGCCTCTCTTAAATAATAAAATAAAATAATAATAATATTTAATATAATATTTAATTATTGTTGATAATTAAATGGCCGACTTGTTCTTATTCGTGCCACAATGAAGAGACACGACTTTTATCTGGAGGCCGACCTCATGTTGTGAATAGATGCGATCCTTCTCCCACCCATGTATATATATGAGTGATGATCACTCATTCGATCATCAAGTTTATTCATCATAATTCGTGTTTCTTAGAAGAAGTTCACGCCTAGCAGCAGGTCGTCATTCTGTAGCAGCAGATCGATCACAAGGAGAAACATATTCATTTGTATTTTGCATCTAGGAGAGGTGCTATCATTCATTGTATCAAAATCGGCATTGAGTTGTGCCTAAGTTGTAAGCAGATTTCCGCTCCTATCGATTCAATATATAAGAGACATATTTGCTGGGATTTTCTCCCTCAAGTTGGAGGGTTTTCCCAGGGTAATCTTGTTGTGTTCATTGTCTTAAGTGCTGCATTTTCTGATTGCTTTCAGTTTAAATATCTGATTATAAAAACTAAGTAATGAACAAAATTATCACCATAAAATATGTCACAACCCAATGACATGGTACAGCAACCAAATGTTATCAAAGTATATAACCACAAATATGTATGGCAGCCAATCCACAAAAAATATGACAATAAAAAAGTGGTGCAGCTGTCTCTAGTAGTAGCATGACACACCCAACTTGGTATGATAGGGTCGTAATGAAAATCCTCAATACGTTGGAATCATCAATCACCAAACTGAAACTGGAATAAACTGCAATCTTTCAGCACAATTATGATCCCTAGATGGAATCACCTCAAGTGGATAAAAGGGTTTTCACCCTTCAATCCGAAATAGAAATTGAGAGGGTTTTTATCATCTAGATTCCCTACAGCAAAGGGTTTTCATCCTCGGGTGTGCTGATGAATATAAATGCTTGAGCTTTGTAAAAGGGTTTGACAACAATAACAATGGATAAGCTCTAAATCTCTTTCCTTTTCCTAAATTTTCCTCTTCTTCGTTGCTTTATTTTTTCTCCCCAATTGATAATCTATTACCATATTTTATTTCCAGTCAATCTTTTTGTAGGTGTTTCCAATCCATATCCTTCATTGTTTACTCCTTGATGTCATGGACCTACTCCCTCCCAACTGCTCCCTGGGCCACATTGGCAAACACACATTACAAATTTCTTTAATACTGCGGGAGTTATACTGGCTTTGGATGTTAGGAGAGATTCCAGAGGGAGTGCTTTGGTTCCTCCTAGCACTACCATGGTTGCTCCCATGGCCTTTGACACTCTCTGATGAGCATTACTAGATTATGTATTGGTCCTTTCACAGTGATTGTCAGTGTCACCAATGATTTTTTCCTTCCAGGCCCTGACAGAAATTTTTGATGAAATTCTTTGCATCTTCATTAGCTCTTGCTCTTTGGGGATTTTGTTTCCCCTCCATGGCTAGTTGGATTGGTTTATTAACCACTTGTGTTGGTGTTGCACTGCTTCCTTTCCTTTATTTTTCTTTCCTAAGATGCTCTCTTCCTAGAACTTTGTACTGTTCACCAATGTATTCTGGAGTCTCATTGACTTTTGGTCACTTGTGAACATTAATATACTTATCCTATCTTCTATACTTTCTAATCTTTAATATCCTTTTAATTTGGCTGCTATATGCTTTCCACAGGCCTTCTAATTTGTATACTTTTCTGATTTGGATAGGTCCTCTCTGCTATTTTTCCTACTAGCTATGCACTCAGGGCATTCTCTTCCTATACGTTCCATCTCATGGCATCTGTGCCACCTGAATGGTAGATTTTCATAATCTAGAGGCTGAAATCATCTCCGCATTAAGGTCTTGATTCTAATTTCCTTACAGACCTGTTTTGACAGGTCCATCTTACACACAAGTTGGTATTTGTATCCGAGGGATCTTCTGAACTAGCTTTACTGTACTGATTACTTAACCAATCCCTTATCCTGGTTTTTTGGGCCTTCTTCATTCCATAGTTCTGGTGGTGATTCCTACATTCTTACTCATAACAGGAGCTGAAAAATTAACTAATTTACAGATTAAAATAAGATATGCATGGTCTCATGTAACCTTGAATTTTTAAGGAACCAAGGTGTACTGTTGAAAATCTCACCATTTAGGTGTATTTGAAAATTATCACAAAGAAGCCTTTAGTTATAAGTCTTACTTCTGGCCCCCGGGGTGTAGACCGGTTGGTTGAGCCGTTGAAAGACATGGACAATCGACGCAGGTTTGAACCCCGACTCACCCAGCCGCGCACGCTGTGGGGCCAGCGCTGGGTTTCGCGCAGGCCAGAGGGGATTAGTCTCGCCTGGTAACGGAAACTTAGGAGAAGCTCAGCCGGTCGCACGGATACACCTCTGAGATATCAAAAAAAGAAAAAAGAAAAAAAGTCTTACTTCTTGATGTATCCTAACCCTCCATTCATGATACTCATCCTAAAATTGTTTCCATTGAGGACCAAACCACCATGAATATACACATCATAACTTCAGGTATGATGTCAGAGTCTTCTAAACTTACTTGAAGATTCTTCATCTCTGCAATCTGAAGACCTTAAGTGCCCAATGGGTGAATTTCCTTGGAGAGATTTGATCTTGCTCATTCCAATCCTTTGGTACAAGTTTCCACTTTGCCATCAATTCCTTATGCAATTACTTTTAAAACTTCCTGACTGATCTGCCCTAGCTCCTTATGTGGTTGCCATCCAAGTTTGCCAATTCTTGTGATATTCTTCTCTGTTTCCATTCATAGTATCCTTGTGCACACTTCGTGTCCTTGACATTTGCCCCTCCATTCCTTAATTTTTCTAATCTTGCTAGAGAATTGTGGTATATGATTTTATAGCATATTATTACAAGCTTATGGGTTTTAATTTCCAAGTTTTTCTGATTTCACATAAATGTGCATGAAGGCATATACTATTTGTTATTTGATTGTGCTTCTCTTTAAGGAATGGTTAAATTCTTAAATGTAATTTTGTTTGTAGCGTTTTCCCTTCATGTGAGCAACTACAGTCCCCATTTTTAGCTTTGCATGTATTTGTCTGTAGTATTCCTTTTTGCTTTGTACACAAGTTCATATTATGTTAAACTGAGGTTTACTCCTGACTATAATTTTTTTCCACATGCCGTATGTGATCATTTCAATGTTCTTGAATTGGGCCGATATTTCTTAAAAAAATGTAAGGTTTGTGATGTGTATCTTATACTCAATATTGCGATCCTCTAGAATTGCAATTGCGTGAGATGCGAACTATGCATATCCTTGAAAAGTATATATAATCAAGTCCTTACATCAAGTTAAATCTGGGCTATACTCTTAATTCAATATCAGATAGTGCTTTGTCAAAGGAAAATAGAGCCTATTAGATAATTTAATTTAAAAAAATATGATTTTCATTCTTTCTGACACGTTCTTAGGATAATTACTTTAGACAAGTAATACTACATATAACTATATTAATCAGCATATTTGTTGAGGTATTTGATCTTATCTTGTATCACTGTTAGAATTTCTTGTTTGGTTTCTCAGAGTCAGCATCAACTTGAGATATGCTCACGTTATTTGGATTATATCCTCTAATTAATATCCATACATCTCAAGCTGCCTATGATTCCTAACCAAGTATTGTTTCCCTGAGAATGAGTAATGTGGCTCACTCAAAAGTCAAAACATATAGATAAAAAGCAACTAGGTAGATATGTCTTCCTCTGGGGATCTTTTCTCTAAAACCAATTGAAGTTTTATGCATGCAGGAGTATTTTAAAAGACTTAACTACAGCTTATGGGCAAATGATATTGAAGAGTGGATTCTTCCATGCGGATCCGCATCCTGGCAATATTTTGATAAACAAAGACACTAAGGCAAGTGGTACTTCTATATTCAAATCTATTATAAAGAGGACTTTCAAAAAGATGTCCACTTTTTTCCTTAAAAGTGTACTTTGGAAAGTATCTGTTATAGTTGTAGGTCACACTAAAGGTATCAATAATACCATTTCTGGGAATGGTTTATCTGAATTAGCTGCATACAGAAGCGATATATCCTGGAGTAGCGACGTACCTTTTTCCTCAAGAAAATTATGTTTTAAATATGTAACTAATTTTCTTTCTATGTTTATTTGGCATTTCAAGTAGTGTATTCTGTGCAAATTTATATTTCTGTTATTCATGCCTCCACAGTCTATTAGTTTTCATATTATAGAACAGTTACCAACAATTTTGTAACCCTTTTAGTTTTCATATTATAGAACAGTTAACCAACAATTTTGTTGTACCTACGTATTTTGGATTTTATATTTACTTCTTACAGTTTTGGCATTCAGTTTCAGTGTAGAGGAAAAAAAATCTATAGAGATCTTTTGAGTGCAATAATTTAATGATTTAGGCTCTGGGCCATATGTGATTCTTGAAGGTCTGAATGCTCCATTGTTATTGCAGGTTGCATTATTAGATTATGGACAAGTGAAGGAGCTACCACACGATCTTAGGATTCAATTTGCAAGACTAATTTTGGCCCTTGTGTCTGGTGATTCCCTGAGAGTAGGGAAAAGTTTTGAGTACTCCACTTACCTCTTGATAGCTTCCAACTTCTAATATCAATTATTTATATTTCTGAATGTTTAAATATAGATCATACAGAAGGAAATAGTTCTAGGAAGTGAAAAATTAAAGTGAATACTGAATTCCATGAGCTGTATTTGATTCATGGACACAGTAGTGCTGAGATATTAATGATGTTAAGCAACCAGTAGATATTAAGTGGATTTGATCTATGTGTACATTTCTTTTAGATCATTTGGATTATAAATTATGTAGGGATCTTGGGATACGATCATCAACCAAAGCTTTGGATAATCCAGTTGCCATCACAAAATTGGCCCAAATGATGTTTGATACTAAGCTTCCACCTGGTGTCAAAGTTGCAAATCCTTTTGCAGAGGATTCCTCCCTAAAAGAGGTGTCTGTGCAGGTATGCTTTACAGAATAATTTCCCAATGGCAAAGAAAGCTCCTCTTAACTCTTTTACAAAATGTATTGAAGAAGAAATTGTGTTGTCCTCAGTTGCAAGACTCATATCTGCAAAAGTAGCAATTTCTTGCTCTTTGTAACTGTTTTGTCTTGCCTCATGCGACTGCCCAATACTTACAAGTTTGGAGATATCCTGGGACCGTTAATTATTGTCCGTCTCTCCCATTAGCTAATAAGGAGACATAGTAATCACTTAATGCTTTAAGATTTGAGGGCCTGAAATAGATGCCAAGTAAGCCCCCTACGTTTCTAGTGGGTCCATGAACATCTAGTTAACTAAGGGAGTTACAACAAATGTCCAATATCAGTAGGCTTACCCCTGATCGTGGCCTTATTGTGATGAGATGGTCCCTTCATGATGAGTGGGGGATTCATGTGGGATACAATTCCATCATGGTCCCTCATATGGGTAGAGTCATTACTGTAGGCTAGGAATTGACTAAAAATTAATAGTCATTATCGTATTTTAGCATGTACTTTGTCCTTCCCTTTAGGTGGTCTTAAATTCTTGGGTGGACTTCTGAACAGAGAGTGTGATATACCTAACTTGCAAGTTGTATGTTCTTGTAGCAAAGAATGTCCATGAAAGAAATGCGTGGCTGAAAAACATAATCAATTTTCTTGCAGAGTTTTCCTCAGGAGCTGTTTTTTTTGCTGCGCACAGTACAACTTCTACGAGGTATTAGTACAGGTATGGGCATAAATTACTCATGTGCGGAAGCGTGGAAACAAATGGCCGAGGAAGCAGTAGCTTCAGAAGGAGCAGGTAATCAACTTTGCACTCAAATGAAGCTTCCGTAGGTCCTTATCTAATGCAACCCTTTAATACGCGATTTTCATAAATATAAATATTCTAATATCAATGTTAACATTTCTTCAGGTACAGACTTGCAGAGGAAAAATGGCAAAGATATTGGCTCAAGGAAAATGTTCTTTTGGAAGAAAAGATAGCATATGAGAAGATTTATATGATTTGCAATGTTGATTGTAGTTTTGAAGTTTCCGTTGTAATATTTTTCAACCAAAATAATGCACTCAATTGCTTTTAGCCCCGATGAATCACAGTTCATTAAATTTTGTCTACTAGAACCTACAAGAACTTTTAGTGTTATTGCTTGAATTAACTATGGCATATTATATAAGGTATTAGGTGTCTCTAGAAAAATGGGGATACAATGAGTCGTATGTCTCCAGTTTGCTACCTGGAGGTGTAGGTACAGCCACGGGTTTCATATTCTTCCTGCCACATAGTAACTATGGTTATATGCCCTCTACTTCTAAGGAGAGAATTCTTCTTGTATCTGGAATATACCTTGAGAAGACAATTCGACAATATGCCTATAGCTCCCATGCAAAACAAACTTCCCTTTATGGCACTCATCTTATTGTGAATGAAAATGAAAATGAAATATTTTAATAATGTCCACGAGGCCACAGCAGCTTAAGGGATCCGGGAACAGCACAAGACCGTCAGCAAAAAGAAAAGACCCTAAACAGATTGAGATCTTCGTTCGAGGTCCACCCTACAATAGTGAATTTTGATGATGTAGTTTGTCGATTTGACCAACCTTTCCTCCTCAAACAAGGTATTTAAGTTATCAACTTGTAAGGTGTCCTCATAATTGGTCCAAATAGTTAGAAGCTACAAGAATTAAGCAGTTTGAAGTCATTACTTATATTCCACATAGTTTCAGAATGGGGAAGGAGGATGAAGGGATGAGTTTCGGGGATGATGAATTATGAACCAAACTTTGGGGATGGCAATTAGTGGTGCATGTGTGTCGGAAAATAAACTCTTCCTAAGCTTATTTGGGCTAATTAAATAAACAAATATAATTTGTTTGGATAATTTAGTAATTAATGTGTTAAGTTAGGAAATTAAACATAAAGTGGAGAGGGACACCTGGCTCGATCGAAGATGAATGACCTTGATGAAGATTTTGGAACTTGATTGTTTTTGGCCTAGAAATGATACCTCTATATTTGTGTAATGCCTCAAAATTTGCACAAGGCTTGTGCTTTGTCTAATGTTGAGTCTATGGGTTTGAGTATTTTCCATGTCCATGGATTTATCCCATGCTACATTAATTTGATCTTGTTAGTTTTGCAATCCATTGTGAGGGAAGTTCTCTAAAGTCTATGCCTAGAAAATGATTGGCTTTATGGTCACACCAATGATTGAAAACATCAAGCTTTGATTGTGCAATACTTCTAGGATGAATACACGTATTTTGACTCTCTTTAGTGCACCAATTTGAAATATTCTTCGAATGATTGCTCTATAGAATGAGAGAATATTAGGATATGAGAGGATGTGAAATTAATGCAAATGAAACGCTTTAATAACATGTGTAAGTGTCCAATAGCCATCATCAAGACCTCTACTAGTGTTTCCACCATCCCCTTAGATGGGGACACACATGGGACATCTGTTATTTTTGTGTGGATGTCTTGGGGACTTTCCCCACATGCAAGTGGTGAGGGGGCAAGGTTGTCATATTCGCACATCAAACCCATTTGATAGGGTCTTAAATAAATTTAAAACGAATTTAAAACAAAAGAAGTCACCAAGGTTGTGACCCAACAAGAAAGAGAGAGGACAAAAGGGATGGAATGGAAACATGACACATTTCATGAGGCATGGCACCCCAATCATTTTCCTCCAATGTTCTTGTACATGTATGACATCCTCGCCATTTTGTCTTATTTCTATAGGAAGTAGGAGACAAACTCATTACAAAGTTTGGACGTAGGAAGAAAAGACGGGTCGTGCCATTAATCCAACATGGAATGCTTGTCTTTGGACGACCCAATTCAATAGGAAACATGGAAAAGAAAAGGCACAAGGCATAATTTAAACCCTTAGGACCCCGTTAATTGCATACACATGTTATTTTGAGAAGAAATGGGAGAGAAAGGGGCATATGAAGTAGTAGAAGTGAGGTGAGTCCATCCCTATGTTGTCATTCTTCCAGCCTAGGTCTTAATGAGAGATTTTAGATGGATTATGGATGGTCATAAAAGCGTAAAGAGCTTTGCCTTTGAGAGAGTATGGTGTGGGTGAAAAGAGAGAGTAAGGCATGATGAAGAAGAATCACATGGGGAGATAAATCAAAGGTGAAAAGAAAATAGAGAATCATGTGGGAGGAAGAGCAAGTAGTGAAAAGAAATGGGAAGGAGATAGGATGTGAGGGCATGACAAGGAGGAGCAGGAGTCTACAAAAATGGATTAGTTGAAAAGGAAAGGATTTAAAAACCTTGAAGTAATTGTAAGCAGTAGGCATAAAGTCAAATTCCATGGACGTTGCTCATATCCTCTTTGCTATCCTCTTTGTGCATGTTAAAATGGAAGCTTTGGAATAGGGTATGGGCATCCATCAAAGTATAAAGGATAGGGGGATGTTCGACAACCCAAGGAGAGGATTTTGAGCAGAAGTTACAAAATTGTGGAAAAGGAATACAAGAGGAGACAAATAGTCAGGTACTCGTCAATGTTGTATGCATTATGTTAAGCGATATATTTTGTTAATGTTTGAATGAAATAATATTGCTTAAGGACTTTATTAAACCATTTGATTGTTATCTATACTTGTGTGTTAGGCATGTCTGCATGTATATTATCAGACCTACTACCCACATACATGTATACCAATATGTTGATAGTTTGATTATATATGTAGGTGTATATATGGGTAGACCCTTTGTGTCTACATATATATAGACATTAGATACATTAAAATAAGTGCACCAGATATAGGTATCAAGATATATATTAACACTATACATATATAGACACAATTTCTAGACATCTAAACAGATTAGACATCTTGATATTATACATATGTTTTTGTGTGTCTATGTGAATATGCAATATCCTATACATAAATGATTGACACAATTATGGATAGATTTTTAGTGTAAACACATGAAAATATAAAACAACTAAAGGAGTTTATTTTCTTGCTTAATGGTTACTTTAGAGTAGCAAATAGAATGTTTATCAATCTTTTTTTAACCTTTCATTAAAAATGTGATGGATAGACAATGGTAGAATCTCTTGACCATGAACTCTCCACCTTTCCTATTTGTGAATGGATTTGGAAAGTTGAGGTTTAAGATTAAGTATAGAATCCCTAATGATTTACAACAATTGGGATGGAGAGGAGTTGATAATAGAGATAACAATAATAGATATTTGTTAAAAGGGGGCCAAGTGGCAATATAAATCAAGCCTAACTTGAAACCCTAAGTTGTAAAACCTACTCTTACTTAAAGGACATTTGTTCATGATGAAGTCATTGAAGTAGCAATGGAGAGAGTTTTGTGGTGGAATCCTTTGTCGTAAAAGCATAGTGGAGTGTAAGGGAAAGTGTTAATAAAGGTAATTTTGATTTGTCAACCTTAGTAATTGAACAATGGGATAAGCTTCTTGTTAAATTTGTATGATTTCTTAAGTGACAAGAATGATTTGGGTTTTATAAGGTTTGCAATATAATTCATATCTCGACCACGGATATGGTGATGGTAGGAGGTGCTTAGAATAATTATGGTTATAAGTAAGATGCATTTACTACTATGGCCTTTGAGACAATTATAAGAGAACCTAAAGGGTCACTCGCGGTTGTTTGAATTTTGGGAAGTCTTTCAATAAAATTAACCTGGTATATATATTATTTCTTTAAATGGGACCCTAATTCCTTTCTTATCTATATCAGTCTAAAATACTAAATCTAAGAAATTATCATACCGTTATTGGCTACTAAATTGTGATGAATAATCTATGTTGTGTTGTGTTTGATTGCTATTTGTCACATTATGTTGGACATTGAAGGATGTGTGATGAGATTGTGATATTTTTGTCTTATGAGGTCACTAAAGCCTAGAAATAAGGGTTGATTTGCAAACCCAGTGGTATCATATGGGATCACTTATTATTTGGTGATAAGTTCTTATTTAGTATAAATGGTAAGTGTGAATATTATTCTAACCAAACTAGATTATTATAAGGTAGTGTCGCCTTGTAAGGTAAATGAAATTAGAATGTTATTAAATGTTATGAAGTGTATAAATGATCCAATGGATGTAGTGTCACCCATTGTCTTCAGTATGACTCAATTATTGATCATGCTTAAAGCAAGTGCATAAGTATTAGGGTAGGCCTTTTGAAGTTTAAGAGATTTTTACGTGGCCTTGTTGATGTATGTTGTGGCCCATCTAAGAGGATGTTGTATATGATGATGA
Organism: Sequoiadendron giganteum; assembly: GCA_007115665.2. Classification (NCBI taxonomy): domain Eukaryota; kingdom Viridiplantae; phylum Streptophyta; class Pinopsida; order Cupressales; family Cupressaceae; genus Sequoiadendron; species Sequoiadendron giganteum. The sequence continues at coordinate 638,046,736 of CM021100.1, forward strand.
TATTGGATGTCATTGAATCATATTGTAATGAGACCTCACTTGGAGCCATATCAAGGCTCTTAAATTGTTGCATAATGATGATATTTTGATTACTACTATCTAAGGGCATTAACTCTTTACTGATAACTTATTCTTAAGGTTAGGAAACAAAGCATATAAATCAAACCCTAATAAACAATGAAGCACAAATAAGCATAAAGACAATAAAACATAGCACATTGTTACTAAATCTTTATGCCACCATTGATTCGCCTCCATTGCACTTCTCCATTTTGTTTGAATAATATGTTTTCCCTCATATTTTGAGTGTGCAATAATAAGCCTGTGATAATGACTAGCAAAATATTGAAGATTGTTGTCTCACACTAGCAGCATGTACTTGCATATGAACTAGATCTATCAAAATGACAATGACAAGGGTCTTTTATAGGTAAGACAATTTTGAATGAAGGGCTAAGATTGAATATCAATAATCAATGGCCAAGAATAAAAGATGTAGTATGGACTAAGGTTAGGGCAAATGATAAAGATTGACAGTCAAAATTAAGTTATAAATAATTTAATCAAGGGTGGAGGTTAATTGAGACATGGATGGATAAAGATTTGATGTGGAAGATAAGATTGACACAGATAAAGAGGTGAGAGGAGAAATTAAATAATACAAATTATTTAATCTAGGTGGCCAATGAATAATTGAATAATTATTTATTTATCGAAGAATGTGAGAAAGAGAACTTTTGAATTCAAATTCAAGAGAGGACCAAATTAAATAATTTAAAATAATTATTTAATTATAGTAGAAAGTGGTATAAAAATTAAATAAATAAGAATCTATTTAATTTTAGAAAGATAGGGATTGAATTAGCGATGTAATTAAATAAATAAAGGAAGAATAAAGATAGAAATGAATTAATTAAATAATTAGATAGAAAACTTATGACTTTAGGAAATAATTAAATAATTAAAAATTATTTAATTATCAGAGACAAAAGAGGAAATTATGGAGAGTTTAGAAGTCACAAGCTTAGGACAATTTTTAGTGTCTACATTTTGCCCCTCTTTGATACAATGCAATCTAACACATTGTGTCAAAAAAATTTAGTTCAAAAATATGCCCCGGTGTAAAGAGGATGAATAAGGATGACAAAAAGGGTTGTGGTATGCCCCCTTGAGAGGACATGCAGGTTCAAAGAACATGAGTGTGCTCTCAAAATGGATAAGAGGAAAACAGATAAGGGGAATTGAAGAAATGTTAGCATGAGAGATATGGATGTTAGTATGAAGACAACTTTAAATATGCATATTTTGTCAGACAAGACTTTGCACTAATCATCATTGAGCAATAAAATGACACAAATGGACAAACACCATGGTATGACATAAATAGTCCACTTGCAAAATAGACAGTCGCAGACAAGGAATGTTCTGACTCATACTAAGGGCCAAGTTGCCACAGTCTTTTTGCCAAGGCAATCCACAAACAATCAAAGAAAAGAGCCATGATACATCCTTGCTCCTCTAAACCCTTCATGCGACATCCTTCATGAACTAGTAACATGACTCAAAGACAAAGCCAAAAAGAAAAGATAAGACAAAACAAGCCACAAGGTCAACAACCATCCAAAGTGTTTGCCAAAATATGATTGTTTGACAGTTAATTGATTAGGAGATTGACGAGTTGATTGTTTGATGAAGCTTGGTTTTAGGAGAAGACACATGTCATATAAAACGTTGAGTCTGGTTTCAATCATGTGACCACTTCTATAAGGCAAATGTCGAAGTTTTGACTAAATGACAATGCTTAGTTTCAAGGACACGACCTGTATAAGACATAAATTTGACTAGTTGACGGTTTGACAATTTTGACAATTTGTTTAGTTTGACTAAGTGCCTTTGTTGGCTTGTTTGTCTTGTTGTTGCGTGACTTGTCTGATGTTTTGACGGATTTTTGTGTCTAAGTTGACAATGTGTGATTTATTATGACTAGCATGACAAACCCTAAAGGACCGACCTAGGTGGCCTCAGGGGCTCATCGATTGATGACCTTGCCTACATAGCAATGTGCAAAGACCTCGTAGTTCGACATGACTTGACTGACATGATTGAATCCGACTCTATTTTTGGGATTTTTGCAAGTTATTTGGATGTTTTTGTGTTTTAGACATGTTTTGATTTGTTTTGTCTTTTTGTGGTTTTATTATTTTTTTGTCTTTTTGGGAATATTTGATATTTTTTCTTTTGATAGTTTTATGATTTTTTTTATCTTTTATCTTTTTGATTGAAAGCAACCTCCAATAGCAAGTGTAGGATCCAAGGATGACATAGGCTAAGTATTTTCCCCCAGTCGGGTATGAGACCAATTTATTAGGAGTGGAATGGGATAGGCGCTATGGAAGGTGAAAAGACACATGATGTCAAGCATTATGATGGAAGACGAGAAGATGATGGAGGACAAATTTATTATGAATGAAGGGTGACTATAAGGATCATGACAAATGCATGTGAATATGCCTACAAGCAAGCACACACAAGAATCCAAGGACATCCATGATCTTGCTCCTAGTCAAGTTGAAAACCAATTGACAAGTGATAATGATGATGACGACGTTTGATGTGGGAAGGACATGGTGGAGCTTTTATTTTTTCCCTTGTAGGTTTATTTTGTCCTCAGTTTTAATGGTATGGGTGATGGGTTTTCTTTTCGAGCGTTGACTTGTTATTAACGGTGGTCGGTCGCTTAAGTGGAGTTTTATCCCTTTTTGGTCGTGACTTTATCGACCCCTTTTACCCGTCCTTTCGGTTTTTTGCGTCGTGACCATATTATTTTTCCATAGTGTCGGGCTGATGAATTGTCTTAGATTAACCCTTAAACAATCTTTTCGACCTTGAGGATCATTTCCTTGTCCACCTAGTCAGTCCCCTTCTTTAAGAATAACTTTTTCGCATATGCAGATTGTGTGACTGTTGGATGAAGTGACTTTAATCTTAACCATTCCTTGCAGACCTCGCAAGGTCTCTGCTTACGTCATAAAAATGGTACGAGGCTTGCGAGATGCTGCCACCTATTACATTTGATGGTGGGGACCAGTTTTGCTCACTGACCGATGATGGATGCTGATGCCGAGAGTTGTTTCCGTACCGACGCATCGTGGTCGTTCCTCGCGGACCTCGCATAATTAAAACTTCAATTTCAATAATGTTGTGAGGTGTGTGATTTGTTGACGCGTGGGTGTCAATGCTATACGATGGACGAGCATGGTGGGACCCGTTTCGTACTGATGTGGTGCCCAATAGGTGAATTTCCTGTTCGCCTGATGACTGGAGAGTGGACGTGGCATTTTCAAACTGTTTTGACTTAATCTGAGCCATTCTCTTGGCCAATATTGTTTTTGATCAACGACTTGTATTTAAAATAAACTGGTGTTGTACTATAGCCGGTTTATCTCGCGCGAGTGAATAGTAATAGTCGAGTTCGACTCTGCCTACATAATTAAATGCCAAAATATCAGTGAATTGCTATTTCTGTGTTGTATCTCTAAATTGAAATAGAATTGCCTGGTCCCGAGCAAAGCAAGCTGTTGTTGCAATTTTCCAGTCTCACTATCTTTGACGCTCTGCAAGTGAAACCGTAAGTAGCACGTATGCCATTTCTTGTGATTTCGGAAGATTTTATGGTTGCTTGTTGAACAATTGGAGATTGTTTCCTATTCCGTTCTTGAAGAATTGTTTGAATAGATTTGTTTTTAGAGCTTGTCTAGATAGTTGTTGGGGATTTTAGAATCGTGAAGAATTTTTTTAAGACTATAGGGAGATAATTGTAATTGTTTGCCATTTGAAAATAAGCAAACCCTAGCTCGAATTACCATCTATTTGATATAAATGGTACCCAAGGCCCGAAGTTCTCGTTCTGAAACCACTACTAGGTATTTCTCCCAAGACGTTATTGATTTGTTAAAACCCTCTACTAACAAGAAGCAGAAGGGAAAGGTTTTGTTCTATGGGCCTTTACTCTTGGAAGTGTTAACAGACAAGCAATGTGCAATTCGAGATGTCGAGTTGCCATACACAAGGTGGCAATTGTTCTCCAATTGGATCGGGAACAAGAATTTGTCGGTCCCTTTGTGTAATCCGTGGAGGTTGGACTTGGGTAAATTGGTGGTGCCTAATGTTTACATGGACGTAGATCTTCTAAAGGACATTGTTGCAAGATATGACCTTGTGGCCCGAATTGTCAAAACCCATGCTGGTGTAGAAATGATTAAGATAACTAGAGAAGTAATCACATAGATTTTCGGTTTGCACAAATGGAGTCGAGATATGGTTCCTGTTAATCTTGAGGTTTTCAGACAAGAGTATAGAAATACTAAGGGTTTGTTCAGAACATCCATTTTGATCCCTCATTTGGCTGTCTCGAGTAGAGTAAAGAATCAAAATAAAGTAGTGATCGGCAGGAATGAGCCCGAACCTTTTCTTGTGGACTATTTCTTCAGTTATTTCAAAAAAACTGTTTATGCTTTATGTCAAGTTTTGGGAGTCAGTTTAAAGACAACCCTGCTTACCCATATTATGTATATGGTTGTAAATCTCTAGCACCCGGGTTTCAACGTGGTGTATGATTTTTCCACTTACCTAGTGGACAAAATGCACACGGGTTTGGTAGCCCTGAAAGAGGCGAAGAATTAGGTTGGATTCAGATGGTTTTCCCTGTTAATCCACATGTTTCTGTATAGGGGTCAAGATGTATTTAAAAAAGATATGGAATTAAAGAAGAAGGAAGGTAGTATTGAAATGCTTGTCCAATATTGGACTAGGATTCTTGACATGCATGATCACAAGTTTGATTATGTAACGTTTCATAATGTTTTTGGGTCCAAGTTAAGAGAGGCTCTGGTTCATGACCCCCCAAGGATTCCAAAGGAAATTCATGATTTCTTGAGGCCGATGGAGAGGAGACCTGAATTGAATTTAATGCACAATTGGGGAGACATTATCCCCTATCATAATACAACAGTTTTCAGGGTTTTTGGCACCAATATCAACCCAAAGGTTCTGCCAAGGGAGGTGCCCCTTAGAATTGGATTTCTAGAAATCATGAGGCAGTTGGGAGGTGCTCAGGAACTCCACTTGCCAATTGAACAGAAGAAAGGTTCTTTCTTCCTTGAGTATACAACATTTGCCGATTTTTTTATGGAAAAGGGAGGATGGAAGGATTTACACATATTGCTTGCGCCTTATAGGCTAAGGACTGTGCACCCCAAAAATCATGATCCTGAGGGTTTTATCTCTCAAATGAAGGCAAAGCATCGGACCAGAGCCTTTGTTCACAATTTTTACTTTCCCGAGGACATCATCAAGAATATTTTTGATTTGGATCTATAGAAGGAAAAGAAAGACAATGTACATTGCCTACTCTAAAATGGTAAAAAGTAAGCAAGAGAGAATATCGAGTTTTAACCCCATACCTAATGCCAAAGATGAGTTTAGCAGGGCGATGTATGTCATTGATAATTTTGAGAGTTTGGTAGGGGTTTTGAAAGATGAAAGGGTTGTGGAAGAAAGGGGAAAATCACAAACTGTCGAGGAGTACCCTGAAGTAAGATTGGAGGAGAGGCCTACTTATCAGCCCCAAAAGAAGATAAAGGTTTTTTCTAGAAGAAGGGGAAGTAGGGTTGAAGATGTTGCTAAAAATATTGCACCATCTTCTTTAGGGCAGTCAGTGCCAAATATTGTTGATCTGGATGACTCTTTTATTCAAACTAACGCTTTTAAGGACTTCTGATGGAGGGCACCCAAAGCTCCCAGAGAAGGTAATGCAATCTAAGGTTAGGTTACAAATGAAAGAGAAATTCAAAGAAATAACACCAGAGCAGGGCCGAGCATTGGTACAAAAAAGTGGAGTATTGCTACTTCCTTAATGGGATATTGTTGATGTTGTGGTGTTCGACACAATAAGAAGGGCTAATAAGCCACTTCTTGCAACTGATGAGGAGGCTACATTAGCACTCAAAGGATCAACCTTTAGCGAGGAATGGGATGCTTTGGCAATCTGGTCTTTATCCATTGAGTCTAAAAAACCAGTTGTTGCAGAGCCATCTGATTTTAGTGGTCACTTGGTTGTGAGAAGAGTTGTTGATACCCTAGCTTTGAAAGCTACTGATATGGTTGTAAATGTTGCCCAATTCACCAAGGCAACTATTGAAGATTTGACCAAGGACCGAGATACTCTGAGAGGCCAATATAATGACATTATTATTGAGTATAATAAGAGTCAACAAAAATTAGCAGAGTTAGAAACTGAATTGTCTTTATTGAAGCAACAAATGGACACCATGAGGTCTCAAAGACAAGCTAGTTCTAGCCATATTGTCTCCGATCCACCAGTAGAGCAGTCTCAACCCTCTGCACAAGCACAGTCTTTGGATATTATTCCATGCAATATGGGACAAGTGCCTATTGCAATTGAGAGGGCTACAAGCCCAGGAGGGGGACTCTCTAGGGAGAAATTGATTCATCAGTTTGAGGAGTATAAGGAGATGGTACGGAAAATCCGGGATGCAGCAGGGAGAAGCAATGCAGTAATAGTGGACACTATTTTGAAAAATTTTAATAGAAGGGTCCAGGGTAAGCTAAACAATGTTCATGCAAATTATGCCTTAATGCTGCAAGCACTGAAAATGTTTCCAAAGGATAGAGAATTATTGGCCATCCCATTGCTGAACAGATGGATCTCCAGAATGGAGAAGTTGAAATTCATGGCAGTAGGGGTAAAACAACACGGGGACAAATATCCTACAATTATTGCAACATTTCAATTTGTTAAAGGAGTTGTTGAGCAGAAGTTTCAGGGATATGCCGCCCCTATGGAGTCCAAGATTAAGTTGTTAAATGATATATATGATGGAAAGGACTTGACCTCATTGCCGCATATTTTGCATAGTCAAGACAAAGTCAAGCCCCTGCAGGTTTGGAAGGACCAAATGAACAATATAATGATTTCCCAAACACATGAGATATGCAAAAATGTTGATATTCACATGCTGGAGAGTACATTGGAAAAGTTGTCTTTTGTCATTAGTTTCTTAGAAAAATTTGATAAAAAGGCCACATCGATAATGGTGAAGTATGCACCTTATCGAAACAAGGTTGATCAGGTTGTGGCTTTCAAGTGGCCTTCCGAGGAGAATTTTGAATTATGGAAAAAGGTATTCACTAATGAACTTGAATTATGAATGTTATAGTCAAGGATTGCAACTTGGTCATGTATAATACAGGTCTGGCCTTAAATATTATGTTTTAAAAATGCATTCTCCTTTCGACTTCAAGTACAGGGTGCTAAGGTGGAATAATTACTATAATTGTTAAGCATGCCTTTAATGAAAAGTGAGCGGCCTTTGGAACAATGTTTTATTTCTTCCATATCAACTAATGATGATTCTTGTCTTATGCTCTCCACTCACATAGTAGACTTGTAACTGATTTAGGAATTAGCGGTCCAATGAAAAATGGACATGTGTACTCTCCGGCCTGAAGCTTGTTGGCTCCCTTGTTTTATAAAAGGGAATTTTGGGCCGAGAGAGACGTCTGTTGAAATATCCGAAATATGAGAACTAAGAGTTTAGTGATACAGAGAGCATGAATTGTAAGTCCAGGTTTTAAATTTTTGAGTTTGATTTGAGAACTTAGTTAATCATGGGGTTCTTGAGCATGTTTGTATCAAGCTCATGAATATTTGGAGTTTATTTTCTCTCCTATTGTGATATTTTGCATGGATTATTAATGGAATATTGATCCAATATGATTTTCAATGATCTTCATTTGTTCTTTACTATGAATTATGTTTAACTATAGCTTTGGTTAAAAGGATCAGGTAAATGCTTCAGTTAACCAGTAAGTTCATGCAATATAACAAATAGGATTCATTAAGGAGTAATAAACTTAGGTATATGTTTATGGATTGTAATGTGATTCATATGGATCGTAAGTGCTTCAAATGAAATTTGCCATGTAGTTCAATTTTCTCTTTTGACTCCGTGCGTTGGGATATGGCACTGGAATTTTGGTCATGTTTTATTCTCTCATGTTTTGTGTTATGGCCTTAGGATATTTTATTCAATGATTTCCTAATCAGTTTACTTTAGTTGTATTTATGATTCTTTGTTAACTGGACCCGATCCTTTTCAAGAATAGCCAATTTCTTGGAGGATTTCATCATTTTAGCATTATGTGGAATCTATATGTAGCTTATCCAAGTGCAAATGAATCGTTAAATGTTGTATGGTAAGAAAATATTTTAGGGAATACTCTCCTGGATTTTACAGAGTTCGAAGTGTAGGAGAATTAGCCTTATCGTTGTTCTCCTCAAGTTGGTCATACGTTTCCTAGAACTTTTATTATTGAATGTGGCAAGTTCTTAGAAGCTTTCAGGAAATACGTTTGGGTTGCAGTAAAACATGCCGACAGAATGGCGACTCTGCTGGGGAACTATCGAATGAAAAGTCTCTAGTGCAGAATTGGTTTTGTCAGATTCATTTGTTACAATATACTTGGTTTAACGTGTGTGCCCAATTTGTCATATTCGACGTATGTGTCTAGTTTTCCTAAGTTTTGTGTCAGTGTGTCGGGTAATGTTTAAACTCTTGTCCAAAGTCACGAGTGTAAAAGCGAAGTGCAATCACTTCATAATTCCCAATATTTTGGGTGGCGACTCTGATATCTCGAACACAACTATTCATACAAAGTACAAACAACAACATGCAAAGGAGAGTCCCCGTACACCAAAGACCATGAAGAAGACTAGAAATTATGCAAAAAAGAACCTGAAGCCAATGCTAGAGCTCGAATCGAGACAAGACAAGAAATGGGTAAAAGTGAATGATACCCCAAGTAAGTCTGTTTCATCTCCTATCGTCTCTTTTCCTACTTTAAATGTCGAAATGAATAGTGCTTTTATTAGTGGAGATTCCTCTGAAGTTATTGTGTCTCAAGTGGACCATGGTAGTTTTCCTTTTGAAATGGCTCGAGAAGTTGAAGTTGATATGTCTAAAGAGGAAGAGCAATGGGGTTTCTAGGAACAGGATAAAAATTTCCTAGAAGGTACAACTCCTGGTACTGTCTGTTTTTACTGGACAAAATTTCAAACCACGAGGGACCTCTTTAAATGAGGAAACACCTTTGTTTCAAGATGAAGATCAGGCAGAATAGCCTTACTATACTCCTACTCCAAGCGAGGTAGGAGATATCCTGGAGAATGAAACAGATATAGACAAAGATATGCAAACCTTAATTGAAGAAGAAAAGAGATTGCAAGAGGTAGAGGATAATAGGGACAAAATAAGAAAGGATAATCTAGAGAGATTCTGGGCTAAGCAATCCGAAAGAAATGCCCAGAAAAAGAAAGTTGAAAAGATGAGGGAAGAAGCAGCTAAGAGAAAAACCTTTGAGGAAAGGGTGGCTAAGGCAGCTACTGATAGGGCTTGTGAAGTGCCTAAAGCAATAGTCTCTATGAGAACTTCTGCCACTCCCACATATACCCCTTTTATATCAGCTACCAAAACTTCAGATCCATTTGTTGGATCCAAGAAGACAACCTTTGTAGACCATGGGAAGGCTCATGTTGATCAACCTCATAAACATTCTCATGTTTTTTCAAATTATAAAAGTCATGAAGCTAATCCCAAACCATTTGATTCTTCCCAAAACCCCGAGCTCCTAAGATTGCAACTAATAAATGATCAGTTGGAGGCTGATCTGAGAAAGGCAGAAATAGAAGTTGCTAATGCTGAAATGGAAAGAAAGATAGCTTTCCTAAAGATATCTATACCCACTCCCTAAGCTTCTAGTTCAGGAAAGAGTGAGAATGAATCATTGAGCAAGAATTCTGAGAAGCAAATACCTAAAGGTGGGGGTGGTGGTAACCAAGGTGGTGGAGGTGGAGGTGGTCATAAAAACTCCAGTTCTTACTCAGAGGATGAAGAGGGAAGCATTGGCAAGGATAAACAACAAGGTAGTGGTGAAAAGGATAAGAGGGGAGATTATAAGAAAGATATTGAGCAACAAAGCACCCCCAGAAGTGGACATGGTGGAGGAGCACCCCAAATTGATAGATATAGACAATTGTGTTTTGGTAATATTCGGGGGTATCCTAATCCGGTCCCAGATAATGCACGAAAGCATCTCCCAAAATTCACTGGCAATAATGCTTTTAGTGGGGAAGACCATTTGAAAGCTTTTCAAGGTTTTGTTGAAGACTTTGAGCTATGGGATGATGACGTAGCAATGAAATACTTTATGCAGCCATTAGTTGAAGATGCTAGGGATTGGTATAGAGGGTTACCTGATGCTAGTATTGATTCCAGAGATGCTTTTTGCAGAGTTTTCAGGGAACAATACGGGGATCAGACTGACCCTAGATTTAAATTAAATGATTTCAATAACATTACTAAGGGGCATAATGAACTGGTTACTGAGTTTAATGCTCGTTTCCAAAAGGCTATGATAAGAGTTCCTGCATATTTGAGGCCTAATGAAAGTGCATGTTTAGTTGTGTTGTAATGCTTATGATGCTAAAATGTGCTATTTATTAAGAGATAAAGACCCTCAAAATTTGAGGCAGGCATACAAGATGGCGGTGAACATTGAAAATAATAGAAGAGCTTCTGGTAAAGTGGGGAGAAGAGAAGATCCTAAAAATTTTAAAGGCACCAAAAATCAAACTGAAAAGGTTGGTAAACCTACTGTTGTTGATGAGAAGATAGATCAAGTCCTAAACTTGTTGCAGAAACAAGCAAAAAATGGCAAGCCTCATTTTCAAAGAAATGATAGCCCCCCCAAGCTACAAGACTATCCTTACAATACCAATTGGAATAATGGAAAACCTTTGCAAGGAAACCAGAGAAAAAATCAAGTCCCACCTGATCCTTTACAGAAGCATTCTCTGAATGCCACAGAAAATTTACCTTGGTGTGAAGTGTGTGGAATGCCACATTCTCCACAATAGTGTGCAATAGCGCAAAATATGGTAGAATCTCAGGATGATCAAGGAGATGCCCAGTCTCCCCAGGATCATGATACAATGACAAATGTATTATTAGGACCATCTGATATGGCCTATGATGATTATACCTCAGATGATGAGCTTTGTGGCATGAATGTTGATGTTCAGAGACAACATAATGATGTACACCACCAACAAGTGTTTCTAAATGAAGGAGACAGTGATGATTGTTTTGTGAATGAACTGGAGGTGGATGATATTGTCTTGAGAAGACCTTCCGATGAAGAAATTGAAAAGTACATTGTTGCCTTAGTTGCTAGGGCAAGGAATAACATACAATTGAGAAACATAGCTGTTCCAGGTGATTCAAGAAATCCATGCAACCTCTTCATAAAGGAAAAAGATGTAACTGGAACAAATACCAATTTGGAGGCTAAGAATGTCGTTTCAAAGCCTAAGGAAATAATAGAGCCCCGGATATGGGCAAAGAAGGTTGATATGACCAAGACAAAGAATGAAGTTGTACCCCATAACATCAAAGACAACAATCAACACTCTTCTAATGATGAAACTCCCAAAGGAAAAGAAAAGGTAATTTCTGAAAACACAAATTTTCTTGAATTACCAAAGTACACTTCAATAGATATGTTCCAAGTAATTTCACAAGTTAGGGTTATTGTTCCTTTCTTAGAAATGATGTGTATACATGAACATAAGGATAAGACTGTTGTACTTATTAACAGTATTCCTACAAGTGGAAAGAGTAAAGTGGTTTCTGACCAATCAAATTCAAAAAAGGAGCAAGAAAAGCAGAAGGTTGTGGAAGAAAATATCACAAAAAGCCCTCAAATATACTTAGGAACTACTATTACTGCTAATCCCAACCATGTCAATCCTTTTTTCTTAAGCTTGATTATTGATGGGAAAATGTTGAGAAATTGCATGATCGATTCAGGAGCATCTAATAATGTGATGCCAGTAAAGATAATGCATGCAATGAGACTAAAAGTGGATAGTACATATGGTAAGTGCTATGCAATGGATTCTCTGGAAGTACATGTTATAGGTATTATAAATATTGTTCCATATAGACTAGCAGCGTTTCCTGAGAAAGAGCTATACATGAGTGTTACAGTGGTAGATATTCCACCTACTTATGGCATGTTGTTATCTAGACTTTGGAGCGCTTCAATGGGTGGGAGCATACAATGTGATATGTCTTTTGATACATTTTCTATTGAGTAGAAAGATGTTAAGGTAGATAGGGAGAAAAGACCCTCACATGATTGAAAATGTGGAAGAATCACTAGAACCTATTAGAATTAACTTTGTGGAAACTGATTTAGAAAACTTTCGTGTTGAGGAAGATAGAATAGAAGAAGAGATCCAGTTAGCACCTATTGATAAAGAAGTACTGAAGATATCATCAGAAGGTGACTTATGGATGATGCATTTTGATGGAGCTTGTTCCAGAGATGGCTCAAGAGTAGGAATTTTCTTTACTTCCCCACAAGGTAATACATTCAAATATTCTTTCTTGTTGCAATTTATTTGTACCAACAATGTTGTTGAGTATGAAGCTCTCATACTCGGTCTAAAGATAGCTTCAAAGCATGGTATTAAAGAATTAAAAGTTTTGGGAGATTCTGGGTTAGTTGTTTCCCAGATTAGATCCCGCTTTGCAGCTAAAGATAAAAGGCTTAGGCAATACATAAATGTAGTATGGGATACTATTGAAGGATTTAATGCTTTTGGTATTGAATGGGTTGAAAGAGGACAAAATGCTAAAGTTGATTTATTAGAAAATATTGTTGTTAAACTTGATGATGTCACTTTTGGTGGCATCTCACAAATAGAAGTACAAACCAGGCCTATAATACCTGATAACATTTGTAACTGGCAAGTGCTTGATGATGACACTAACATTTTGAAATTCTTGCATTGTGTGGATCAGTATGAGAGCCAAGAAATTGATTTTGGCTCATTTGTAACATAAATTGATGGGAAGGAAACCCTGTTTGGGAATGAAGTGATTCAGCTCAAAACAAACACCATCCCTAGGGGTTTGGTTGCACTTGAAAGGGTATTTGATGGTCCTGATATATCAAAAGCTAAACAAGCACCATCTCATAAGGATGATCTAGAAGAAATAAACTTAGGCACAAAAAATGCTCCTAAGAATGTTTATGTTGGAAAGAAAATGAAACCACATGTAAGAAGCATATTGATTGCCTTGCTTAGTAAATGTAGACATGTTTTTGCTTGTTCGTATGAAGACCTTAAAGCATATAGGGAGGATTCATTCCAACATGAGATCCCATTGAAACCTGATATGAAGCCTTTTAGGCAAAAACAAAGACCAATTAACCCCATCCTACAACCTAAAATGCAAGAGGAGCTTGCCAAATTAAGGGAGGTAGGAATTATCAAACCAATTAGGCACTCATCTTGGGTCTCTAACTTGGTACCTATTAGAAAGAAAAATGGGGACATCAGGTTATGTGTTGACTTTAAAAACTTGAATGTTGCTTCTTTAAAGGATAATTACCCATTGCCTAACATGGAGGCTATGTTGCAAAAGGTCACAGGATGTGAACTGTTATCCATGATGGATGGATTCTTTGGTTACAACCAAGTAATGGTTAAAGAGTCTGAGCAATTCAAGACTGCTTTCACCACACCACGGGAAACATATGTTTATGTAAGAATGCCATTTGGATTAATAAATGTTGGAGCAACTTTTCAAAGGGCTATGGATCTAACCTTTGCTGATTTTGTTGATATTTTCCTTGCCATTTACCAAGATGATCTTACTACCCAAAGAAAAAGTGAGGAGGATCATTGTCCTCACCTAGAGAATTTTTTTATCAGAGCTTTGGAATATGGGATATCTTTGAATCCTAGGAAATGTGCCTTCGGAGTGAAAGAAGGAAAACTGTTGGGGCATCTTGTTTCAAAGGATGGGATTCAGATTGATCCTGAAAGAGTGGCTGCTATTGACAAAATTACATAGCCAAGAAATGTAAAGGGCATCCAATCTTTCTTTGGACAGATAAATTTTCTAAGAAGATTTCTCACAAATTTTGTTGAAATTGTCTACCCAATATCCAAGATGCTGAAGAAGGGAGAAAAGATAGTGTGGACAGGAGAACCATCCAAATCCTTTCAGGCTATCAAAGACGCAATCAAGCAAGCCCCTGTTCTCAAGTCACCTGATTATTCAAAACCATTCCAGTTATTTACTTTTGCTTCTTTTCATACTATAGCCGAAGTGCTATTACAAAAGAATAATGATGGTTTTGAGCAGCCAATTGCATTCTTCAGTAAATCATTACAAGCTGCAGAATTGAAATATGATATATCGAAAAAGCAGGCATATGCTTTGGTAAAGGCAGTTCAGAATTTCAAAATTTATCTAATGGGAGCAATTGTTGTGGCATATGTACCAACGACAACAGTTAAAGATATTTTCACCCAGCAAGAGACCACAGGAAGAAGATCCAGGTGGATAAATAGAATCCAAGAGTTTAATATTGACATACAAATTACCAAGCTTGTAAGGGGTCAGGGTTTAGCCAAATTAATGGTTGAGGCAAATCTAAAGGTAAATCAAATAAACCAGATAGAGCAACAAAACATTGTGCCTATCTGTGATATGAAAACTTGTGGGTGGTACATAAGGATTGTTGAGTATTTACATACGATGCAATGCCTTGAAGGTATGCCCCTTACTGAGAAAAGAACTCTTAAATTGCAAGCAATTAGATATGTCATCGTTGATGGTGAGCTCTGGTGGAGGAACCCTGTAGGTATTATACTCAGATGTGTGGATGGAGACCAAGTTGAGGATCTATTGATAGAAATGCATAAGGGAGCTTGTGGAGGCCATTACATGGCTAAGACAACAACTCATAAGGTTCTAAGAGCAGGGTATTGGCGGTCTACTGTGTTCAAGGATGCTTACAGATATGTTAGAAAGTGTGATGTCTATCAGAGGTTTGCTGCAAAGTTAAAATTTTCTGGCAATTTGTCATTGAGACCTGTGTTTGTTTCGGCTCCTTTCAAGAAATGGGGTATTGACTTCATAGGGGAGATATCTAAGAAATCTAGTGGAGGACATGCGTGGATACTAGTAGCAACTGATTACTTTACTAAATGGATTGAAGCAATCCCGACCAGAAGGGCCACAAGTAAAGTTGTTATTGATTTTTTAACTGATAATATTTTAAGCCGATTCGGGGTACCTGAAAGGATTATCTTAGACAATGCAATGTGTTTCAGGTTGGAAGAATTTGTCAATTTCTATAGTCAGTACGGTATAACTGTTTCATATTCTTCTCCTTATCACCCCCAAGGAAATGGATAGGAAAAATCTAGTAATAAGAACCTGATGAAGATTATTAAGCGCATGATCGAGAAGAAGAAAAAGGCTTGGGATTCAAAGTTAAAATTAGCGTTATGGGCTGACAGGACAACTGTCAAGAAGGCAATTGGTCATTCACCCTTTAACTTAGTCTACGGAGTGGAGGCACATATTCCTCAAAATAACCTGTTCAAGATGTACGAGTTTGTCCAAGAGTATGATGATGATGTGTGCGATGAGATGCAACACAAAATGGAAGAATTGAACCAATTGGGTGAAACTAGAAGAGAAGCTCATAAGAGAAATGAAAGGCTATAGCTTCAGGTAAAACACCTTTAAGACAAAAAAGCAGTTGAAAGAAAATTTGATGTTGGGATAATGGTGCTGCTCTGGAATTCTAGATCAGTAGATAAGGGCAAGCATGGGAAGTTTGACCCCCTTTGGTTGGGACCATATATTGTTATGGATACACATGGAGAAGACTCATACTTTTTACAGTCACTTGTAGGTGAAGTTCTTGAACTGCCAGTACATGGAAAGTTCTTGAAATACTATCTCTCTTGAAGTAGCTCTTTTTTCCATGTATGTTGTGTAGTTCTCTAAATAGTGTATATAGGTTTGATTGTTTTTTGTGTTTCTTTGTTTTTTGTCTGCTTGTCTTGTCCGGACAAGTCCTTGGTTTTTGGTTCTCTCTGTGTCTGGTATGCGTAACCATAGTTTCTAGAATCTTGCTATGCCCACAGGGGGCATACATCCCCAGTCAGAGCCATTGGTGGAGCTTTTATTTTTTCCCTTGTAGGTTTATTTTGTCCTTGGGTTTAATGGTATGGGTCATGGGTTTTTTTTTTGAGCGTTGACTTGTTATTAACGGTGGTCAGTCGCTTAAGTGGTGTTTTATCCCTTTTTGGTCGTCACTTTATCGGCCCTTTTACCCTCGAGGGTCATTTCCTTGTCCACCTAGTCGGTCCCCTTCTTTAAGAATAAATTTTTTGCATGTGCAGATTGTGTGACCATTGGATGAAGTGACTTTAATCTTAAACATTCCTTGCAGACCTTGCAAGGTTTCTGCTTACGTCATAAAAATGGTGCGAGGCTTGCGAGATGCTGCCACCTGTTGCATTTGATGGTGGGGACCAGTTTTTCTCGCTGACCGATGATGGATGCTGATGTCGATAGCTATTTCTGTATCAACGCATCGTGGTCGTTCCTTGTGGACCTCGCACAATTAAAACTTCAATTTCAATAATTTTGCGAAGTGTGCAATTTGTTGACACGTGGACGCCAATGCTATACGATGGACGAGCAAGGTGGGACCCGTTTCGTACTGATGTGGTGCCCAGTAGGTGAATTTCCTATTTGCCTGATGACTGGAGAGTGGGCGTGGCATTTTCAAACTATTTTGACTTAATCTGAGCCGTTCCCCTGGCCAACATTGCTTTTGATCAACGACTTGTATTTAAAATAAACCAGTGTTGTACTATAGCCATTTTATCTTGCACGAGTGAATAATAATGGTCGAGTTTGACTTTTCCTGCATAATTAAATCCCAAAAGATTAGCAAATTGTTATTTCTATGTTGTATCTCTAAATTGAAACATAATTGTCCTGTGTTGAGTGAAGCAGGTTGTTTTTGCAATTGTCCAATCTCACTGCCTTTAACGCTTTGCAAGTGAAACCGTAAGTAGCATGTACGCCATTTCTTGTGATTTCAGAAGATTTTATGGTTGCTCGTTGAACAATTGGTGATTGTTTCCTATTTCGTTCCTGAAGAATTGTTTGAATAGATTTTCTTTTAAAGCTTGTCTAGATAATTGCTGAGGATTTTAGAATCTTGAAGAATTTTCTGTTAAGACTATAGGGAGATAATTGTAATTGTTTGCCATTTGAAAATAAGCAAACCCTAGCTTGAATTACCATCTATTTGATATAAATGGCACCCAAGGCCCGAAGTTCTGGTTCTGAAACCACTACCAGGTCTTTCTCCCAAGACGTTATTGATTTTTTAAAGCCCTCTACTAACAAGAAGCAGGAGGGAAAGGTTTTTGTTCTATGAGCCTTTACTCTTGGAAGGGTTAACAAACAAGCAGTGTGCAATTCGAGATGTCGAGTTGCCATACACAGGGTGGCAATTGTTCTCCAATTGGTTCGGGAACATGAATTTGTCAGTCCCTTTGTGTAATCTGTGGAGGTTGGACTTGGGTAAATTGGTGGTGCCTAATGTTTACATGAGTGTAGATCTTCTAAAGGAAATTGTTGCGAGATATGACCCTGTGGCCCGAATTGTCAGAATGCATGCTGGTGTAGAAATGATTAAGATAACTAGAGAAGTAATCACAAAGATTTTCGGTTTGCACGAATGGAGTTGAGATATGGTTCCTGTCAATCTTGAGGTTTTCAGACAAGAGTATAGAAATACTAAGGGTTTGTTCAGAACATCCATTTTGATCCCTCATTTGGCTATCTCAGGTAGAGGAAAGAATCAAAAGAAAGTAGTGATCGACAGGAATGAGCTTGAACCTTTTCCTGTGGACTATTTCTCCAGTTATTTCAAAAAAATTGTTTGTGCTTTATGTCAAGTTTTGGGAGTCAGTTTAAAGACAACCCTACCTACCGATATTATGTATATGGTTGTAAATCTCCAGCACCCGGGTTTCAACGTGGTGTATGATTTTTCCACTTACCTAGCGGAGAAAATGCACACAAGTCTGGTAGCCCTGAAGGAGGGGAAGAATTGGGTTGGATTCAAATGGTTTTCCTCGTTAATCCACATGTTTCTATATAGGGGTCAGGATGTATTTAAAAAAGATATGGAATTAAAGAAGAAGGAAGGTAGTATTGAAATGTTTGTCCAATAATGGACTAGGATTCTTGACATGCACGATCACAAGTTTGATTATGTAATGTTTCATAATGTCTTTGGGTCCAAGTTAACAAAGGCTTTGGTTCGTGACCCCCCAAGGATTCGAAAGGAAAATCATGATTTCTTGAGGCTGATGGAGAGGAGACCTGAATTGAATTTAATGCACAATTGGGGAGACATTATCCCCTATCATAATACAACAGTTTTTCAGGGTTTTCAGCACCAATATCAACCCAAAGGTTCTTCCAAGGGAGGTGCCCCTTAGAATTGGATTTCTAGAAATCATGAGGCAGTTGGGAGGCGCTCAGGAACTCCACTTGCCAATTGAACAGAAGAAAGGTTCTTTCTTCCCTGAGTATACAACATTTGCCAATTTTTTTATGGAAAAGGGAGGACGGAAGGATTTACACATATTGTTTGTGCCTTATAGGCTAAGGACTATGCACCCCAGGAATCATGATCTTGAGGGTTTTATCTCTCAAATGAAGGCAAAGCATCATACCAAAGCCTTTGTTCACAATTTCTACTTTCCTGAGGACATCATCAAGAATATTTTTGATTTGGATCTATAGGAGGAAAGAAAGGCAATGTACATTGCCTACTCTAAAATGGTAAAAATTAAGCAGGAGAGAATACCTAGTTTTAACCCCATACCTAATGCCAAAGATGAGTTTAGTAGGGCGATGTATGTCATTGATAATTTTGAGAGTTTGGTAGGGGTTTTGAAAGATGAAAGGGTTGTGGAAGAAAGGGGAAAATCACAAACTATCAAGGAGTACCCTGAAGTAAGATTGGAGGAGAGGCCTACTTATCAGCCCCAAAAGAAGATAAAGGTTTTTTTATAGAAGAAGGGGAAGTAGGGCTAAAGATGTTGCTAAAAATATTGCACCATCTTCTTTAGGGCAGTCAGTGCCAAATATTGTTGATCTGGATTCTCCTCCGAGTTTTTCAGAGCAAGCTTGCCCACCATCACCAAAGAGACAAAGGGTTGAAAGAACAAGGATGGTTGATTGTGATGGTGATGAGGAAGATGATATTATTGTGACTCCAGATGAAATGCATCACGAGATGCCATTATACCCAGTTCATACTGCAACAAGTTTAGGGGCAATTTCTTTGAGGTTAGGAAAAGAGGAAATTAAAGGAATAACAAGTAATGATGATTTGAGGATGGAAGCTTGCAAAGAGTTCATGATGGATGACTCTTTTATGGAGGGCACATCTCTCACTATATTCTAAGAGGGTGGCACATGAGAGAAGTATGCACCCAGATCTCGTAGAGAAGGTATTTCAATCTAAGGTCAAGTTACAAATGAAAGAGAAATTCAAAGAAATAACACCAGAGCAGGGTCGAGCATTGGTACAAAAAAGTGGAGTATTGCTACTTCCTCAATGGGATATTGTTGATGTTTTGGTGTTCAACACAATAAGAAGTGCTAATAAGCCACTTATTGCAACTGGCAAGGAGGCTACATTAGCACTCAAAGGACCAGCCTTTATCGAGGAATGAGATGCTTTGGCAATTTGGTCTTTATCCACTGGGTCTAAAAAACCAGTTGTTGTAGAGCCATCTGATTTTGGTGGTCACTTGGTTGTGAGAAGAGTTGCTGATACCCTAGCTTTGGAAGCTGCTGATATGGTTGTAAATGTTGTCAAATTCACCAGGGAAACTGTTGAAGATTTGACCAAGGACTGGGATACTCTGAGAAGCCAATATAATGACATTATTATTGAGTATAATAAGAGTCAACTAAAAGTAGCAGAGTTAGAAACTGAATTGGCTTTATTGAAGCAACAAATGGACACCATGAGGTCTCAAAGACAAGCCAGTTCTAGCCATATTGTCTTTGATCCACCAGTAGAGCAGTCTCAACCCTTTGCACAAGCACAATCTTTGGCTATTGTTCCATACAATATGGGACAAGTGCCTATTGCAATTGAGAAGGCTACAAGCCCAAGAGGGGGACTCTCTAGGGAGAAATTGATTCATCAGGTTGAGGAGTATAAGGAGATGGTACATTAAATCCGAGATGCAGCAGGGAGAAGCAATGCAGTAATAGTGGACATTGTTTTGAAACATTTAAACGGAAGGGTCCAGGGTAGGCTAAACAATGTTCATGCAAATTATGCCTTAATGCTGCAAGCACTAAAAATGTTTCCAAAGGATAGAGAATTGGCCATCCCATTGTTGAATAGATGGAGCCCCAAAATGGAGAAGTTGAAATTCATGGTAGTAGGGGAAAAACAGCATGGGGATAAATATCCTACAGTTATTGCAACATATCAATTTGTCAAAGGAGTTGTTGAGCAGAAGTTTTAGGGATCTGCCGCCCCTATGGAGTCCAAGATTAAGTTGTTAAAGGATATATATGATGGAAAGGACTTGACCCCATTGCCGCATATTTTGCATAGTCAAGACAGAGTCAAGCCCCTGTAGGTTTGGAAGGACTAGATGAACAATATAATGATTTCCCAAACACATGAGATATGTAAAAATGTTGATATTCGCATGTTGGAGAGTACATTGGAAAAGTTGTCTTTTTCCATTAGTTTCTTAGAAAACTTTGATAAAAAGGCCACATCGATAATGGTGAATTATATACCCTATCGAAACAAGGTTGATTAGGTTGTGGCTTTCAAGTGGCCTTCTGAGGAGGATTTTGAATTATGGAAAAAGGTGTTCACTGATGAACTTGAATTATGAATGTTATAGTCAAGGATTGCAACTTGGTCATGTATAATATAGGTCTGGCCTTAGATATTATGTTTTAAAAATGCATTCTCCTTTTGACTTCAAGTACAGGGTGCTGAGGTGGAATAAGTACTATAATGGTTAAGTATGCCTTTAATGAAAAGTGAGTGTCCTTTGAAACGATGTTTTATTTCCTCCATATCAACTAATGATGATTCTTGTCTTATGCTCTCCACTCGCATAGTAGACTTGTAACTGATTTAGGAATTAGCGGTCCAATGAAAAATGGACATGTGTACTCTCCGACCTGAAGCTTGTTGGCTCCCTTGTTTTATAAAAGGGAATTATGGGCCGAGAGAGACGTCTGTTGAAATATCCGAAATATGAGAACTAAGAGTTTAGTGATACAGAGAGCATGAATTGTAAGTCCAGGTTTTAAATTTTTGAGTTTGATTTGAGAACTTAGTTAATCATGGGGTTCTTGAGCATGTTTGTATCAAGCTCATGAATATTTGGAGTTTATTTTCTCTCCTATTGTGATATTTTGTATGGATTATTAATGAAATATTGATCCAAGATGATTTTCATTGATCTTCATTTGTTCTTTACTATGAATTATGTTTAACTATAGCTCTCGTTCAAAGGATCGGTTAAATGCTTCAGTTAACCAGTAAGTTCATGCAATATAACAAATAGGATTCATTAAGGAGTAATAAACTCAGGTATAGGTTTATGGATTGTAATGTGATTCATATAGATCATAAGTGCTTAAGATGAAATTTGCCCTGTAGTTTAGTTTTCTCTTTTGACTCTGTGCATTGGGATATGGCACTAGAATTTTGATCATGTTTTATTCTCTCATGTTTTGTGTTATGGCCTCAGGATATTTTATTCAATGATTTCCTAATTAGTTTACTTTAGTTGTATTTACGATTCTCTTGTAATTGGACCCGAGCCTTTTCAAGGAATAGCCAATTTCTTGGAGGATTTCATCCTTTTAGCATTATGGGGAATCTATATGTAGCTTATCCAAGTGCAAATGAATCGTTAAATGTGTATGGTAAGAACATATTTTAGGGAATACCCTCCTGGATTTTACAAAGTCCGAAGTGTAGGAGAATTAGCCTTATCGTGGTTCTTGTCAAGTTGGCCATACGTTTCCTAGAACTTTTATTATTGAATGTGGCAAGTTCTCAGAAGCTTTCAGGAAATATGTTTGGGTTGCAGTAAAAAACTCCAACATGACACATCTAGAAACAACATGAGGATGACGATAATGTGACTAAAGGATCAAGGTTTGCACCAAGGCTAGAAACAAAGCCAAGGAATGTTTTGGATGATGCACTAGGATGCATAGTAAAATTGTATGGATTAGGCTAATTGCATTTGGAATGACTGACCTTAGGACCGGATAGGATTATGGAGGGGACTTGGATAAGTGGATTAGAATCCTTAAACCAATGACAAGGGAAAACCGAGATATGTGATAGGTATAAAAGGATGATGGGTGGCTTTAGTAAAAGATATGAGACATAAGAATTATTGGCTAGAAGAATTATCATATGGTCTCCAAGGAGTATGTCGCATATTGATAAAAAAATTTCTCCAAGGTATGGGTTTGGATAATGCTTTGAAGGCAATGACATGATATTTCATGAATAGTGTATGACCAAAGGATAGACATGCCAATGTTTTTCCCAAAGCATGATTTATGTTTGTACCTTAGTCCTTATCAAGATCAAAGTAGGTGGGAAAATGGATGGGAATGATATAGATTAAATGGATAGATGGAAAATGTCATGAGAAATGTATAAGAAATGAGACAAATTGCCCCCAAGTGTAATAGTTCACATAGATAAATTTTTTTACACATGACGCTTGTTTTCCAGGTTTTCATTATGGTACTTATCCAAAGCGCCATAAGAATGATTTTCACTGTTGGATGATTTTTTTCTCTTTACTATTTTAAAAAAAAAAATTGTATTTTTCTAGATGATCACTTTGTGGTGTTGATGCAGATGTGAATGTCATGATATGTCAATAGTAATATTTATGGAGTAGTTGTCTTTTCAAGATCATAGCACTTGTATGCAATTGATTGATGTCATTGTGATCCTTTTTGATACTAGGTTTGACTTTATCAAAATACGCACATCGTGATAGTGTTCCATTAGAGTCCTTATGATAAAGAGTTTCTGCCAAGATGTGATGGATTTGTGATGTGGGATTTTTAGACTTTAGGCAAGATGTAGGATTATGATGGATGATGGTATGTGTGGTTGGACCATTTGGCATTTTGGATGTAGGAATTTTTATTTTCCAAACTTGAGGTGGTGAATGATGGAGCTTGGAATTTTGATTGGAATAGTGTTTTGAACCATGAATTTTATATGGCTTGCATGATGACCATTTTGAAGGAGGTGGACATTTATTATATGTGGGAGACCTCTTTTCTTGTGGCTCCACATTTTGATTGGAATTTTGCATTGCTCTTTTCTTTACTTGATCCATTTTTCTTTGGGATCCATTTTAACTTTATTTGTCCACTTGGATTTTCGCATTTAATGGCCGTTGGTATTTGATTTCTAGCTTTAAGCTTATAAGACTTTTGTTTTTCTTGGTTTCAATTTATGGGTTTAACTATGTTGGAATGATGGTTTATGGTGTGGATGGAAGGAGTGTTGGAAACAACCTTATGACAAGGACTACTCATGGCCCCTATTTTTATATTTGTATTGGATAAAGTGTCCCCCAATATCATGGAGGTATCACAAACATCGTTTGATTTTCTGATTGAAGAATAGTTGACACCTTGATGTCTAGGATTTTCATAAAACTGTATAGGTTCTTGAATGCCTTGCTCATGTATGCCTAGTCCTCTTCCTTGATACTGCATGCTTTGACATATTCTCTTTGTGATGGGGTATTTGTCATTTTGGAAGCAAGATGCTAACCCATCATTATTTATTTGGAAACTGATGCTTGGAATTTTCTCCTTTGTGAGAAAGCCTGCTTTGACAAAGGTGGATGATCCTAGTTGGTAGGATATTTTGGCTTTATCATTTGTCATGCTGTGTCTTTTTGGTCATTTTAAATTTCCATGGTAGCCTTTGTTTCTTCCTCTTTGACTTGATCAATAGTAGTTTCTTTATGTTTGTCTTGAGTGTCATCCGTAATAGCTTTTTTATGTTCTTCTATGACTTGATCTATGTCATTTATATGATTATCTATGTGCCCAAAGGAGGCAAGTGTCTCATTTTGGGAAATGGAGGTGTTTTGAGTTTGGATAGGATTGAATTTAAATGTTTGATCATGGATGGTATAAAGGTCGATAAGTGGATCACTTTTGGTTTCTTGTTCAATGGTAGGATCTTGATCAAAGATGGGTTTGTCTTGGGTGACATGATTGTCTAGAAGGATTTCTTGGATGGACTTAAGGATGGGTTCATGGGATGGACTACTTTGATTTTGACATGAATGGGGATCTATGTTATCATGATTTGGACTTTCCTTTTGACATGTATCCCAAGGTCTAGGCAATGGAATGTGATTTTGGAGACCATGACTAAATGTATCTTTATTGGATGGAGTCGTAGATTGGAATGGAGTGGATTGAAATGGATTAGGATATGATGTGGAGACTTGGAATGGATTGATGGAAGGTTGGTTTCCCTTGTCAAGGTTAGGATAAGGGTGATAAGTGGACACTTGTTATGGATTAATGGTGTGACTTGTGTTAAGTGATTCTTGATGGTGAGGGTAGGTGGATGGAGGACTAGGAATTATGGATTGTTGGTAAGAAGGGTATGTGGTAGTTTACCATGGGTTGAGTTTGATTGGTATTTGGATCGTATGAATTGTCTTTTGAAGTCTATGGCTTGCTGGTATTGACCATTGCGGAATAACTGGTATTCAACTTGACTAGCAAGCATATCAAGGTGAATGGAAGCCATGGTGGTGAGGTCTAAATGACAATGCAAAGGCTAGGATAAAAATGAGGATGAGAAGTTTGAATTGGAGATGATGTGGATAGCTTGACTTGGGGGACACCTAGATTTGTTTATTTTTTAAATGTTTCTAATGTTTTGGATTTTTTATATTTTTATATTTTATATTTTGGTTTTTTTATTTTGTTTGCTTGATAAAGATTTAAATCTTGAATACACATTCACACATGCAAGAAAATATTTGATGCAAGATGTAATGCAAATTATTATGATAAGAAGACACTTCCAAGAACAAGAACAATCCTAGCAATTGTTCAAGCGGGGAGATTGGCCAATGGTCTTAAACTAGGATGCACAAGGATCCAGGGATGCCCTTTATATACCTTGTGGGTACATGAGACCCAATTTTGTGAATTTGAAAGGATAATAATGCTAAATATCTAGGAGGAGAGGGTAACCCACACTCCACCTTCACTTCCAAAAGGTATAAAATGTTTTGGGGCTTAGCCAAGATTGACAAGATTATACTTCCAAGAAGCGTGTCTTTAGATTCACCCCTTGCTATTTATACTTCGCTGGAACACTAGAGTTGAGGTTGTCCCCTAGAGTGATCACTTCTCTAGGCAGACCCCTAAGAAGGTTACACAAAAGTGATGCAAATAATACTTTTGATCTCCAAGATCATATGATAATGTGAGGAGAGAGCATACACATGTATTTGATCACATAAGCAATGTTCATTAACCTTAGAAATTGAAATGTGTGATGTGAAGATGAGAGTGTTGAAGAGTGCTTTTGATTCCCAAGATCATATGAAAATTCAAGGGAAGAGCATACACACCTCCAAACACAAACAATATCACCAAGCAATGCAAACACTTGTTCTTTTTAAGCCCAAATTGAAATGTGATTTTGAGAAGACACTTTTTCTTTTTAAACCCAAATTGAAAGTGTGATGTTGAGAAGACAAGATTAAGATATAATTTTAAAAAGGTGCACCTAGACTTTCTTTAGCTCCAACTTTTTGTCCACTTGATCCAATTTGTCTTTTGTTGTGTTTATTTTTCTGCACATTCACAAAACCAACAGAAAAGCCAAAACCCTAACAAGATAATTGATCACTAATATTAGAGGGTTAGCTAGTCAAGACAAATTTGATTTTTGGAAATGTTTTTGGCATAAAATAAAAATAGAGAACAAACCCTTACTGAAATTTCAAGAGCTTTCCAAAAATGTAAAGAAATCCGAAAAATTTACTAATTTACACCTAAAATTATTTTTTCATGAAAAATCATTAAAAATTATAAAAATTTGAAAACAAGTGAAAAAATTTTGATTGTTTTACTGAAGTCTCTTGACATCATCCCAAACTTGCACAATTTTTTTTGTGAAAATATCTACAACCGTTTGTGAGATATAAACAAATCTTTCTAAAACCCTACTTTTCAAAGATCTTATTTTTGTCTAATTATTTTTCATCCAAATGAAAAACATAAAGAATAGACCCCTATTAGAATTTGGAGAGATTTCCATAAATATAAAAAAATTTGAAAAAATTCACTAATTTGCTCTCAAAATTATTTTTTCATGAAAAATCATTAAAAAAATTATAAGTAATTAAAAACAGATCGAAAAAATCTGATTTTTCGAATGAAGGCTATTGATATTGTCCCCAACCTGTAAAAAACTTTGTGAAAAAATATGTGGTCATTTGAGAGATGGTTAAATCTTTGCAAACCCTAGGCTTGTGTCTCCAACCCTAGTTGCAAAATGTTAGTCTCCAAAGTTTTGCACAAAATAACAATATAAAATTAGCGAAATTTGAAAAAATATTTTTCACGTTGGGTTCACCAATGTAAAATAGGGCTAAAATTATCAAGGTTAGGTAATAAAACATGTAAATCAAGCCCTAATAAACAATGAAGTACAAATAAGCATAAAGATATAAAACATAAAGCAATATTACCAAATCTTCATGCCACCATTGATTCACCTTCATTGCACTTCTCCATTTTGCTTGAATATAATAATTTTCCTCAGATTTGAGTGTACAATAATAAGCCTATGACAATGACTAGCAAAATATTGAAGATTGTTGTGTCACACTAGCAACATGTATTTGCATATGAACTAGATCTATCAAAATAACAATGACAAGGGTCTTTTATAGGAAATACAATTTGAATGAAGGGATAAGATTGAATGTCAATAATCAATGGACAAAAATAAAATATGTAGTATGGACTAGGGTTAGAGAAAATGATAAGGATTGACGGTCAAGATTAAATTATAAATAATTTAATCAAGGGTGAAGGTTAATTGAGACATGGATGGATAAAGAATTCATGTGGAAGATAAGATTGGCACAGATAAAGAGGTGTAAGGAGAAAATAAATAATAAAAATTATTTAATCTAGGTGGCCAATGAATAATTAAAATAATTATTTGATTATAGAAGAATGAAAGAAAACGAATCTTTTGAATTAAATAATGATTTAATTCAAAATTCAAGAGAGAGGAGCAAATTAAATAAATAAAATTATTTAATTAATATAAGACATGAATTTAGGAAATAATTTAATTATTTAATTATCAGAGACAAAAGAGAAAATTATGGAGAGTTTAGAAGTCGCAAGCCTAGGACAATTCTTAGTTTCTACAAAGGACATTAACTCTTTATGGATGACCTATTCTTAGATTGAGTTTGGATTTCCTAGTAGCCATGTACCTAAGTATGGTAGGATCTCTACACCTAGAGAGATGTATCTTGAACAATAATAATATTGACAAATGACCTAGCTAATCCTTATTCTCACGTGAAAGATAATCTTAATGTGCATAGGACCTTGGTGCATTTGAAAGGCATGATTGATATTAGTTTACTAAATTTTATATAACCTCTTGAGTAATTATATTTGAGTGTAATGAAATCTTGGGAATGGAAACCTAAGTGTATGTTCCTTTAGAGGGACCATGTAAGGAGAAGTGCATGTGACTTTGATGGGTTTGGAAGTGGGTACATAGGTGGTCCTTAGTCAATGGATTCCCTTGTGAATTAAGTATGTAAGGGGAGGTTCTAGGGGGAATAACTCCTAGATTTTTGGGTTGTTCCCAATTGGTTTCACCTTCTCTCTTCAATAGGCTTCAAATGAAGTTGAATGGGTATTGAACAATTATGAAAAAATTAAGAAAACTTGATAACCTGCATTTAATACATAATGTGTTTTTAAATATCAAGTTGAATGAAGGGAACAAATTTGACTACTTGGTAGTGGTTACATGTTGAGTTGGCTCACCTTGTGTTGGTATTAGGTGATTTCTTTTATATGTTGTGAAAATTAACCTCAGACTTAGTGACTATGTAGAGGCTCCTAAATCAGTTGATTATGATCTACTTACTCCTAATTAGGAATTTATCTTCCAATTATAGTGCTAAGCATGAGTCAAGGAGAAATACCATGATTCTCGAGATTGACAGTAGTCAAGGAGCAATAATATGATGCTTGAGATTGACACTAGTCAAGTAGCAATACTATGGTGCTCGAGATTGACAATAGTCAAGGAGCAATACTATGATGCTTGAGATTGATAGTAGTCAAGGAGCAATACTACGAGGCTCAAGATTGACCATAGTCAAGGAGTATACTATGGAAATGATGGTCATCCTTGGTTGCTTATTCGTTCAATGGATTGTAGGGAGTATATTTTCTAATGAAGAATAGGTAGGTAACAGTTGGACCAACCTCATATTATAGATTTGACCTATCTTGATGTGTAAAATGGTATCTTAGATTATCAAGGTTAGGTAACCCCTTGGGATCATGAAGTGATATGAACCTATGTAATTGATTATTTTTATACACTAATGCCTCCCTAAGTACATGTGTAAATGGCCTAGGGTTGTGCACTTTTATATATTTGTGCTAGTGATGACATCAAGTAGTATGGGATGCTTGATTGTTGTCATAATAGGCTTATGTGATTGTGATATTCTTTCCCCCAAATTTTGATATTTTTCTCACCTTCTAGGTCACCCCCATCCACCTTTCCAACAAACAAATAGAAAAAAAACTATAGAACACTAGTTGTTACTCTCCTATCATGTTAAGTGGAACATTCAATTTGCTAACATGTTTTCACCATGATGTATATTCTCATATATGCCCATATAATACATTAAATATAAATAATTAACACATGCAAAAGAATGGATTAACTCTCAATTATTTATGGAGGGAGAATGCATATGGGGATTTCTATGGGAGAAGTGGGTGCCTTGTAGGAGTGTCTAACATACAACACTAATGATAAAGCAACAATCTCAATAGATTGTCAAAGAAAAACTGATGAATCATGTGAATCATTGAGTTTCTCATAAGACATTAGAGACAATATAGAGTTGGGAATTGTAGTGACCTACCTACTCAAACAATAATCAAGCAATGCTTATTTGACATCTCTAATTTAAATAATGTCACTATTGAAAACTATTTTCTAACTTTGGATTAAGGACTTGATGATGATTGTGGATGAAATTAGGAACCTCATTGTGGAATTTGGGGAGTCCTTTGGAAATAGTAGATGCATGATTGTTTGGTGAGTTGGTAATTAACAATTAGGTGTGTTCATGTAGGAAATCAATTTTTTTTTTAATAATTTTTTTTATTATAGTTTACTATTAATAGAAAAAAATTACATCATGGTTTCATGTTCATACTTGACAGCTAGAAAATAAAGTATAGAGTGAGTATACAATGATTTGCATACTTATCCGAGCAGTTTGTTAATATAGTATACACTTGCATACTTATGCCTTGCAAATTTTACTTTTCTCTTCCTTGGTTCTTTTTTTGCATTCATACATGCCTTAGAAGTTAACACTTTCATTGCCTTCATCCAAGTCATTCCAACCAAATCTAGGTTCTATCTTGGAAAAATCTTCACTGGATCTCACCACTTCCAATGCAAAGTCTTCTCCTTAGTTCACAAATAATTTTGGCACTCTAAGAAATCCCAAGTCTTTCTTCAGCGTTTCTTCTTTATACTTCTTATTGTGCTTCTTTTGGAACTCATATAGCTTCTCAAAAATGGAAAATTGTCTTCCTTGTTGAATGGCTAGTGTTTCACATATTTGATGTCCTCTATTGACTTTTGCTTTCACAATTTTTAGTTGTTTGATAAATGCATCTTTTGATACTTCCATTATTTTGATTAAAGGGAAAAAAACAGGTTTTGAAGGGACTTGAAACCCTTTACAACAAAATGTTGTTGATACTAAAAATAATAGAGTCTAGCAGTAGCCAGACAACAACAAGACAACAACAGAACAAAATAAACACAAAGCACAAAATCGCCACCTCCACTTTGTGATTGTAATGAATATTAACCATGGAGAGAAGTTCATTCTTCTCTTCATCGAAGGACTTTTTCTTACTCCCTCGGGTCCTAGCACTTGGACCCTTCTATACTTACATCACATACTTTTTTCCTTTCTCTTTAGTGGGTTGCTCTTTTAGATTGGCACTCCCATGAAGCCCAACATTTATTTTCTCTTCTTTCATCTCTTTTAATTTTTCCAAGAGAATTTTAAGGGTCTCGACATTGTTCTTAATTGAATAGTGGTTGATGTCCATTGTTAATGTAACGTGCATTGAAATATTAAATTGAATGAGTCTTCTACTAGACTCAGTAAGGGCCCTTTGTTTACCTTGGAACCATTCTTCATTTTTATCTAATCCTTATATAAATCCAAAATCTCTTGCCACTTGTTCTCACCATGTTCCTCCCACCCTTCAAGATTAACACAAAACAAGTTCCAAATTTCTCTAGCATATAGATAGTCATAAAAAATATGCAAACACAGTTTGAGGTTTCCTACAAATTTTGCAGATTATTAAGTTATTGGACAAGGTTGTACTTGGGATTTTATTTAGTATTAGCAGTCATTCCAGACATGCTTGTTTTGGTTCTGACACTCCATTTCACAACCATTTAAAAAAATTGAGCCATTACTTGTCCTTTATTTTGTATTCCAAGTTTTATTTAAATGATTTAGAGTTTCCTTGGAGTTTACTAATGACATATACAATCTTGGGTTTTATTTTATCCAAATCAATACCATCAATCCATTCAAACCTATTTAAATCATTGTTGGTTTCAAATTCAATAAGAAATTGAAAACTCTTACATGCTTCCCTGAGAACAAAGTATGTTCTCCAATGGGAAGAAGCTAAGTTAAACTCTTCACTAAGGGAGGCCCAAAATTTTAGATTGCAATTTCTTAATACATCTTTGAATCACTTGATGCCTTTCATACACCATGTTTTAGTTGAGCACCCTTGTAGTAGGGCTAAGGGTTTCTCCTTATGGTATAGATTCCACCAGATTGAGTTGGTTGGACACACTTTGTTCTTGCTATTTCCACTTTTCCTTTTGTCTTTTATTAAGTGCCTAGTTTATTTCAAAGCCTTTCATAGGCTTTTGAAGACATTAGATACAATAGGGGTAATAGGGAAGTTTCCAAATACTAAGTCATAGAGAGGGAGATGTTTCCATGATTTAGCTTTTTTGGGGTTGCCAATTGAAAATTATTTCTTATTAGAACCTTTCAAGGCTCATTACTTGTTAGGGCTTTGAGGATCCACTTCACAGCAAGGGAGATGCCTTATTTTTTTAATCTTTCAGACCTAAACCACCTTCAGTTTTGTCAAGACAACACTAGTCCATTTTATTGCATTCTTCCTCCTTTTCCTTTTTCGTCAGGTCATAAGAATTTTTTATTTTTTTTAGATTTCATCAATTTGGTAACTACTAAATAGCCATACAGAAGCATAGTACATATTATATGAGGAGATATTTTTTTGACACACTTGTATCCTTCCAACCAAGGATGGATAATGTTTATTCCATTTTTCAATTTTTTATTATTATTATTTTTTTCAACCCAATTCCATATTTTTTTAAGAAAGGATTAACAACAAAGGGGATACCTAGGTATCTAACCTATTTACCTAGACCTCCCCATTGGAATCTAGAATTGGTGAACCATTTAGGGCGATTGTTTACCCAACTCAACATAATAGATTTTTTTTGGATATTTTTGCCCCAGATGTTACATAAAATATGTTTAGTTTATACATTAAGATCTCAAAATTCTCTATATCAAGTTGGATAAATATAGCATGTCATCTATAAATTGTAGATTTAATAAATCTCCTTTAATGGGTAGGGTTAGTCCTCTAACCTTTGGTTTTTTAGTTGAATCTCTTAATAGATAATAGATGGCTTATGAAGCAATCACAAATGTCGAGGCAAGAGATCACCCTTGCCTAATTGATCTCTATAATAAAAATTGGTTTGAATAAATACCTATTTATGTCAATTTGTGCAACATCTTGTATTGAGGTTTTGACCATTTGACAGAATGTTTTTGGGAATCCAAAAGCTTCCAGTGCCATCATTAAGAAGGGGATCGATGAATTCTAGAAGGAGCCTTCTTGAATTCTAGAAGGAGAATGCCTATATTATGGTCTGAACTCCTTGCCCACTACATGGCCTCCCAGCATGTTATCATATTTTCTAAAATGTACCTACCTTTGATGAAGTTGGTTTGAGTGTTATTCATGATGGTGGGAAGAATATCAACCAGTCTCAAAGCTACGTCTTTTGCAAGTAGCTTGTATGAAACATCTATTAGGGTGATAGGTCTTATGTTTTTCACTAGAGATTTATCCCCTTCTTTTGGAAGAAGTTTTATTATGCCTTAATATATTCTCCTAGAGATCCCTTTTCTATGGATTCGGTGTAAACTTGTGCTAGGTCTTCACTCACCCACTTGATTTTATTTTTGTAGAATTCTACACGTAGACCATTTCCCCCCGAGGATTCATCATTACTAATGGTTTGAATGACATTTATATTTCATCCTTAGTTATCTCTCTCCTTAAAAATTTTGCATTCTCTTTAGAGATTTTTTTGGGTATTACTTTAACTTGCAACGGTTTCTAGCATTGATTTTCTGCAAACTAACCCCCTCTATGATAAATAGAGTTTTGTAGAAAGAGTAGAATTAATTTTTTACTTCATTTGGATCATCTCTCAATTTGTTGTCAACCCAAATTTACCCCACTTTTTCAACAACATTTCTTTCTTTAATCCATCTGAAGAACTTAGAGCCTTTGTCTCCACTATTCAACCAATTCATTTTTTCCCTAATCTTTTGTCCTTGAATCTTATTGGTTTGTAGCTTCCTCAGAGTGTTTTTGTTAAAATTCAATTCATGGTTTAAATCTTCATTTATTGGGTCACTATGCAACTTGGATTCGAGCTCGAATAGTTTTTCTTGAGGGTATTCTCATACTTCCTATTGCAAATATAACTTTTCTCTTTCCTATGATCTTGAATATGGTTTTCCAACCTTTTATATTTTTGTTCCATCTCTTAATTTTTCATGCATCTTTTAGAATCTATTTATTTATTTTTCTAAATGTAAATATTGCCTCATTACAATCTGTAAGGCCCCGCCCTTTTATTCAATAGTTGCAAATACCTTATTTGAATCATGGGAATATTTGTTAAAGTGATAATAAGTTGAGTTATTGATGAGCTATGCAATTTTCTAAGTTTTTATTATCATGATTTTGTATTATATATTAGTACTAGTATTGTTATTTTGTGGAATAACTCATTAATAATTAATAATTATAATATTCAACCACTTGTTTAATATAATCAATTTCATCAAATTGTGATAGTGATGGGATGAGCGAGTACTCTATTATTATCCATACTCT
Organism: Sequoiadendron giganteum; assembly: GCA_007115665.2. NCBI lineage: Eukaryota > Viridiplantae > Streptophyta > Pinopsida > Cupressales > Cupressaceae > Sequoiadendron > Sequoiadendron giganteum. The sequence goes on from CM021100.1 coordinate 638,080,383, forward strand.
TTAAACTCTAATAAGGTAATAAGATTAACCAAACTTTGATGCAAAAACTAGGATGGCAAAATAATTTAAATTAGCCTTGATTTTTTTTTTTAAATTATCTTAGCACGCGGTTCAAATTGTAGTGGAAGTTCTAAAGACTTTAATATTAAAATCATGACCACTATGACATGGATAATAATAGATTTTAATTTTGTAAATATTATATAAATTTAATTGTGTTATATTGTTAGCACCAAAATAGGAATGAGACAAAAAGTGAGGTAAACTTTTTTTTTTAAATCACACTTTAGGCATGCTAGAGATATTTTAGAGATATTATTTTAGAATCTATCATTGATGATTTAGTTACCAATATTTCAAAGATATTAGATACTGACAAAGGTTCATTAATGAACAATTATCAATTTTATGCTCATAACTTTATATAAGTATTTCTTGACATTTTAGTTTCAATTGATTTATTATTGCTTGTAAAATGATTATCAGTTATTGGTTTGATGATCACTAGAATTAAATTGTTATCTATTCATTACTCTTGCATAATAAATTCAATCTATTTGATAGGCATTGGCATAATATGGTTATAGCGATTGATATAATAGTTTTGAGTATATTTAGTGTATTGTGTTAAAGATTAGGAAATTGTTAAATCTTCTAAATTAGATTGTTGCAGAAAGAATTGCTCGTACATGTTTAAGAATCATGATAAATGATTTGTGGGTTTTATTCCACGTTCTTTCCCCTTCCTAGATCATATTAAACTTTTTAATTTGGTTAAAAGGGTTGAAATTTATGCATGTTTTAGTATCGTCTATTTCACTATGATCAGCAAGCTGGAAGTTCTAGAGTGATTTTATGTTTAAATTATCATCAATCATTTGTGAGAGAGTTGAACCCGATTGAGTTATAATTTTATTGTTAAGTCAAATTATGAGCTGGAGAAAACTCAAGCTATCGAGCTACGGTTCCTCTACAAATTATATACGTAGGCAAGGTTGTTAGAGATGAGCCCCCGAGGAATTAGGTCTGACCCCTTAGGTTTCCTAGTACCTTCTTGAAAGCTTAGATTGTGAGTTGGTCTTGTGTTGAGAATTGGTCAAAAAATTTGGTATTTGTGTTATGTCCTTAGTTGTATCTTGGTTATTAAGTTTTGGGCATTACACAATCTTCATCCTTTAGTAAATTTGTGTTCAAAATAAAATTTTCATCTTTTCTATCTTCTATAAGTCTTTCATTTACAACTATCTTCACATTGATCAGGTGATTATTTGAAAGTGTACAAGGGTACACCCTTAGTCTATCTCCCCTTCTGTTAAATCAAATTTGGAGAGTTCTTTGTTAGCATAGAATCTGTCAAGCCTAGAATAAATCATTTTATAACCTTTCTGAAAGTTATGCCATGTGAAACAAATATTTTTGCATTCCTTTTTCATTATTTCCATAGGGTCAAAAGGCTCCAGTTTACTTTTCATTATGTACCAAAAGTGTCTTTCATCTCCTTTCCACCACATTTCTATTCCCCCAAACTTGTCTCCACTATTTTTAATCATATTAAAGTCTCCCCAAACTATCCATGAAATGTCTTTTAATTTGTAAATATGTTTTCATAATATGATTATCTCCCTGTATTCATTTGGAGCATACAATAAGCAGATACCAAATTTCTTATCACCTTTTTCAATAATTATCCAAAATTCCCTATTGCATGGGGAGGCTCCAACTTCAGTTACAAATTGTGTCCAACTCTTGGACAATATAATGATAGAACCTCCCTTACCTCTGTCATGCTTAGTAGAGAAATGGGAATATTTTTTCCAAAAGAAGTTTAGATCGGTTTCAAGAGTAACATTTGTTGCCTTTACCTCTTGCAACATAACAACATCATTGTTCTTGTCTAAGTTCAAATACCTCCTATTGAGGTACTTCTTGTCTAGGAATTCTATTCCCCTTATAATCCAGCTGACACGGTTAAGCATCATTTGATTCCATTAAGTGTGTTTCTTCCTTATTGTTCCTAAAATCGCCAAAGCATTTAGGGAGCCTATTTTTTCCCTTCCTCCTCTTAGTGTAAGGATCCCCGTCTTCCTTCATAGCTTTCCTTCTTCCCATCATTTTTGTTTTAACCGATTTGTTCCCTCGAGTTAGGTCACTCTCCTCTTTTGGTGTAATATTTTGAATGTTTAATAATGAGATATATGTTTCAGTAAGTATCTTCCTTTCTATGAAATCCTTTCTTGTAAAGTTCTTTATTGCCCCTACTGGATCTTCTTCACTAAACCATACAACCTTTTCACTTTGTATTGGATCATTTTCAATTCCATTGTCTATATCCAATCCATTGATAGTTGATCCTTGCCTGACATTGGATTTAGAATAGTAGAATATGTTGGGCATGAACTCCTTAAGCTTTTCCCTATTTTCCTTACAATCCTTTTTTTATATTATTGGCTCTACATCTCTCTTGTTCACCATTACCGACCGAACTAGTTGATTCTAACCTTTGGGCTATTATTTCTTACCCAACATCTAGGTTTGAAAAGTAAATTGAGATGGGATTCATCATCTCTTTACATTTTGCAACTTTTTCCAAGTTCCAAATTTGTATCTCATTCTCTTTAAGTCTCTCTAATTCCTTCATGTTTATGACCAAGTCTTGAGTGTCATTATTATGCTCAATATTGGTCTTAGGGAGAGATGGAATTCTAGGGTTACAAATATTTTCCTCAAAATCTTTGTTGAGGATTTGGTTCTTGAATTTAAAGCTATTGCTCACACCATTTAATGTTTTTTCCTCATCATTTAGAGTTTCTCATTCTCCCTTCTCTTTATTCAAACTTTTTTTAAGGTTTTGCAATATTTTTCATGCTATTTTGGCTGATTCATTTTCAAATTACTACTTTGAGCAATCCTATGTTTTAATATTTCCATTCCAAGTTCTTGTGCACTTTTCTTGTGTCCCAGGCTATTATTATGCCTATTAATGTGATTGTGCTAACAAGATCCTTGGAGGGGATCCTCAACATGGAATGGATGATTATTCCCATTTATTCGCATGCTTTCTTCTATATTTCAGATTCCAATCTTAACATTAGTATTTCCATACACTCATTTGTAGATGTTAGGAAAGCTTACTATTGCATTTCCTAAATCCTCTTCGAATGTGTTTTCTCAATTGTTTGACTCTATGATCTTGTCATTAGGGTTTTCCTCATTTGCTTATATATGCTTTTGGGCCCAGTAAATTTTGGTTTGCCTCTAAATTACCAATCTTTAGGGTTAGGGTTTGTCAAATTTAATTTTGATTTTAGATCATCATATTTTCATTTTATTTTAGGGCAATTTCTTCTTACATGCCCTTCCATTTTACATAGGAAACATGCACTGAGGTTGCCCATAATCTCCACTCTATAGGAGAGATTCTTCTGGAGGGTTTCCATTTCAATTTATTTAGGTATGTCAACCCTTAGGGTTAGAGAAACTAGAAGCATGGGGAACCCTTTTTACTATAATCCATCTAGGGTAAGAGAGTGCTAGTATTTCCCCGTTTATCATCTCAGGAGACCAATTAATTGCACTAAACATCAAAATTTCTATGTTCCAAAATTATTTGAGGCAACTTTTTCTTACATTATGTGATTCTTGAAGAAGATAAAAAATAAACCTTTTTGAATCATTCTACAAAATGAAATTTGATTCCCTAATTTTTAAAACCAAACATTGTTTATCCATTTGTCTAGGTATTTCTTGGTGGGAAGTTTATTGCAAGGGAGACAAGAAATATATCGATTTCCTTTAATTGATTCTTCTCTCTATTCATAGCAATAACAATTTTAGGGTTTGGAGATACAACTAACTTCCTAGGCATGACCAGTGGCCACTTACCTTCTCCCTCGCTTCACGGTTTCCCTCCTTAGCTCTCTCCATTCTCCACCACCACAAATTTCATAGATTGCAACACCTTAACCCCCTTCACTCACTACAATATCTTTGAATGATTTTTCTCTCTTCATTAATTCTATGTAAACCACTTGTCTTCCTCGTAGCATCGAGGGGATCACTGAGAACTAGGTCACCCATCATTAATAGCAACATCAGACTATTAAATTCATAATATGGGGGAACAAGCATCCAAAATTATGATAGATGGCTCATTTAAAGTTTGATTTTCCCTATAAAAAAATATAAACATAAAACTTAATATTTAAATCAGAAACAAAGACGAAGAAAAGGGATGAAAAGCATTGTAGAGCATCCAAACGAAGGATTCCTAAGGAAAATAAAGGGAAAACATGGTTAAAAATTCCAAACCCTAATGTCCTATGACCATCAAGCATCAGATGCAGGCTAAATCAAAATCTTTGGGTTCAACATGTGAGTGTCAATACCTAGTATGAATGGTGAGAATTCTATCAGTTGTCCATGTAAAGCAACTAGGTTGTATTTTGTCATGTTGTATCTACATTATAGACAAAGGAGAGGATCACATCATCAATTTTTATTGGACAATCATATAAAATTGTGTTAGGATATATCTTGGAATTAAATGTTAAAATCAATAAAACACAAGGCCACTTCAAGAGGTTGACCTTTAATAATATAAAAAAAATAATATGAATTCAAAATTAAAAGTTATAATGGTTTGATCATGTCTTTCTCTTCTTTGTTTAGAGACTTGACTATGTAGGGACACACCCCTTCATCCTAATTAGGTTGATTTAAATAACAACTAAAAATAATAAATGAAACTATTAAGGTTAAGCATGCCACGAGTGCTTATTCTTATTCTACTTAGAAATATAGAATATTAGGATCATAACATTACGATCTCCTTTAGAAAAGTGTCACCCTTGATTTTTAGGAACTCTGGGTTTTTTTATAAATTGTTCATCATTCAATGTTTTACTATAAATAAGGATGGCATCAAAGAATATCAACACTAATTTTTAAATAAATGGGTAGAACTTTGAAATTATGAAAATTTGAAAAGTTGATTGGGAATTAGTGATGCACAATAACATAACTATGAATTCATAATGATTCTCATGTGTTTTAAATGTAGTCTTGTGTACATTATTTTCCTCAGTTGAATTTGATGATAACCTAAATGCAAATCTAGCTTGGTAAAGAAAACTACATAATTCAATTCATCAACAACAAGAATAAGAAACTTATCTTTAAGAGTGAGTTTGTTAAGCTCCTTGTACATTCTCCATGACCCATCCTTCTTGTTAACCATGATTTTTGGAGATGAATAGATAATTTTGTTGCAATGAACAATCCTTGAATCCAAAATTTCCTTGACTATTTTTTTAATTTATAAATTTTGTTAATGGTGTTGAATGATATCTTCAAGCTCTAGTAGATCTTGAGTTCTCATATCTTGTGCTTCTACACAATTTAGTAGTGTTATTATGTCATAAGAAAATTTCTTAATTAATTTCATCTTATGAGAGTTGATAATTTGACTTGGTGATGATTATACCCTATAGGTTTTTTTTTGTTGATTTGTATTAAAAGCCATGAATAAGTCCTTAAAATTGAAAAACATTGTTCCCAATTGTTTAAGCCATTTCACACTTAGAATTACACCCACTTTCCCAATTGGGATAACAAATGTTTTTAAATCTAATTGATAATCTCTCATTGAGAGTTTTATATTATGTCATTTACCACCATAAGATATTTTTTTCCATTTGTTGTTATGACTTGAAAATTATAGATTAGACACAAAAATTGAGATCATTAGCCAATCTTCTATTAAAAAAGTTGTGTACTAGTTAAAATGAGCATTGTCACCTTGATATAAACCATCACTTTGAGTGTTTGTGGTGTTCTTGTACCATTCGATGCATATGAAGATAGTAGAATTTTCTTCTTTTGAATTATCATGCTCAAGTTCCATAGTTTCTCATTGCATAGCTTTCATTACTAGGTTCTAACAAATGAACATCACACTTAATTTGGTCACTAAGTCCATTGATGTAGAGTTCTAGCCTCTAATTAAGTGTCACATCTCAAGCCCAAATTGACAATCTTGTATGCTTAGCATTATATATGGCTATATACTCTATTTGTTTTAAATTTGTCAATTGGGTGAATTAGCTTCCCTTCCATGGTTGCTAATAGTGGGTTGCTATGCTACTACTAAATTATTTCCAACTAAGCACTTGGTCTTATTTGCCATTAATCATCCATTGGTACTATTGATAAGGTTCAAATTTTAAAAGTAGCAAGGATATGGTCTAGTATATTATGAAGCTCAAAATATTATTCCATGAGACTTATCCACGAAGGCACATTTTTGTCACTAAATTTATAAATATTTATTAAGGGTAGATTCAATTTTGAACCATGTCAAGATTGTCATATCCCTTAATTTTGTTTGTTAGGGTTGTACCCACTTAGGTGGTTTTGTTGGGATTTTCATTCAAACAATATTTTTCATTTAAACCTACATAAACCTTCATTGAAATATGTTACAAATGGGGGCAAAAAGTTATCCTTAATAAAATATGCCACTGTTTCACACCTTGATGAAAAAATTTCCTCAATTTTAGGTGGTGGACAATAAAGAGGGCCATTGTATTCAATATTTGTATACATGCACTTTGATCCTAATAATGACATGGGTTCTAATGTGTTTGTTTTTTAAATTGGGTTTTATTAAGGGAGAGAGTGTCTAGTTTGAATTTTAGTTGTCAAAATTTAAAATGAGGTATAATTGAATTTGGTATTCATCTTATGACCACTAAATTATGAAAATAATTTTTATTTTAAGAAAAAATTGTAAAGAATTGACCATACCTAATTTTTCATGAGCTTTCCAAAAAAGTAAAAAAACCTAAAATTTTCAAAAGTTGTGGTTTGATGAGAAAATTAAAAAATAAAAATAAAATCTTATGACCTAGAGTTGATCACTAAATTACATAATTAATTTCTTTTCTAATAAGAAATTATACAGATCTAACCCTACTTACTTTTCACAAACTTTACACAGATGTTTTGTTTTTAATTCTAAAATTTGTAGCTAATAAAATTGTAATAAATTGTGTTAAAATGATTAAATAAAATTAACATTTTACATGAATCTTCCTTAATTATCTATTTTAAAACCCTAAAAAAATAACTCAAAATTTGCAATGGTTTGTAAGTTATGGTGAAAACAAAATTTTGGACCCAAATCATAGCTTTGATGCCACTTATTAAGATATTTCTCAAAATAAATGTAAAAATCAATAAAATGGTGATCTTCAATAATAAAAAGTAATAATAAATTCAATATTGAAATTTATGATGGTTTGTGAGTGTCTTTCTCTTCCTTATTTATAGGCATAATTATGTAGGACACACCATTTCATCCTAATTAAATTAACTTAAAGAATAACTTAAACTAATAAATAAAGTCGTGAATATTAAACATGTCACAAGTGCTTGTCTTTATTATACTTACGAATATAAAATATTATGATCATATTATATTATCCCCATGTCATATCGAAGGTGGATTCGACACTAAATGACCAATATATTCGTTGCTACTTAGTGGGTACTTTGGAGGGTTTTAATATGGTTTGTTATGGAGGTGGTAGCTATGTTAAAGGTGGGAGACTTTGAATGATGGCAAGTGGATCCTTGGCATGTGTGACATCATATTAGGAAAAAAACATCCTTTTATCAAAATCAACCTTTGATTACATCAGGTGTACAAAATCTAACTATAATTCCCTTATGGTTGAATTACTTAAGAGGCTATTTGTTATGGATTCATGTAGTTTTTTTGAAACCTTATTGGAATAGAATAGCGGACCATGTGGAGTCAATACAACTTTGATCTTTATTAAAGTAAGCATGGAGATGATATTAACTATATATAATTATAGGATAGCTAGTGGTATATGAAGGCATAGTTTTTGTAGGTTGTATCATATTTAAGGTAATGTGCATATGAATATTGTAAACCCCTTGAGGTAATGCAATTTAACCATTGTACATTTGTGGATTAGTAAATAAGGGGTAGAAGCTCACATTTCTTAGAGTTCTATTTCTAGTAGAAGGTTTATATAAAGGTGTCTTGTATTACGATTTTGTGTGTATATAATTATTTATTTTAGATGTACATTGGGTAGTATTCTTGTGTTTATTTTGGGTTGAATTTGTATATGCTCTTTTTTCATCTAAGTTAGCTAGTAGACTACTCCCCAATTAAATTTATTTTTGATGCATTAGAGTGTGACATCTTTACCCCACATTATTGATCACATACAACTTAGTCCATTGGGATTGGTGTCTTTAATGATGTTCCCATGAGTAATATTGTACTATTATAATTGATTTAATAATAATGAAGAATATGATCATGGTGAATATTTGGCCCAAGTACATGTGTAATAGCTTAGTATCTTGGCTAAACCTAAGAATTATATGTAACTAGCCTATATGATGCATAATTTTTCATTGAAAAGTCGTTTGGGTTAGAGATCTTGTAAATATTTAGTGTTTAATTCATTTCCTTAAACCTTTATCTAGTGCATTTATCCTTCCTCTTCCATATATGACTGCCTTCTTCTATCCTTGTATTATTATTTCTTAACTTTATTTCCCAATATGGTCTACCTCCTAATTTTACTCCCCCAATCATACCTACATCTCACATGAAAAATTTAACATCTACTTGTCCTTATTCACAACCCATTATGATTCTCTTTATTATATACATCCCTCTTATATCAATTATTCCTACCACCTTTACTCTCATGTGCATCCACCATAGCCACATCCTACATCTAATTTTCTTGTAATTAATGCCTTTGAATATTGATCATCAATTGAACATAATTTATATCCTTATAAGTATCAAAATTCAAAATATTATTTTTAAGAGTAGTGGGTAACACTTATTTTTTCCCTTCTTTCAAGTAAAATGCTACTAGGAAGTTCACTAGACTTCAAGAATCCATGGATGATGTTCTTCAAATTTTGTAGTTATAATCTAATTGCACTCCCTCCTATTCATCCATTAAACACTTATAAATCACTTTCTAACTCATATAGTGAAGAAGAGCTCACTAATGCCTCTTTATTAGAGGTAAGACTGATAAAAATCCTTCAATTTTAAGAAGAAATAAGGTAACTACTAATAAATTTGAGAAACATTCAACAATCGTGAAAATATGGCTTAATAGGTATGTGTCTTTGTAGAGCCTTGCACTTGGGAATTCAGATAAGAATAGGACTAAGATAGGTTTTCATTCAATGTTTTAAAAATTATCATAGAGTGGGCCTTATTTTATCATAATATTTTGAGGAGATGCATTTGAATTATTTGACACATTTGGTTTCACCTTTCTAATTCTAAGTATGGTATGTACCTCAAACTTTATTACTAAGAAAGGTGTCCCCATGTGTCTTATATTATGATGTATATTTTTAGTTCTTTCTACCCTCGTTTGTCTATATTTCTATTTTTATTCAATATTTAGCACTAGATGCATGTTAATGTTATGAGATTTCCACAATCCATAATGCTTGTAGTTCATTATTTTTGGATTTTGATTGTGTTTAAGTTTTTTCATCAATGTTTCAGATCACACTCAGTGATCCATCATTAGGATGAAAGAGAGCATAAGGAGAAGAATAATGGCAAGATGTAGACCCAATTTGCATCTTAACTTTCTTTTTATTATTCTATTTTTTACATGTGGTTTTTTAAATATTTTATTTTAATCTTTTTAATTTTTTGTAATTTCCTTTTTATTTATATCTTAACTCTCCTTTTGCTTCTTTTTAACTTTCTTGTTTAGCATTTTTTATTGATATCTCTCCCTTTATCATTGTCTTTCTTTTATTCTTAGTTAGTTGTATCTATTTGTTGATGATTCTTCTCTATCTTTTGATTTCATATTTTAATCCTTTTACTTCTCTTCAAATTTATTTAATTTTCAAAATTGCTTATCCTGCCCCCTCTCTTATTCTCTTCCCCTCTTTTTCTATTTTCCAATTAACTCAATTGTTGTTTTTCTCTACTTGCTTTTTGTGTCCAATCCTCTCCCCAACTTCTCACCCCTCTTCCTTCTTAGCAAACTGGGTTTATATCTTGCCATTATTCTTCTCCTTATGCTCTCTTTCATCCTGATGATGGATCACTGAGTGTGATCCAAAACCTTGATGAAAAAACTCAAACACAATCAAAATCCAGAAATAACGAATTAGAAACTAGATGTATGTATTCATGCCTTTATGTTTATCGCCATCTTGTTAGGATTGTTTCCCTATTAGCACATTGCAACCCCTCATAGTGTCTATACAAAATTTAGGTGATGCAAGCAATTCCATGAGGACACATCTTTCCCATCCCACTCCCTTAACTAAGACTATTTTTTGGCATTGTTTTCAAATTATTATTGAATGCATATTTTCCTCATTTAGTGTCTCCATTTATGAAACCCTAGATTCCATGCCTTCATCTTATAAAGCCATTGTTGATTATATTTTAAAAATATTATTGTTCAAATTCTCTAGGGCATAGTGTATTAAGAAAACATTCCATTTAGAGGATTTAGAGGGGAAACCTTCAAGCTCCTTTTAGGCTAGACATTATACAAAAGTAAGTATAAAAACCTAGACCCCCTATGGTTAACCTATTCAACAACATTGAAAACCCAAAAGTCTCCTTCAAACCCCACAAGGTTTACAGTTTCACCTTCAACATAGTCAATCAAGGTAAAAATAGCACACGGGAAGAAACCCTCAACCTAACTTATAAAAACAATAAGAAGTCATCTAGACCTTCTCAATCTAGCCCATTTCATCATAAGTGTGTTTGGATTTTAGAACTCACCCAGGTGCTTTTGAAGTGAGTACATTTTATGTTAGAGCTATTAGAATTGTGTATGAAGATTTAAATATTCCCATCAAATAAATTATCAAGTATGTCCTTGACCCTAAAGGGGATGTTATTCTCAACTCAAGTAAGTTATCAAAATTGGTCATCAAGATAGATGTGGCAAAAACATGTAAAATAGTTGTATAACAAAATGCAAGTGGATACTAGCACATTGTGCAGATATATGTGTTTTGCATTAGCATTCAATTTTACATAGAAAATTCGCCTAAAGGTTTGACACACCAAAAAATATAAGATAATCATGGAAGAGATACTAATTACATAAAAAAATTGAGGAAACAGAAAATTGTAAGACACAACTTGGCACCAAGTGTGAGAAAGGCTAAAGCATGGGCCAAATGAAGCTAAAACACAATAAGGGTTATGAAGACTAAACCAAACATAAAAAAAATGTGAAAATTGTAAAGGTATGCAATTTACTGAAATTACAAGATAATTGATAATACACACCACACACTTAACCTATAGCATGCATTGGGATATGTGTGGCTAACTCATGGCTATTAAACCCTTCAAGATATATAATTTTGATAATTTTATATTTTTATTCATCTTAGTCTATTAGCCTCCATAGCATAAGTAGAATATATAGGAGGTAGCAATTAGTATATTATCATCATATGGTGAATTATTTTCTTATTGAAAAATTCTAAAGGTTAAGCATTGGCAAGAAATTTATATTATATCACTAGTTATTTCCTCTTATGTGATTCTCTTGTGCAAGTAATTTCATTGCAAATGGTGTCAAAGCTTTGATTTGAACAAAAGTGTGGAGAAATTCTAATTTTGAAGATTTTCTTATATCTCACAAACCATTGAATTTTTCTCTAAAGTTTGTTTTTAACTTTGGAGAAAAGTTCAAGAAAGACATTCCAATTTTTATCTTTTCATATGATCAATATTAAGTTATTGTCAATTTAGGGTTTTTCTTAAATTTTCTATTCTTACTATAATTCATGGATTTTTTAATCTATTTAAATTTTGAGAATGTTGGTTGACATATTTATCACCTAGCCCTATATTCTCACACCCACTAAGGTGACAAATGTAACCACAATTGAATCAATAATAATGTAATTTTAAGACTGATTCTCTACTTATTTTAAAAGGTGGTAACTACCTTCATTTGATATTCAATGAATAATTTTTAACTAATGTTGCTTTTAACCAGAAAGAAAATAAAGGAAGGGTCTTTTAACCAAAAAGATTTAAATGCATTCATTGACTTCATATGATAAAACTAAAATACTCCACAACTAAAATTAAATCAAATATCACCACATAATCCTTATTCAAAGATAAACAATACTACAATGATGCAATAAATCAAAGTATCTATCATTCCAATAATAGATCACACATTGATTGATCATTCAACATAAGAAAAATAGATTCATACACCATAATTTAAAGATTATGAATGTATAAATTCCACCATTATCTTCTATATCAGAATAACATAAAACAGTAAATCAAGATAACAAAGTTTTGCTCTAATGAGTAAATCAAGGTTTTCCCAAAAGATCTTATTCTCAATAGCCAAACCCATATTTAAAGCATAAGCTAATTGTCTTTCGTAACTGTTTCTTGAAAGTAAATCAATCGAATAAATAAAAAGATCTTTAACTTAAAAGAGCCAAATTAAAAGAGAGTATCATGAAATAATAAAAATAACTATGCATCATCTCCCTCCACCTCAGCCTCTTCATCTTCTAGATTCTTGACCGCTTCTTTCTACAATAATTTCTCTTGTGCCTTCATCCTGGATTTGTAGTCTTTGTACCTGGTAATAATTGCAAATATTTCTTTGCTTCCTGGTGTTACGGTGATCTACAGTTCGATTCTTCATTTGGCTAGAGCAGCCTCAGACTCATTTAGAGCGTCAAACCTCCTATTTTCTTCAGTTTTAAAGGAATTGAGGTAGACTTACAATCTACTGAGTTTTGAGAAAGATTCTTTGGTCAGCATGGTAGGATCTGCCATCTCCTTGTTGAATACTTCTTTGAATTTCAAACAAATTTCCTTCGAATTCATAATCTTCTCATCAAACTCATTGGTTATATCTACTTTTAGGTCATAAAAATTACCTTTTATCTCCACCAACATGTCCAGATACCTTTCAAGCACTTCAAAAATCTCCTTTACCAGGTTGTCATACATGCTTAATTTCCACTTCAATGAGTCAAACCAAGATGGATCTAACTCCTTTGGGTCAATCACAATTTTTTCATTGATCAATTTCATTTGATCCATAGAAATCAACTCTTTCATTTCTTGAGAGAGCGCATAGAGGCTATTCTAATCTTTCCTGACCTACTGTAGCTTTGACATCAATTCATTTCTTTTACCAACAACTTGAGTGTAGAAAAGAACATATTTACTAATAAAGAAGATGATCTCCTGAGACATTTCATCAATCTATTTGTTGGCAGCTTTGGAATAACTCGGATTCTTTCTGATTAATTGCATTGTAGACCCATCAATAATTCCTCCCTGAGAACTTGAGGCTCCACTAGATATAGAAGGGGGGACTAAAGAAGAAATAATTTTTTTAACAATGACCTGAGATTGCAATTTCACCTTTTCCTTTATGTCTTCCTTTACCCGCTTAATCAAGGCATTGACTGAATAATTAGCATGATACACATTACCTTCAAGTGTTTGGGGTCCCATATCAACATGTGTAATTTTGTAGTCAGCCTCTGTTATCTCATCATCATTTAGATCCTTTATAGGATCTGCAATTTCCAATATCTAATCACTAGAAGTAGGATCAGTCAGCATTCTGGATATTTTTTCTAAGATTTGTTTGGTCTTGCGGAAGTCTGGAGTAACTTTGCAACTGTATCTACTCCAACTATTGTTGTAGGATTATTTTTTCTCTTTTTCTCTACTGCTTTTTTCAGCCATACCAGGGAAGCTTCTACCAAAACAAAATCTTTATTTCCTTGAATAATTTCTTTAGACTCACCAAAAGTGATGGGTATATTTTCCACCGAGGAAGAGGGTACTTCAGACAAAGGAGGGATGGTATTGTCTTCAACAATTTTCTTAAAAATGGCATCAAAATCCTTAGACACATGTTTTGTTTGGTTGGTCTTCTTTTTAGGAGTAGGGGTAATATGTTGTCCTATTCACATACTAACTTCAATTTAGTCATCTCTTCAGGCTTATCACCATCACCCATGGATTTTGCACTAGAAGACCTAGTAGCCAATTTCTTTGATGATGTACTCATTACAACAGTTTGATCGGACCCCTGTTCATTTCTCTGAGATGATTTTGGTTCCTGAGTAGAACCTGCAGCCTACCGCCATTTTCCCTCTAACCAATTTTGAGTTCTTTTCAACACTGGGGTAGCTCGTATATTCATGTTCAAAACCTCATTTTTACTCTAGTCAACCTTGGGATGGGATTTATCAGACAATCTTTCATATTCTAGGTCAATGACCACTAAATCTTCAGTCGCGCCTTCAGGAATCTAGAGAGAAAGACCAAAAACTTGTATTTTCCTTAGGGTTAACCTCATATAATCTCTCTTTAAGACCTCATTTTCATCAAAAAAATCTTCCCAAAAGTCCTCAATATAAGGTTGATGTCGATATGCACTTCCTCCATATAAATTGTCTCACGAAACCCTTGTTGTCAAAATTAGCTCTCATGAATAAATGTTGGAGATTATACTTTGAGAATTCATTCAGCACATTTGGCCATCTAATTATTTTTACACGTGAAGGAAGGAGTTATCACTGGGAAAAAATACCCCTGCTTCCCCACATTCATGAACTTTACATTCACCATGGCCATTTGTCTATAGACCTCTAGGAACACCAACAAATCTTCAGGATATCTAAGCAATTTTAATGGGGCTTTCTCATAACCTCTTATCCTCAAGTAGGAAAACTTATCAAATCGGATATAGAAGCTCCCAAACATTGATACTAAAGACATCGACTCAGGCGAAAGATGCATTTCAGGGTTTCCATCCAATTTCCTTACAACTTCCATCAAGAATGCATCATTGACAAGGAAAAAATCTCCCATTCCAACTTGCTTGGTAAACTATGGATAACACTTATATACAGGCATGCTAGAAGTTGGAGGTACCTGAGGCTTTAGTCCTGAACAAAAGTATCTTTGACTAGCTATAATGTAAATTAAGCAAGAACACAAATGGAAAGTAGCAATTTTTTGGAAATTGACTAATTGTTCATTCAAATGAAAGTAAATTATCTTAACCCAATCAATGAACACATTCTCATCACAAATAACCAAAATAAATTGACACATCCAATCTTCAAAAGATTCAATTTGTGTATTTCCAATAATTTGATGTACCAAAGCAATGGAATCTACGATTTCCTCTTTGAAATGTATTCTCATAAGTTTGGTAGGTAACTGTGACTTACCTCTTTTATCTGACTTCAACCACCCCTTGGCCATAGAATTCTTGCACTAGTCCTCATTATCTTTGAAAAAATCATTAGTCATCGCAATAGACATGTCCTTTACAAGCGCTCTCTTAGGAATCTTCAGTGTGTGAGAGACAACTTCAGGAGAAATTTTGGCAATGGCAGTCCCGTCCACGGCTTTGATTTCTCATTTTTTCTAGAATATACCTTCTTGTGCATGCGCCTATTAGTTACACACTTAGCATGGATTCTAAATAACCCCTAGCATGAGCTAATATACTTTCTAACAGTTTTGCATCGACAGTAGATCTTCTGTTACTTTACAAACGTGCCCAAAATTCCTCCATCTTGAAGGATCCCAACTCCATGTCCCTTATGCCAAGCCAACGATTTATAATTTCAGACTGCATGATCTCATAGTACACAAAGGAATTCTCATTTGCTTGAATAAATAATTACAGAGCAAAGATACAACTAAAGACTCAACCAAATAAATCTCCACCACCTTAAGTCATGTAAAGATGACAAGACGTGCATTTGGTGTTGAATTAATATGACGCTTTATTTTAATCCTCGATAAATAAAACCCTAAGATTTGTGTACTTTTCAAAAATCCTTGATAAGACATCTCCAAGTTGTACCGTATGCCTCATTAAATGCATAGGCGGTGCCTCAAAACATGCGAGATGAACAACATATCGCCTTGTCACGGAAAAATGAAACTTTTTAACCCAAAGTCAGGAGTTACAAAGTTATGAAAACCTCTGACTCCCTAACTACTCAATAAACCAACGCGCTTGATGCTATAAAAGGAGGAAAAGTCGGGCCATCAGGAGGTTAGGAAAAACATGAACCCAACGACAAGGTCTAAAGACACTGGGCATCGGTGACTTAGGTTTCAAAACTTAAAGAACACGTGAAAAAAGACTAGAGACTTAGAGGATCCCACGACAAAGGCTAAAATGGAGGCAAAGACTTTAGACTTGGGTGGAAAATAAGAAATTAAAGATCAAGGAAGACAACATCTAAAAATTACATGATACATAAAGAACCCATAGGTAACATTAGCTTTGAATGGGGACCAGGACTGAGAGGACACAGAGAATCCAAAAACATGGCATAAAGCCTTATTCATGGGTAATAGAGTCAAAAACCAGACAAGCCAAAAACTGAACAAACAAACAAGAAACCATATACAAGGACGGACCCAACAGAACAATTATTCAACAAGTTTCAAGTCTTTCCCATTGTAGGAAAGAGGTAGAATAGTACCATCAAGATAAGCCAATCAAAAAGCATGATCACCAACAAGCTGCTTGATCAGGAAAGGCCCTCTCTAGAGAGAATCATTTTTTTTATGTGCTCCTTTTGCCTCCCTCCTATCCTAGAGGAGAATTGAATTGCCAAATACAAAGTCCCTTTGTCTATCCCTTTTATCAAAAACCTTTTTCACCATTTGCTGATGTTTGGTAATCTTATCCACCAAAACCTCCCTTTCTTCTTCTAGCTTATTCAAATACATAATCCACTTTTCCAAAGCAATCTGGAACTGCCCATCTTCTATAGCCTTCTATAAATTGAGTGCTTAAATCTCCAATGGTGCAGGAAAAGTGCTATCAATGCCATATACTAATTGAAAGGGGGACATTCCAATAGCTCTTTTGCAAGAAACTCTATCAACCCATAGAGCATCGTATAACTTTTTATGCCATCCCCTTTGTTTTTCATCAACCAACTTCTTGATAATGGAGATTAAATTCTTATTTCTTGACTCAGCTTGCCCATTGCCTTGCAGATAATAATCAAATGATTGAGAAAGACTAATACCATAATCATAATAGAAAAGGGTAATTTCAGTAGAAGAAAAAGAGCTAGTGTTATCTGTGACAATTTTCTTAGGCACTCCAAACCTTACCAAGATGTTCTCCTTAAGAAAACTACATACGACCTTAGTGGTGGTATGCTTCACTAGAATAGCTTCCACCCATTTGGTGAAGTAATCTATAGCAGTCAATATGTGTGTATGTCCCACACTAGAACTCAGGTTGATTGGCCCAATGAAATCTAGACCCCATTGCTCAAAGGGCTCGTCAATTACCACAGGTTTCAAGGGTAACTCAACAAGTTGTGGTCTTCCAGTGAATTTCAAACACTTTTCACATTTTGACACCCACTCATAAGCATCTTTAAAAATACTTGGCCAATAGAATCTATGACGTAGGATCTTGAAAGTTATCATAGAAGCAAAAAAATATCCACCACATGATTCACTATGAAAGGATTTCAATAGCTTATTTTGCTACTCTTATCAACACACCTTAAGAAGGTCCCATCCACACCTTTTTTATACAAATTCCCTTCCCAGAGAACATACTTATTTTCTTTAAGTTTTAAGTTTCTCTTTTCTCTTGATGACAAATGTGATGGGCAATCACCATAGGTTAGGAAATAAAAGACATCAAAAAACCAATCATCAGTTGTGCTTGTGAAAATTACTAATGGTAACTCTTCTTCTTCAATAGGTTTACTCTCAACAATCATTTTAGCCAGACCCTTTCCCCTAACTAGATTAGTGGGTTTAATATCTAGATCATATTCTTGGATCTAGGCTATCCAAGATCCTCTTTTATTGCATCCAATATCTTGTTGAGTAAGAATACTTTTCACAACAGTTTCAAGAACAAAAACAATAGTATGAGAATGGATAATATAGACCTTGAAGCTCTTGAGTGTGTCTTCACAACAACGTATGCATGTTTTTCAAGCGGTGAATATTTGAGTTCATACTTCTTCAAAGGAGTGCTCATAAAAGAGATAGGGGCCTCAATACCCTAGTCATTCTTTTGTAGTAAGAGGGTTGACAAGGTGTGCTCAAAGGTGTAACTATATATGATGAAATCTTTAGTAAAATCAAGATGAACCAAAGTGGGAGCGTTTGCAATTGTAGTTTTAATATCTGCAAAAGATTTTTTTCCTTCACTGTTCCATTTAAACATCGGGTGATCTTTCATCATATCAGCAATGGGCTTCGTCAGCTTAGCAAAATCAGGAAAAGACCTCCTTAGAAAGTTCACCTGACTAAAGAAAGACCTAATACCATCTTTGTTGGTAGTTAATCCCAACTCCATGATTTCCTTCACTCTCTTTGGGTCTATCTTGATTCCATCCTTTGAAACAATGTGACCTAAGATATTTCCCTCAGTTACAACAAAAATAGATTTCTTAGGGTTTAAAGAGATACCTTCTTCTTTGAAACACTATAATACTACTTCCAAATCATGTAAATTATTGGCTCTCTTTTTAGAAAAAACTGTTAGATCATCCAAATAAATCACTATAATTTTATTCTTGAGATGACCAAAAGATAAGTCCATAGCCCTTTGAAAAGTAGCTTCTGCATTAATAAGGTCGAATGGCATTCTACTATAGGAAAAAACACCTATGGGCATGGTGAATGTCGTCTTACGCTGATATTTTGGAGTTACTTCGACTTGATTATAATCTAAGAATCCATCAAGCATGGACATCATTTCGGAGCCAACAACTGTTTGCAAAATATGATCCATCACAAGTAGTGGGTAATTGTCTTTCAAAGATGCCTGATTTAAATTTATGAAATCAATACATATCCTTATTTCTCCATTTTTCTTTCTCACAAGAACTATGTTAGCTACCCACGTGGAATGATGGATGGGATAAATAATTCTAGCCTTGATCATTTTATCAATCTCATTGAAAATAGCTTCTGCAACCTTGGGGTTATAAGTTTCTTTGTTTTTGTCTATAAGGTGTGGCACCAGGTTTTAGTGGAATCTTATTTTGGAATTCTCCATTTCTAAACTTATTTAAATATGCATAGCACCGTGCAAAGATATCCATGTAACATGTCAATAGAGAGATCAGTCTCTCTCTCTCTCTCTTCCTGGGAACAACACTTCCCAATACAAACAATCTCAGGATCATCTTTTGTACCAATATTCACCTTATCATACTCAACAAATGCCTCAACATACACTTTACCTTTCTACTTCAAATATTGATCATGCTTGTTGAATAAATGTTCAAGAGAAACTAAACCTTTTGGAATCTTGTTGTCTTTCAACTGGATAATCTTCGTCTCCTTCCCATTAGGGGCAACAATATCACCTTCCAAAGCATCATTGCTTTTATCGTCACTGCCTTCAAAATAGATGTGAGAAAAGGCTTCGTCTTTCTCCAAAAATTCAATAATTTGTTGATCATCATTGAACACCTACCAATGATTTACATTGTCAAGAACACTAGGTATGTACACAATTTCAATTTTATAGGACATCTTTGAAATTTGGATGCGGCAAGAGCAATGACACTGAGACTGCGAAGAAGTCAACCCTAGAGTTTTGTTCCCTGGGAACAAAATTTATAGAAAAAGCATCAAAATCTTCTAAACAATCCCAAACTATGTTCCTATAATGCTTATGCCAACCATTTTTCACGGTGTAGATCTTCCTCACCTACTTCACCACTAATTTTGTGTCTCCTACAACCCTCAATTGTTTGATACCCTTTTCTTTGGCTACACTTAGACCAAGAAATAGAGCTTCGTACTCGACCGTATTATTGGTATTAGCAAACTCCAGTTTGAAAGAAAAGGGAAACTTATAGCCATCAAGAAAAATCAAAACTACTCCAATACCTGACCCAACATTAGCACAACTTCCATCAAATTCAAGCGTCCACAATTCATTGACCCACTAACTCATTTGACTACAAATTACGAAAAAACTTTTCGATGAAAGATATATAATTAGATGTATCATCAGGTACCTATGTATTTAATGTGAAATTTAAAAAAATTAAATTAAATTTAAGCCCAACGTTCGTCAAAATTGCGACACTCCATTTTCGTCACTATTTCGACATAAACTTAAAGTCAACCATCCCCTTCCATAAAGTTTTGGGCTAACATATGGTTAGCCTCCTTAATTTATGGGCCGACAGGTATATGGTTAGTGTTCATCAGGGTTCAGACAAATGTTTTTTAATAAATAAATTCGACAATTTATCTATACTTGCGATAGTGTTTTGCTATACTTGCAAATTTTCTATACTTGTGACAATTTGTGGAGGTTATAGGCCGATTTTTTTTGGTGCAAAATATCATAATTATTAGATTTTGTTACCTGTCTATGATTAAAAATTATTGGAGTGTGAGTTTGATATTTTTTGAAGATCTAAATATTCAAGCTTGGTAAAGAAAAATCATGTTAGATAATATTAGTGCAGAAATAAATGAAGAGACACTTGTTAGATTGTGGGCTAGATTGAAAAGAAAGGGTGATGGGAAATGTTATTGTCCTTGCAATAATTGCAAGGGCTTAAAGACGAGAAGACTTTTAATCACAACAACTGAGAAACATTGTAGGCAGCATGGTCACGTTGAAGGGGGGCATGGTTATCATCCATTGGTAAGTTTTTAATTATGTCTTTATATTGATTGAATTTGTAAATGTTTATATCATTTTAAAATTATTTATATATATATAAAATCACTTGATCATGATCATGGTTTATTTGTGTCGATCATTATTATAAAGGAGGGGTGCCCTAGGGCACATGATATGGATTATCACGGCCCGAAGAATGTGGTTTTGCAAGTGGAGGAACATGGAGTTGTGAATATCGAAGATGAAGTTAATGATCCTATGGAGGAAGATG
Source organism: Sequoiadendron giganteum (assembly GCA_007115665.2). Lineage (NCBI taxonomy): Eukaryota > Viridiplantae > Streptophyta > Pinopsida > Cupressales > Cupressaceae > Sequoiadendron > Sequoiadendron giganteum. The sequence goes on from CM021100.1 coordinate 638,101,395, forward strand.
ATCATGCACCAGAAAACATAGTTGAAGATGATGGTACAAATAAATTGATCCATGAAACATTTAGTGGCGTAGTTGATCATGATGATCGAGATGACTTTGATGATGTTCATGATTTACCTATACTTGAGAAGGCATACGAGCCCCTTTATGAAGGATCCCAAACAAATCTTCTCTATGTTGTATTGTTGTTGGTGAACTTGAAGGTTATTAATGGTTTATCCAACATAGCAATCTCAAAGATGTTAAGGTATGTAATATATGTCACCTTTTTTCATCTATTTTTGTTGTTAGTTTATCACTAGTAAATAAAGGATGAAATATGTACCATTAATATTCTTTATATTAACAAAAAAAAAATTATTATAGATTGATAGGTGAATTTTTGTTATCACCATCAAATATTTTACCTCGCTCATACCGAGATTTATCTTCCATTATGAAAGATATTGGAATGGAGTATCAAGCAATAGATGCATGTCCCAATGATCATATTATATATCATAAACAACATGGAGGAAAAATGGCCACACTTTAAAGAAGAACCTCATAATCTCAGGCTTTCATTAGCAGCGAACGATGTCAATCCATTTGGAGAACTGAGATCTATTTACTTGGTGTGGCCTGTTTTTGTTATCAACAATAACATTCCTCCATGGATGCCAATAAAGAGGGAGCACATAATTTTGGAAATGATTGTTCCAGGTATTTGTTTACATCAATTTTCTTTAATGTAGTAGCATCTCATTTGTCTTATTTGTTGCATAATGACATATTTTTTCATTTAATAGTCATGTACATTAATTTATATATATTGTAGTAAAATGGTTATAATAATTATGTAATGTTTATGTTCATTCAACTAGGTAAGTACCAAGTTAAAGATATGAATAAATATATCGATCCTCTTATCGATGAGTTATTAAAGTTATGGAATGGTGTCACTATGTATGGCGTCTCTAGACCAATAGAACAAAGATAATTTCAATTCCATGCAATGCTTGTATGGACAATTCATGATGCCCCGGGGCTAACACATTTTTGTGGTATACATTATAACGTTCGACTGCACTTTAACGATATTTAATTTTATGAAGTAGATATCATGCATGTTTTTTAAATAATCTATTCAGTATATATAATTATAAAAATTGACATATTTAATCCAATTATATATGATCTTGCAGGTCTTCAAACAAAGGGAAAATTTGCATGTCCAGTTTGTGGGCCAAAGATGAAATCTCGTCGTTCAACAAGTTTAGGAAAGCAGGTGTTTGATGAGTATAGGCACTTCCTCCACAAAAATCATAAGTATCGAACTACTGAAAAACATCTTTTCAATGGGAAAGAAGAGACTACATCAAAACCACGAAGAATGACACCTCGCCTATGGAAGGAATATAATAGAATTAATCATCAAGGTTATACATTGGATCAAATTGTTTATCTATCATATATTATATGTTTGGAATTTATATTTTTATATTGTGTTTTGTTTACTCATGTTGTAATTGACAATGATTGTTGTTGTTAATTTGTTTAACTTATATGCTTCATGAAGGTTGCCAAGGCATTAATGGTCGGCTTCCACAGGGATTGAAAAGTTATCCCAGACAATTTAGTAGGTTGCCCTACTATGAGTAGCTACAAATTGTACATTTGTTTGATACAATGCATATCAGAAAGAATATAACAAAAACATTATGAAAAATATTAGATGGAGGGCATGATAAAGAAAAAATTGTCAAAATTTGTAGTGACATTCAGAAAGCCAATCATGCAATGAAAAATGTCATTCAATTAAATAGCGATGGAGACCAAATTAATATAAGCACCCTTCCTTGGTTATTAATGGAGCAGCAAAGCAATGCTATAAAATAAGTCATACGAAAAAATTGATTTCCCACAGGATTTGTTGCAAACATAAACAATATCATAACAAAGGAAGGTGAATTTGGGTCAGGGATGAAAATACATGATTGGCATACCTTCATTAATGTAATTATTCTTGTATATTTTATATATATTTGTATACTGCATGTACTTTTCAATGTATTATGTTTACTAGTTTTGGGAAAATAATGAAAAGATCATTTTATAATTGTTGCACTATGTTCTACCTCTATCTTTCCCAGACAACTTCGACAACAATTTCAAGCAAGTTATATATGATCTTGGAAAATACATGAGGTAAGTAGTGATATTTTTTCAATTCTTTGTATAGATCTTATATTTTCCATTTGTTTTACTTGTTATGTAATATATTGTATATTTTTGTTAAATCACGTTAATATATTTTTTCCTTGAATCACTTGTAGATGGTTGTCATCTAAAGAAATCCATAAAGAAGATATAAATTATTGGAGGAGAAAAATTCCTCGTGTAATGTGTGAAATGCAAAAGTTTCTACCTTCGACATTTTTGATGCACAAGAACACTACCTCATACACCAAGTTGAGGATATTGAATTGTGTGGACCTATACACACAAGGTCAATGTGGATGGTTGAGAGGCACTTGAAATTTTTGAAGGCTTTGGTTAGACAAAGAGAACATCCCGAGGGTTCTATGGTGGAGGGATATATGGTATACCAGACCATGGTGTACATTACTGAATATCTTCCTAAGTTCGCAACAAAGATCCATGTAGATCGCATTTGGGATCCCAACTCCATTAAAAAATTCAAAGGGGAGTACCTTATGGGGAAAGTTAGATTGAGGAAAGTGAGAGGTAATTATAAGATGGTCATGGAGATTAATTAGAATACATTTTACATTTCCTTCAATTTCTTAAAAAGAAACAACAGAGAACTAGTCCAAATGAAAGAATCTTCCACACACAAATAGAAAAGTATTGGTATTGTATTACTCCATAAAACAAGTCTTTCACTGTTGAAAAGTATTAAAATTTTAAAAAGTGTTGATGATCAAATATTACAATTTGAATTTCATATATATAAGAAGAAGACCCAACAAAGGTGTATCTTCAGATTGTCTTTTGGCATATAATTAAACTACTGATCTTAATTAAACTTATAAAATACTTCATTTTCTCCTAACATTGACTTAGCCGCTAAGAGATATTTTTCTACTCCTCCAAGGTATGGGTATCCGCATCATGCACTACATTTCGGGCTTCATATTCAAGTTCTATCATCAATTCCATATCTGTGCATGCTCCATCCAACAATAGCCCTTCTTCTTTGACTGTATATAATCATTTAGGCAAGGGTGTAATTATCAAATTCTTCTTTAATAATCCAAAATAATAATTCCAAGTTGTTGTGAATAATCAAGAGGATTTTAATCTTTACTTGAAAGACCCAATTAAATATGACACACAGATACAACAAATGTGCACTGATAAATTGAAAATATGCTTGATATACCAATTTAAGTAACATAGTAATATTAAATATGGAGACAATCTGGCAATATCTTCAATTAACTTAACAAACAATTGATACCAACATAGAGCCACCGAATTAGATATTTTCCATTAACTTCATAAAAAAATTTACATGTGTATCTTGGTCCTTTATGATGTAAACATTGTATCAATCCCTATTCTCTACTTCTTCTATCTACTCCTATCTTAATTTTTTTTTCTTGGTCCTGGTCTTTCTTATTTATAGGAGAGGCAACAAGCTTCAGACCAAAAGACATGAATTTTGATAAAAAAAAACTTAACTAACATGAAAAATATAACTGAAACAATTAACAACTAACACATGACAATTTTGTTAATCTCTGAGTAAAAGCCTGAGTCACCAAAGCCTTGTGCAAAACTTTTACTTTATGATGATCATCATTGATAGTGATTAATCTTCATCTGAACCGAGGTATTGCTCCTACCACTTTCTTATGGTTAAATCATTCGGCCACTTGTATTCCTGTGCAGCAGTGAAGTTTGGTAGGTGGCTTTTCCATAGGCTATCGAGCAAGTTTCTGGCATCTACAACAAACTTTGTATAACCATTATCCAATGCAATAATTCCATCAAGCAGAGCATGAAATTTTTCTACATTGATATCACCATCACCCTGTATATCTCAAACATTGTGGAGCCATTTGATCAAATTCATTTCTCCATTCATCCACATCCTTGAGTTGACCATCACCTTTAATGATCAGAGGGCTAAAACTGTGTTTTATTGAATCAAATGAATTCCTTTTATTTTCTACCTTCTTCTTCATATCAATCAAATACTTATGCTCATCAATGATTCCTTTTACCATTTCTTGAGTAGGTTTTAACCTTTGGGGTGCATCAAAATCTCTTTGTGTGGCTTTACACAGAGTGGTTAAGATATGGCAAGTCGGTTGCCATCTTTTCTGCAATTCCTCTAAGATAGGGGAATTAGTCTTTATCTGTTCCAGAGCTTTAAACCAAATGACTAAAGCCCTCATGAACTCCACTTATTTTCTCTTTTAAAAATTCAACTTTTTGTTTCAATATTTCCTCCAAGGTACTCAAGATGTGTTGTTTGATATGATTCATATTATGATTCTTTAGTTTCTCAACCTCTTCTTTCAATTATTGAATTTGTGGATCTTCAACTGAAGCAGGTGGATGATATACAACCATTTCATTCCCCTCTACATATGTGGCTTGTTTCAATTTTTGTTTCAATCTGACATTTTCAATGAATAACTTATTTATCTCCTCATTTGATAGCTTGAGTCATACTCTATCATCTTCTTTTCCATGTTTTCCACTACATCTCTTGTAAACATTGTTGAATACATTGTCATGGTTGTTTCTTCTATGGGAGTAGTGTCCTTCATAGTTCTGACCAGAGCAGACCCTCTCATTTCCTGCACCACATCTAGAAGCCTAGGCTTCCTTGTGCTTTTCTATTTCGTCCATAGGGCAAGGGTCTAGGTGGTTGGATTGTCTCCTGTCCCTGATACTCCTTCCAAATCAAATTTTGCAGCTAGTTTGGGATCATCTTGAGCTTTAATTTGATCCAACAGAAACACTTTGGAGAGCTCCATTCCTGGTATAATGATAATGTTACTTTTCAACACTAACTCCCTTTCTTCTTTAGGAGTAATATTGACATTGTCAATATTTAACTCTACCATTGTTTGTGCTTGCACTTCTACATGTTTCGAATCATCAGCTCCAATGAGGTTAATATTTAGTCTGTCATCAAATTGTTTCATCTTCTTTTTTATCCAAAAATCTTTGAACTCCCTAGTATGGATAAAGTCATCATCCTCCATGAATCTCAAGGAAGCAATAATTCTTTCATCATCTTGCATTTCATCAATATCCTCCTTTGATATTCTCATCTTGGGATCATGAGGCTCAAGGATTTTTTGTTTCTTTGCAACCTCTTTGATCTCAGCCAAAGTTAAGACTACCTCTTGTTCTTCATCACTTGAGTCATAGTCCACTGGTGACCCAATCTTTTGTTTCTTGGTAGGAGGCTCATTTGTTTGAGATGGAGGAGATGGATGAATTGGTGATGAAGGTAGTGTATGTGATGTAGAGGTTGTGGATGTTGGTAGCTGGGATGTAGGAAGTGGGGCTGATTTTACTTTTTGAGCCTTTTTATATAATTCATCAAATTTACCAAGGACCAATTACATTATTTTCAACAAATCTGGCTCCTCATGAAAAAACCCCTTGAACTTCTTATCTTTTCCTCTCTTTTGATCCTCCCATCTCATCATCAGTAACCATATTTTCCTTCTTTCAAACACATTTGCAAAATAGACCAGGTTTCTTATTACATCCTCTTCCGGATCAAATTCATGTGTTATTGCCCTCTTTGTGAGTAGGGTTCTTTTGATATTGTTGATGTGGCCTTCTGGATCACATATTCTCTCTTTCCCTGATCTGAGAGAAAAATTAGCTTTTATAAATCTCTGCAATTCCTCCAACATATATGATCCAATTGACAATTCTTGAAATACCGTCAAATCAGGTAGAAATGTGCCTTTTTATAATTTTTCATCAAATCATGCTCCATCCAAAGCATTTTCCACATAAATTCTAAAAACAATACTCTGCTAGGTGCAAATTTTGGTAAAATATGAGGGGCCTGATCACAACCATATACCCTGATGATGGTGTGTTGTGGCATCAAAAACCAATCAACATAATTATGTGTAAAACCTTGATCTAGTTTGTATTACAAGGGTCTCATGACATCCATTAGGGATTGTGGTAATCTTGGTGTAGGAAAATCAAGATGAGCAATCAGTTTGATGAAAAAATCATCCCTAAATACAACATAATCACTTTCATTGCATTTATTGTCCCAAATATAACAACAATTTTGTACTGGGAGGATAACTCCATTCTCATGTGATCTCAATTTCATCATCTTTGGCAATTTTGTTTCATTTTGAGATAGAATCAAATGGCATAATAAGGAGTACTTTCTAAAAGTTATGGGGGCCTTGGATTCCCTAACCTGTAATAGACCTTCATGAATTTGTTCCTCAATGAATGAAGAAAAATCAAACTCCACATTCGATTCAGGATTTTGGATAATCATGGCCATTCTCATCAACCCTATCGACATATTCTCCTCTGCATCAACTCCAAGAATTTGACATAATGCATAGTAGGTATTTTTGAAATAGGTCTGAAAGTCAAACACTGGAAAGGGTTCAAGTCTTGAAGAGTTAATGGGAAAGACTTTTTTTGTCACCCCTTTTCATGTGTAAGGGGAGTTCATCAATTTTAAAGGTCCTTTTCAACCTTATATATTCTTGCTCCAGCTTCCCCAAGTCAATTCCAATGACAACCTGCCTGTTTAGGTCAAAACACCTAATTATAGCTTCCCTCGAGATATCTACCAAAATTTACCATTTGGAAGTCTGACCATTTTCTATGGGGCATGATATCTATTGGCCAAGGCTCTGATTAGCTCGACATCAACAAAAAATTAGGAACAAATAATTTTCCTATGTCAAAATTCCATGGGTTTGACACTGGAACCCTTTCATCTTTGTTCCTATAAAAATACCAATATAAATTCCACCCTGACTATGGAATTATTGGGTCCCTACACCCCTAAGCTAAATCCTTAAAGACTTTCTTAGAACCCTTATCTACTGAACCATGTAATAGGGCAAGTAATGGCGACTGCAATGAAATTCTACTAGATTTTTCTTCCTTTTTAGTTCATGCCTCTGATTTCTTCGGTGCCATTGTTTAAATTTTAGTGAATGATAAGTAGACTTACCCAGAATTTTTCTCGCTCTGCAAAATTCCTTCACTCTCGTACTTTGAGCTCGCATGTATTCAACTTCTGCTAGCATGAGTGCATGAATTCTCAATTTTCCTTGTTAAAGTTTGATATCATACCACATTAATTTCATATCTTAAGTTCTTCATCATTCAAATCTTTCGTATGGAGCTGAATTTCATACTTCGATTCTGATTGATGTTACTAGCCTTCATTTAATGCTCCAACGATAGATTACCACACTACTGCATGACATTTTTCATCCCCCCGTGGTATAGCGGTTCCTCCTTATCTCTATTCTTATTTCACCGCTCTACCGTGGGCTCCATTCCAACCCTCTAAGGTATGGAGGTGCATTATTACCTCTATTCTTAGCTTATTTCTCTACTGTGGAATTCATTTCAACCCCTTACGGTATAGAGGTTCCCTCTATTATTATTAACCATGACTCTGCTCTACCACAGGCAAGACATCAATCTTCCGCAGTATAGCGGTTCCTCCTTATCTCTATTCTTATTTCACTGCTCTACCGTTGGCTCCATTCCAACCCTCCGCAGTATGGCGGTACATTATTACCTATGTTCTTAGCTTATCGCTCTACCGTGGGCAAGACATCAACCCCTCGCAATATAGTGGTTCCCTCTATTAGTATTAACCATGACCTCTCTCTACCATGGGAAAGACGTCAACCTTCTGTGGTATAGCGGTATATAATGTATTACTTCCTTTACCCACCATGCTATCGTGAGTTGCTTTATTGGAGGCTGCAATAAGGCGGTAAAAGGCAATTCTGACCTTGTGGATGGTAAAAACATGGTTTTTAAGGAATTTTTTTTAATTTCATATGAAAGGACCATCAAAATTTCAAATGAAAATTCTAGTTTCAACACACGTAGGCCATTCTTGCAATGTTTTTATCGGTGAAGCTTACTAGCTGTTGTGTTGATATTGTATCTTGCCAATATAAACATAAAACATGACCAGGGTGACATAGATACTACTTGGTTGATATGTTATATCTCTTCAATTTGAAATGTGTGAACAATAGGTCTTGGATACATATAGTTCATATGTTTCTTATGAAAGATGATAAGATAATTGGTAGTGGGATGTTAGGTTTTCAGGTACATCAATTATAAATTAAGGTCGTATACCATGGTAATTAACTAATTATACGTCGTTTGTGAATTTTTATTTTTTTTATACAGTTGGTCATGAGTCGGATGCACTACATTTGTACGTCACAAACAATCTTGATTGGATGATGGTATGGATTAAATGATGTCAACAATCTGGTCACGCATTAACATGGGAAGGTGTGGCTTCATTGGTTAAAGAAGCTCATCGTAATGGAGATTCCAATGTTACACCAAGGGAAATTGATTTAGCATATGGTTTAAGAGATAAACAGGTATGTATAAAGATATTAATCACCCATATTATTTAATTATTTTCAATTATATTGATGTATATATATGTTGAGTTTTTTTTCTTTGCATACATTCGGCCAAGAATAAATATGTTTATCAACTGACGATGCAATAATTTTTACATGTTTGGCATATTGCAGGTGAAACACCACATGGCTATGTGGTGCAATGGTTGTAAATTTTGAATCAAAAAGTTAGATGACACGAAGAAAAATTGTGATTCTGGGATAATTGTAATCTTTCAAGTGACTAATGTTTCATCTAGAAGCGGCATACATCCAAAAGTCTCAGAAAATCGATACTATGGGATTTTGGATGATATACTTGAGTGTGACTTTAATTCCTTCAAATTAGTTATGTTCATCGTCCAATGGTATAAACTACGATTGAATTAAACTAATCCCGAGAGAACTGTTATTTAACATGATAATGGATTTACCATGGTTAATACAGGTCGATCGAGTGAGCTGGAAATGAGCCCTATGTTCTTCCAAGCCAATGTGAGCAGGTATTTTACTCAAAGGTTCCAGGTAAAACCGGGTTGGTCATTTTTTGTTAGACATGATCCAAGAGGAAGTCCAATAAAGAATAATGTGGTGGAAGAAGAAGATATCGAAGAACTAGAAGATGATGTAGATGAAGATCAGGATCAACAATTAGTTGATGATGTCCCTAACGAAGATTTCGAAGAAGAGGAACTAGATCATGATGATGTAGGAGTTAATGTTCATGAAGATGATATCTGTGGATGATGACATTATCAAAACTGATATCAATGATGATGATGATGATATGACCAATCCTTACAATGTCGATTCTGGATTGGATGATACAGACAAAGAGTTGGATGAAGAAGAAGATCAATGACATTGAAATGTATGAGTTATGCGATTATATTATCTATTTGATATTGATTTCTTGATAGAATTATATTTGACTTATATGGTTAAATAATTAATTCATGATGTTTTTAATTTTTATGCCATTACATAATTAATTCATGATGTACTTTTAATGTTGTTAATTCATGATGTTACAACTATTGTAGCTCTCCTAGAAATTTCTATATGATCAAATCCTAATTACTCTACGACTATTTATGATTAGATATTATTTGATCATTATATCTTTGGTTATTTCATTCCCAAAAAAATAGTGTTTCCTCATGTTGACCCCGCATAGGTGTGAATGGGGCCAATGTTGAAGTTTTTTCAATTTGTGCTTGTATGGAGTGAAACTTGACATGGTTAGCCTAGACGCATGCATTGATGATATGGGAGGGTTTTGAGACTCAAACATGAGTTCATTCATGTTATGAAAGTATATGGCAATCCTACTTATAGTGGAAGTTCACATGATAAGCTAACCAATGACACTATATTGGAGGATAAACCCACATATGGAATTAATTCAAGAGGTAAGGGATGCCTCTTCGTGGAATTTTGAGTCTTGGATTAATCCATAGTGCTAAAATTAGTTCTATTGTTCTTCCCTTGGTGTTATATTTATCTCTACATGAATTTCCCATACTTAACCATTTCATCATCCCTTTTCCCATGCTATTTGTATCATAATATAAACTTGGTCCAATCTCACATTAGCCCCTTAGGTAATTATCCATTTCCTCCAAGTTGAATGGAACCTTTTGTACGAATGCATCTATGTTTTCCTACCCTAATAGATCAAGACTTGCCATCACCTTAACAATATTCTTTATGTCATAGCATATCTCTGAAGTGCCTTTGGCATGCTTTATATGTGTCAATATCAACTAGATTGAATATATTAATTTTAAAGTCTCTTAACACATTCCATGACAAGAAAATGACTCATTTGGATTAAGGAGTACTTTCCTAAACCATTCCTTCATATTCAACAATCCCTTCTCACACCCACATCATAATTCATATCCATGTTAGTTGTAATGAGTGTTTTAAACCAACAATCAATGAATCATAGGATAGAAGAAAAATTGTTATGCACAAGGATGAGAATCAAAGAGATTGAAAGAATCGATTCACTAGATATGCTCCCCATTACTATAATAGGCCAATATAAAAAAATAAGTCATAACAAGAATAGGACCAAAAAAAACTAGGAAAAGAAACCTTGTAGGCTACATTAATAAGAAATTTATTGCAAGCATTTCTTCCATGATGTTTAAATGAAAAAATATCAGATAGCTCAATCTTTATTCAATTAGTATTTCAATCATTGATTCTTAGACATCCATCATGATTAAACATCACATATCATAAGCCTTTTTAACAATCACTAGGATTGTAGATAATATTCAATCATGTCATAGGAAATAAATCATCAAAAATTATAAAGAAAGAGAAAACCAACTATATAAGCTCAGCAAGCCACCATACAAAAATTATATTTTGTAGAAAATAGAATAAACTATATGTTGACATAGCATATATATTTTGTATATAAACTATATGTTGACATAGCATATATATAAACTAGATATTTTGAATTTTGGCCCCGCGCGTGTAGAAGCATGACATATGAATTTTGGCTCCACACACACAAGAGCACAACATAGCATACTGCACCGAGACCCTAACTAGAGAGTTCCACCGAGAACCACTTAATCCAACCCCTAAGTGGAGAGTTGTGAGACTTCACTAGACAAGTGTTGAAAGGCCATTGAGTCGAGGAGGAAGAATAAGAACCATTTGGTAGGAGGAAAGACAAAGCGAGAGGTGAGGGCACTCAGAAAGGGAAAATCGACCAAGGGACAATGATTGTAAGTGATTTTTCCTCCACGTTTAGAAATCTTGTTGCAAGTATAGTGATTTAGAGTCTGTTTGTTCCCATCAAGGTGTTTCATGCTATATTTTGGTCAATTCAAGCCAATTTCCCATTGAAAAACCCAAGTACTACCTAGTATTGGTGTCTAGTTAGTTTGAACAACCAATATTTGAGATGTTCAATCACTTGGGTGGCCATTTTTGGCCTATGAACTGCAATTTTTGTATCTGTCTTAGCATATTTTTTCTACTATAATATTGAAAGGAATTCCCATCACATAACAACACACGAAGTTCACTAGGGTTCAAATTTATAAACTTCGATGAAATAAATTTACTTATTGAGGTCCACAAATGATCAAAGGGACTGAAAACAATACATGGTCTGTGAGTGCAATAAAAAATGCCTAGTGCCTGTCCATAAGAGAACGTATAGAAGTACATGATGCAGATTCAGAGGAAGGAAACAAACTCACATAATCTCATTTGACAAGTCACAAACAATCTTGAAATTTTTTTCTTTTGACACACTTATTCAACTATATTTCCCTTCACAAAACTCAACACAAACACTCAACTTTTTCTTTAGAGTTTCAAACCATTACCAGACCTTCAAACACCTTAGTCAAATTCATTATGATCAAAAAAAACATTTACCCAGTCCACCCTTTCATTTTTCCATTAACTCTCTTTAGGATTGTTCTAAACTTCACAATTTCAACTCAACATAAAGTAATATGACCCAAAACAGTATTTAGGCTAATATAGACCACACAATTTCCATTCCATTTCACTTCAAAAAAATGTAAATCATCTCCCATCCAGTGCTTGGGACATGTTTATTTTGATTGGTATATGCTCTTCAAAGCATCAAAGTTCATTTACAAAGTATTTTCACAAAACCCTAAGGGCTTAACCTTCATAATTACTCTGTTCATAGACTGTACACATAGTTTTTCAGTTAAGAAAATTCATTCCCTCGCATCTTATCTTTATGATTTTTCCCTAAATCTACTAAAACATGAAAGAAAATTCATAGTAGGATAATCTCACAATAAATCAGAAGATTCCACCAATTAATAAAGGAGAAACATAATTATTTATGTCTTTGCTTACCCTAAAGGTTTTAGCTGAAGTAAATCCATAATAACTCACACAAATCTTAACTAAAATGCATGAAATTTGATGTAACAGGAAGGTGATTGAGATTATTACCATATCCAACCATTCTACCATGCCTTCAAGGTCATACAATTCTATACAATGCCTAGAAATGCAAGATTTCTGAAGCAAAATGATTAAAAATCAGAGATTTTCCTTGAACTTATTCTTTTTTCAACCACCCTCAAAGTTCTAAAAGATACAAGAGACTTTTTAAAGGAAAAACAACTTAATTTTAGACTTCTAACTGCCTCTAACCGACAATAATGACTCTTCATCTCTTAATATTGCTTTTTTTATTATGTTGACAACTTTTTACATTGTTTTCATTTTTGCACTTTTGGACTTAATAAACACCAAATGACCTCAACATGACCTCAAATATATGAAACATGACTCTAATAACATCGTTTAAAAATTAGGAACAATAACATTGAATCAAATTTCAAAACATTTCTTCATAGAGGTCTAATTATGCCAAGGTGCTCTTGCACCAGTACAAGAGATGAAAAAAAGACAAGGAGCCATTAAAAACTTCTGAATATTTCACTGACTCAACCAAACCTCCAAAAGAATAGTGCAGATGCCAACACTAGGGAAATCCTGAAAGAGAACACTAATGAAAGTGGACTTTTTTTTAAAGTTCTAGAAGAGTATAAATGGTTCGAAGATGTTGTGGGTGTCTAGAAAATGGTGAAGGAATGTTGGATAGGGAGGGACCCAATTAGCCTCTTTAACTGGATTCTTAAGAAAGAAATAAAATTCGATACATTTTGGGGTTCTTCTGAGTAGGGCCCATCTTTTATTATTTTATTTGGGGGACCGAAAAAACCATAGGGGTAGAAACCTATGGAGCTTAATCATTAAAGGCAAGGGGTTTGTCCATTTAGAAATAGACTAAAAGGATGGTTGCACAAGGGGCTATTTCACATCAAAGGTGGTCCAAACAATTTCATAGACTAACTAACCAAACACCAGTACTACCTTAGAGGGACTATTGTCTTCGAGGAAGGTGGTCCAAAAAATTTCATAGATAGGTACAGAATTAATAGCAACCTTCCACCAACTAACCCAGTCAACCTCCAAGAAACAAGACAATGACTCCTCTAGATGTTCCCAAAACCCAAGGCTTCAAAACACAATGTTGGTGACCCTACAAACCATTCCCATGCTTACCAAGTGATCTCTGATCATCAGACGCTTACAAGGTTTATTGATACATTCACAACTATTGTTACCTCCACATGCATTTGACTAGTAGTGACAACCTTGGTTTGTAATCATCCAACCCCATACCTTGGGATCACATCACCATGAAATAAATTCATCCAACATCCTTATGAGTGCAAATACCACCAAATAGGTATTTGTCAGATCTATCTTCCTTGAGCGAGGGAAATTCAGGAAGAGAAGAGGAAAGCGAGACATGTAGTAGGTCTAAAAGAGGGAGATTAACTAGAGATCAAAAGATTAGAAGAAAATTTCATAAACGCATGGATTCTTTTCTTGCTAAAGGGGGTCATGTTCTTATGATTATGATAGCATAGGCAACATCGAGGTGCCCTTGAGGTACAAAAATCTACGGAAACAATGGGTACCCAAGGAACTTCCTCCAATAAACATTGATTTTTGTGTCAACGAGAGGATATATCGCATAGCACCATCGCCATTACATGGTTTGGGCCTATTTTGCATGGATGACATAAAGGCCAGTTACGAAAAAGTTATTGAATTGATGGAGTATGTCGGACCCTGTTACAGTTACAAAGATTGGATGTAGTCGGTTCGATATACATGAAGTATGCGTAGGTATGCACTATAAGCAAATTATATATAGCTAAAAGATAAGGATCAAAATAAAGGAGTGGCTCTGTAAATTGACGGAAGGCCAAAAGTATCAAGGAATATTGCAAGGTTTATAAATAGTACACGACCTGGGTCAACAAATAAACAACCCAATTGCATATTTGAGGCGCGCGATGGAAACCGTGTATTCGTATGTGCGATAAAATCAGTAACTGTAGGGGAAGAGTTATTATGGGGGTGGTACATACTATATACTATTTTACCCAACTCCAATTAATGACTCCAATAAACCATTTTATTATTATTATTATTTTCGTAAGTCTATTGGTTTCATTTTGGTAATGTTTTTTTATATTTAATTTTTGTCACAATGGGACATTGATCGTAGGGGAAGGCTTCGGCCTAGAGCAAAAATCATGATGCATATTTAGGCGCTTCTACTTGACAGGTTTACCTCGTTGTAATTGTACAAATTAGATACGAGTAACATGTTTTATTATTATGTTTTTTTCATAATTTTATTGGGTTAATTTTGATAATGTTTTTAATATTCTTGTTACAGTCAGATGATCGAGGACAGGCACCACTAGTAGAGGAGAGCATCCATAGGGAGGTGCAGTCACTATTATGCAATGATGACATCACATATTCTGCAAACCCTTTGGATATGATAAGGAAGACCCAAAAAAAATGAAATGAAGAAATCCTTCAGTTGTTATTCATAGTGCCTCAAATAGATGAGATAAGAGAAAGGGTTAAAATATTGACTGAGAGAGCATGAAAATTGCAAGTAAGTTGTCATGAGATCTTTATTTATAACATAAGTTCATTCATGGTTTTATATTTTGTACTCTTTTATGTCATGAACTAAAATACGTGTTGTTTTATAGGATTTTTTGCGTCCTCATGATGTTGTTGGCCATGATCAAGGTACTGCACGTGTTGTATGGGGAGTAAGGGTTGGTACAAGTGTCAATTATGATCTTCCTATGCATACATCACATCATCTGACCCCATCATTTGTGCCTATATTGTCGACTAAAATTTTGGCAACACATAGCATGTAGGCATCAGGTAGTGCACCCTCTGGCAGTGAACACATTCCAGAACATGCATCAGGACATGTACTTGGGGATGCAGAGGCCACTAGTATTGGTGATGTTTTAGCAACATTTCATGGATCTTCTCGTATTACTAGTACGGGAACATTTCCGGTCACATTTGTGGTGACCGAGGATTTTGTTCCCATAAAGATAGAGAAGGTCCCAGGTACTTTAAAATGTTTTAATTATTATTAGATATAATCCAATTGAAATTTACTTATTGATCACTCTTTTTAGACTAATGATCCCAAGATCATTTTGCAGGAAATGATGTTTTTCATAAACATCTAAATGATATTACATTGGAGATCTTTAGGCCCACCATACGTACACGGTGGAATGCCCAAAATCAAGATTTAAAAGATGAGCTCATTAACCGTTTATTTGTGTTGTTCAATAATAACACATTCAACCAAACCAATGTCCTTAAGAAAGATGGTACCTATCTAAATTATGTGAGGGGCCAATATAGGTCACATTTAGAGAAGAAAAAAAAGTATGAGTGTCCCCCCATGATTCCGGAGAGGGAGTGGAAGGACCTAGTGTCAGATGGAAAGGAGAAGGCTGAAAAGAAAAAATGAAAGACACCACCAAGCCAAGGAAGGTATTTGATACTATAAAAAATGTAATTATATACTAATTACTCTTTCTTTTTACATAATCTAACGTATTTCAAACTTTGCATAGGTTGCCCGACACATCGAAGGAAACAAAGGCAAGACTATAAAAAAATGGGCAACAAAAACTTGGCTCCGGTGGTTATATTAAATTAGCCGCACGAGTTGTAAGTATCAATAAATGAAATATTGCATCCAAATAATAAATTGCAAATAATTTTGGTTTTATCACACCATAGAAGCAAAATTCATGATCTTATGCAAAAATGCAAGGCTTTGAAATCAACAGAGTGCCCACAGAAGAGGACCTGAAGATTTCCTTCTAGCAAGGCTATGGAGCTGTGGTTGAACGCTTAAGACTCTTGACTAGGAAAACACAAGCTTCCACTGCATCTGACACAACTCAATGAATTTTGTTTAAAATTGAATACTTGTGCAATCTATTCAATATTAATTTCCACCATAAAGTAGTTATGTGCCTATTTGTTTTAAACAGGAAAGCAATGATAATACTGCACATGACATTGGAATGCAACTTGGTGAGGTTGGAGTACAACCTACAAATGAAGGTCATGGTGTGCATCCCAATACTAGATGTATTCATGTGCTATACAAAACATAGTATGGATTAATACAATTAAACATCTTTAATTGCAATTGGTGTATTAATTAATGTAACCTTTCATGTTTCAATTTTAGAGCATGTAGAGCGTGGTCAACATGTTGAGGATGATCAGGCTAGACAAGATCAGGAACATGATGTGGCCCCGTCAGGTAAAGAGGACCACTCTAATGTTCTTTTAAACATATTTAATTGCAATTGGTCTATTAATTAATGTAATCTTTCGTGTTTCAACTCCAGAGGATTTAGAGGGTGTTTAGCATGTTGAGCATGAGGCTATAAGACAAGATCAAGAACATGATGTGGACCCATCAGGTAAAGAGCACCACTCTAATGTTCTTCTAATTAATGAAATACTTGTAACAATAATAATAAAACGTGTCAATTTAACATTTCTTTGTTATTGCAGCAGACCCCCCTTGCAGTGGCCTCCACGTCGTGAGTACACGACTAGGCATACATTAAGATCACGGGAAGAGGGAAAAACAACTAAAGGGGGGACAAATGATTTAGAAAATGATACTCCACTTCCTTTTTTAGCTCCAAAAAAGAAACAGAAAAAACGTGATTGTAATCATATTATGGCAACCATATTTTTGATAATATGTTAATGAATATTAAAAACTGATATTTTTGACAACCATATTTTTGATAATATGTAAAAACTGAAAGAATGAATGTTATATGTTAATTAATGAATGTGAATATGTTATTGAATGAATTTTATATGTTATTAATCGATGAACGAATGAATGTTATATGTTTTAAATGGATGAATGAATGATTAATGTTATACGATCCGGTATGGGGAATTGAGAGTGATGTGAAGGGGGGGAGGGGCCAAATGAGCTTCCACCATCACGTGGTTGGCCATGTTAAGTAGATAATATTAAACTATTCTCGAAACAAAGAGAAGCTCAATAAGGTAATGCACTTTTCAATATTTCATTATGATGCACTTTTAAGCTTATGCAATTTTCATTAGTTCTCTTTGCTTCAATATGTTACCCTTTGTACTTATTTTACTTTTTAACACATCTCATATGTTACCCTCTCCCTCTCTCTCTCTCTCACACACACACAACTAACCAAAAATAGAATGTATTGTTTGGTAATCATTAGTTGTGGATTTAATTTCCATTTGAACTCAATTGTAATCAGGTGGGCTTCATACATTGCGGGAACAATATTTGTTTTGATTTGTGAGCTTGGTGTACAGTTCAATGATGGCATCAACATACTTGTATGTTGTCTTTACACTAAATTTTGTCTGTAAAATGTTAAGAACATATTTTACTTTATTCCACTATGAGAGAAGAAGGTGACTATTAAATTTTTTCCCAAGGAGATCTTCACATATTTGAAATTTTTCCATAAGTCTTCCATTTTTTCATTCACACCTGTCTCAACTATTAAAACCAATTTTGTGGTTAATCCTTTCAAATTAGTAGACAATTATTTACTTTTTGATTGGTTAATGAGGGGTTTTGTAGGGATTCCACAACCTTAAGACACAAATTTGGTTCCCTAGTTTCCATGTGTGTGTTTTCAACACTATGCCCATATGCTTTGGGACTTGCATTATTGCAGGTCATGTGAGACGTATCCAACAATTTCTATGGCATTTTTTGCCCAAGTCCTCATTGTTGGGTTTTCTACCATTGTTCTTATAAGCTATTTACTCACTATATGTATCCAAGACCCATTGTTCACCCATTTTTCACCCATTGTTCACACATTTGGTTCTTATAAGCTACCACCAACTCCAATCATTCAACTGGGTACTTTAGACCCCAAACTCAAACTGAGAAGTTCCATAGGCTTTTCAAGCCAAAATTCACTCAACTTTCAACATAATCACCTCCTATCACAAGACACCAAGACTCGCCAACTGCTCCAAATTCTTATTGAATCTTATAGAGGAATATAACAAGATTAAGATGCTTGAATAATCACAACTACATCACTAATTTGATCGAAAAAAACTCACAAAGTCAATTTCACTGTTTCACTTGATAGCAAGAATGACTCTTACAATGATTGTTAAATTATTTTGGTGGAAATGATGGGATATTATTTAGGATACTTAAGTATCTTGTTATGTGTACCTACTCATTTTCTTGTTTAATTACAGAGCATTGATATTGATCAAATTGTATCCAATCATTACCAATCAACTGTCACACTGGAGGGTTTAGTTTTGAAATTTTCAAGTACAAGCTACAAAGTAGCTCCTGATTATAAGAAACCACTTTTTCAAGGAACTTGTATGCCTAAAAGCTCATTATAAAATTAAAAAACTATATTTGTGATCATGGTGTTCCAGTAAAACTGATTTCTCTTTATTAGTATGCAGATTTTTCCTTTTTGTTGTCATTTAGTTAGTTTATTTGCATTGGAGCTCTTATATTTCCAAGCTTCAGGTGGCACACTATATGGAAGCCAAAATACATTTGCAGGAGCTGAAAGATCAGCTAATCTCAATATCAAATGAGCTACTTGATAATGTTGTTGAACTCAATCCTCAAAAATCTAAAAAGCTTCATCTAGAACGGTTAGTGAAGAGAGTTAACTTTGAATTTTCTAATGATTTATAATGCTATAGTATTATTAATTGTGGATGATATCTAATGTTCCTATAAGTCCTTGGATATGTAGATCTCACTTGAGCAAGAAATTTTTCTATCTAGAGCAGCAACTTCAGTGCCTTCCTTTAGATGATAAGAAGCGTGAATTTTATTCTTCAACTTTTGGAGAACCTGCAAGTTTCTCTTTTGGAGCACCTTCAACCATTTTTTTGCAACTACACATAATCAGCAGGTCAATGGTGAGGGAGGAAGGACACATGAGACTATTGTGAGTTCACCTTTTGTAAGGAAAAATCACAATACTTCTAGCTCTAGTCATGAAATCTTTGAATTAGAGATTAGGAATCACAACCAGTCATTTGGGGAAGCTATAGGTGCATTTGGGGAAGCTATAATTTTTAAAAAAATTGCAGGGTTTCATCGCAATTTCGAAAAACATATCCCGACGAACCACAAAAATGTGTGATGAGGTTGTTGTACACACGACGTAATTTTTGTCATAATGGCAACGACAATTTGCTCCAATGTTTGTCGGAAAATAAACACGGTTTTGTCGCCATTTCAACGAACATAGCCCAACAAACCAGGAAAATTTGCAATGTAATTGTCATCAGAAAATGGATGAAGTTACGTTGATTTTGTGATGGAAACCACCAACATTTTTCGTGGTGCTGCCAATGTTGGGTCGTGGTTTCGACGTAAAAAAATGGGTCGTTAAAGAGACGAAATTGAAATCAATGTTCCATCAATAAGTCGACAATATTTTGTCGATATGTCACCAAACATTCGTCAGAATTTGTAGTCAAATACAGTAGTGACCAAATAAGGGCTAATAGAATTCAAATTTTCCTCATGGTTAGAAGTGCACATATAGGTTCCTGGTCCCATTTCAATAAACATAATATCTGCTCTTGGATCACCAGACTTCAATATAGTGAACTTGGCCTTGGGTTCAGGATTCGGGCATAATTTCTTTCCATCCAAGGGTATTAAGGCATGAGACCATTCCATCTAGATTTCTCCACCCAAATCCTTACAAAAAATCCTACTCAACAACATACCATAACTTGCAGGAATTTCAGCAACCAATATAGTCAGTTTTAGCCACTTTTGGGAAAAGCAGCTAGGGCTACTTCAGCATCTTTGATTTGACCTATAATAATAACTGAAGATCCATCCATGGAATAAAATTTTCCTTGGAAAGAGGTATAGGATAAACCTAGGGCTTTAGCTATTTGGGAAAGCATCACATTTTCAGAAGCTCCAAAGTCAATGATACAATTACTCAATCTAAAACCAATAATCTATAATGATATATAGAAAGGTTTTGGTTTCATGAATGGATTTTGTGAGCTTGAAGGTTTATCTACAGTATTAGATCAAATTTGGTTCTCAAGGTTGGCTTCACTATCATCTAAAATTTGAGCATTACATTGGGACAATGAGGGCTCTTGTTTAACATATTTTACCAACCTATCTATTTCTAAGGGATTGAGTCTCAAGTATTCAACTTGTGAAATTTGGATTTTTATATTTTTGTAGGACTCAACTATATCAAATGAACCAGAAGGAAGGGTAACAAAAGATGAAGAAAATGGTACCTTAACTTGCACACTATTGGGAGCAATTTTTTCTTTCTTTTTTTTCCTTGTTAAAATGTACTTCGGGGCTGAAGATGAGCTACCCTGATTAGCTTTGGCATGTTGTGCTCTAGTGAAAACAACACAATTAGGATCATCAACTCTGACATATACATCTTCTCCAGCCTCTGCCTTTGATATGAACTCAAATAAGTTCATGCCAGCATCATTGGACGAGCTAGGCTCTTCCACATATGGTTCCATAGTATGTTCATTTGTTGTAAGCATTTGCATGAACCTAATCATCTTTGGACAAGTAGCCCCATCATGATCCGAAGTTAGATGAAAATTACAATGATTCTCCCTACTGGAAGAGGAAGGACCCTCAATTTCCAGTCTTTGATTTGGAGCGATCAACGAAAGTGTTTTGTTGGAGGCTCCTTGATAATTCTTGGGAACATCTTGATAGGGAGTTTGTGAAGAGCCCTTTGGCATTTGTCTCTTAAGATTGATTATGTCATTGGCCAATCTCTGAATGACTGGGTCAGTAGAATTTACTAGTGAAGTTCTACCAGTTTGTATCTCTTTCTTCCATTTCCCAGAGACAATAAGATAATCCTCTATGGACACAACTCTATCTTGTGCAGCAACAACATCAGTTGTGCCTTATCTTTTAATAATGAAACTCACATCTATTGGAAGAGTGTTAATGAACATTTCTTTCAACAATTCAACACCAGGTCTCATGTTCACAGTAATTATGTTATATAACTTATTAAACTTGGCCACAAAATCCCTCATTGACTCATGAACCTCCTTTTTCATTGAACCTAATTGAGCAACCAGGACTTGATCATTTTTTGTAGACTTAAATCTATTCTCAAACCTTGTTCTTAGGGTAGCCCAATTGTTAATAGAGCCATTGGGAAGAGAGTAAAACCAGTCAACGACAATGTCCATCAAAGAATCTGCAAAGAGCCTCATAGCAACATCTTCATGTTGTATTGCAAGAATGGAAGAAGTAGCGAAGAAAACCTTCATATGCTCATCAACATAAACTTTCCCATCCCCACTGAATTTGGGTATAATCTTCCCTAAGCCTTTGGGTAAGTCATGGAGTTGTGCATCGGCTCCAAAGGTTAGGGGACCTATAACGGCCCCCCATGGGACTGGTTGGGGTTGTGTCATTAATAAAGGAAATTTTACTTGTGTAGGAAGGGTAGTGCCACACAAAATAAGACCTTGGCAATATATCTTTGGAAGCCCAGATACACTAGGTTTAGGAGGAGGAGGAGAAGATAGTCTACTGATAGACTTAACTTTTCGGGTAGGTGGAAAGTATGAAAAATAAACAATTTCTAAGAACTCAAAATCTTTATACATAACCCCTTTTTTTTATCACCCCTAGTATACCTCTTAGAAGCCAGGTTTTGACAAGATACTGATAGGCCAATGGAGTTTCCAACTTTTATTTATTGATAGTTTCTTGGGGGGTTTTCCCTATTTCTTACCTAATTTATAAGAGCCTATGTCGGAGGGGCTCTTACTCTTCTAGCTGGAGGTGGGATATTTTCTATGAACACAATCTCCCAAGAATTCTCAAAGTGCATTGCATTTTCTCTAATAATATCTCCAAGTTCCTCCTCTTCTTCCAATACTTCATTAACTCTGTGATATTGATAGTTGGTTCTTCTTTGATACCAAGCAAGTAGCCTGAGACCAGTAACTATATCTTCTTCATCACCAACCAACCAGTCTATTTTAGGTTGAAGAACATGAGCATTACGCCTTTGAAGAACCAATATTATTAACCATATAGCAACTCATAACACACAAAAAAAAAAAATCTGCGTTTTCCCCAACAAAGTCACCAAAAATCTATTGGTTGATAAATTTATCACCTAACCCTATATTCTCACACCCACTAAGGTGACAAATTTAACCACATTTGAATCAATAATAAGGTAATTTTCATACTGATTCTCTGCTTATTTTAAAAGGTGGCAGCTACCTTCATTTGATATTCAATCAATAATTTTTAACTAATGTTGCTTTTAACCAGAAAGAAAATAAAGGAAGGGGATTTTAACCTGAAAGCTTTAAAGGCATTCATTGACTTCATATGATAAAACTAAAATACTCCACAACTAAAATTAAATTAAATATCACCATAAAATCCGTATTCATAGATAAATGATACTGCAGTGATGCACTAAATCAAAGCATTTATCATTCCAATAATAGATCACACACTGGTTGATCATTCAACATAAGCAGAACATATTCATACACCATAATTCAAAGATTACGAATGCATAAATTCCACGATTGTCATCTGTATCAGAATAACAAAAAATATTAAATCAAGATAACAAAGTTTTGATCTAATGAGTAAATCAAAGTTTTCCCAAAAGAGTTGATTCTCAATAGCCAAACCCATATTTAAAGCATAGGCTAATTTTCTTTGGTAACAGTTTCTTGAAAGTAACCGTACCGAATAAATAAAAAGATCTTTAACTTAAAAGAGCCAAATTAAAAGAAAGTATCATGAAATACTAAAAATAACTATGCATCATCTCCCTCTGCATCGACCTCTTCATCTTCTAGATTCTCGACCACTTCTTGCTACAACAATTTATCTTGTGCCTTCATCCTGGATTTGTAGTCTTTGTACTTGGTGATAATTGCAAATATTTCTTTGCTTCCTGGTGTTATGGTGATCTGCATCCTGGTTCTCCATTTGGCTAGAGTATCCTCATCAGACTCGTTCAGAGTGTCAAACCTCCTAGTTGCTTCAGTTTTAAAGGAATTGAGGTAAAATTGCAATCTACCGAGTTTTGAGAAAGATTCTTTGGTTGTCATGGCAGGATTTGCCATCTCCTTGTTGAATACTTCTTTGAATTTCAGAAAACATTTCCAGTGAATCTGTAATCTTCTCATCAAACTCAGTGGTTATATCTACTTTTAGGTCATGAAAATTACCTCTAATCTCCACCAGCATGTCCAGATACCTTTCGAGTGCTTCAGAAATCTCCTTTACTAGGTTGTCATGAATGCTTAATTTCCACTTCAATAAGTCGGACCAAGATGGATCTAACTCCTTTGGGTCATTCACAATTTGTTCATTGATCAATTTCATTCGATCCATGGAAATCATCTCTTTCATTTCTTGTGAGAGCACGTAGAGGCTGGTCTGATCTTTCCTGACCTAATGTAGCTATGATATCAATTCCTTTCTTTTACCAACAACTTGAGTATAGAAAAGCATAGATTTACTAATATAGAGGATGATCTCCTGAGACATTTCATCAATCCATTCGTTGGAAACTTTGGAATAGCTCAAATTCTTTCTGATTAATTTCATTGTAGACCCATCAATAATTCCTCCCTGAGAACTTGAGGCTCCACTGGATATAGAAGGCGGGGCTAACGAAGAAATAAAGTTTTTTAAATCAAGGACTTGAGATTGCAATTTCACCTTTTCCTTTATTTCTTCTTGTACCTTCTTAATCAAGGCATTGACTGAATAATTAGCGTGATACACATCACCTTCAAGTGTTTGGGATCCCATATCAACATGTGTGATTTTGTAGTCATCCTTTGTTATCTCATCATCATTTAGATCCTTTATAAGCTTTGTGATTTCCAATATCTGATCACCAGAAGTAGGATCAGTTAGCATTCTTGACATTTTTTGATCTTTCTTTGGTCTTGATGAAGTTTGGAGTAACTTTGCAACTATATCTACTCCAATTGTTGTTGTAGGAGTATATTTTCTCTTTGTCTCTACCACCTTTTTTAGCCATACCAGGGAAGCTTCTACCAAAACAAAATCTTTATTTCCTTGAATAATTTCTTTAGACTCACCAAGAGTGATGGGTATATTTTTCACCGGAGAAGAAGGTACTTCGGACAAAGGAGGGAAGGTATTGTCTTCAACAATTTTCTTTAAAATGGCATCAAAATCCTCAGACACAGGTTTTGTTAGGTTGGTCTTGTTTTTAGGAGCACGGGTAGATATGTTGTCTTGTTCGCATATTGACTTCAATTTAGCCATCTCTTCAGGATTCTCACCATCACCCTCAGATTGTGAATTTTCACTAGAAGACCTAGTAGCCAATTTCTTTGATGATGTACTCACTGCAACAATTTGAGTGGACCCTTGTTCATTTCTCTAAGATGATTTTGGTTCCTGAGTAGAACCTGCAGCCTATCGCCATTTTCCATCTAACCAATTTTGAGTTCTTTTCAACATTGGGGTAGCTCGTATATTCATGTTCAAAACCTCATTTTTACTCTAGTCAACCTTGGGATGGGATTTATCAGACAATCTTTCATATTTTGGGTCAATGACCACTAAATCTTTAGTCGCGCCTTCAAGAATCTACAAAGAAAGTCCAAAAAAATGTATTTTCCTTAAGGTTAACCTCATATAATCTCTCTTTAATACCTCATTTTCATCAACACAATCTTCCCAAAAGTCCTCAATAGAAAATTGATGCTGATATGAACTTCCCCCATATAAATTTTGTCTCAAGAAACCCTTGCTATCAAAATTAGCCCTCATGAATAAATGTTGGAGATTATATTCTTTGAGAATTCCTTCAACACATTTGGCCATTTGATTATTTTTACACGTGAAGGAAGGAGTTTTCAATGAGAAAAAATACCCTCGCTTCCCCATATTCATGTACTTTACATTCACCATGGCCATTTGTCTACAGACCTCCAGGAACACCAACAAATCTTCAAGATATCTAGGCAATTTTAATGGGGCTTTCTCATAACCTCCTATCCTAAAGTAGGAAAACTTATCAAATTGGATATAGAAGCTCCCAAAATTTGATACTAAAGACATCGACTCAAGTGAAAGATGCATTTTAGGGTTTCCATCTAATTTCCTTACAACTTCCATCAAGAATGCATCATTAACAAGGCAAAAATCTCCCATTCCAACTTGCTTGGTAAATTGCGGATAACACTTATATACAGGCATTCCAAAAGTTGGAAGTACCTGAGGCTTTAGTCCCAGCTAAAAGGATCTTTGACTAGCTATAATGTAAATTAAGCAAGAACACATATGGAAGGTAGTATTTTTTGGGAAATTGACTAATTGTTCATTCAAATGAAATAAAATTATCTTATCCTAATGAATGAACACATTCTCATCACTTATTTCCAAAATGAATTGACAGATCCAATCTTCAAAATATTCAATTTGTGCATTTCCAACAATGTGATGTAACAAAGCAATGGCATCTGCAATTTCCCCTTTGAAATGTATTCTCTTAAGTTTGGTAGGTAACTGTGACTTACCTCTTTTCTCTGACTTTAACCAACCCTTGGCCATAGAATTCTTGTACCATTCCTCATTAGCTTTGAAAAAATCATAAGCCATCACAACAGACATGTCCTTTATAGGCGCTCTCTTAGGAATCTTTAGCGTGTGAGAGACAACTTCAGGAGAAATTTTGGCAATGACAATCTCATCCACGACTTTGATTTCCCGCATTTCTAGAATATACCTTCTCGTGCATGTGCCTATTAGGTCCACACTCAGCACGACTTTTGAAAAACCCCCAACATGCGCTAATCCGCTTTCTCACAGTTTTGCGTTGACAATAAATCTTTTGTTACTTTCCAAACGCGCCCAGAATTTCTCCAGCTTGGAGGATTCCAGCTTCGTGTCCCTTACGTCGAGCCATCGATTTCCAATTTCAGACTGCATGAGCTCATAGTACACAAAGGAACGCTCATTTTCTTGAAGAAATAATTATAGAACACAGAGATACAACTAAAGACTCAACCAAATAAATCTCCACCACCTTAATTCATGTAAATATGACAAGACATGCGTTTGGTGCTGAATTAATATGATGCTTTATTTTAATCCTCGATAAAGCAAACCCTAAGATTTGCATACTTTGTAAAAATCCTTGATAAGACATTTCTAGGTTGTACCATACGCCTCATTAAATGCATAGATGACGCCTTGAAACATGCGAGATGAACAACATATCACCTTGTCACAACAAAATGAAACTTTATAACCCAAAGTCAGGAGTTACGAAGTTATGAAAATCTCTGACTCCCCAACTACATAATAAACCAACGCACTTGAAGCTACACGAGGAGGAAAAGTCGAGCCATCAGGAGGTTAGGAAAAACACGAACCCAATGACAAGGTCTAAAGACACCGGGCACTAGTGACTTAGGTTTCAAAACTTAAAGAACGCACAACAAAAGGTTAGAAACTTAGAGGATCCCGCGACAAAGGCTAAAATGAAGGAAAATACTTTAGACTTGGGCGAAAAATAAGAAATTAAAGATCAAGGAAGAGAAAATTTAAAAATTACATGATACATAATGTACCCATAGGTAACAGAGAAAGATCATAAATTTTAGTAGTAGGAATGTTCTTTACATCTTGAATTTGGGGATGATCTCACCATGAATTTGTATGATCAAAGTATGGTCAATGGGGAAAATCTAAATCTAAATTGTCAAATCCTCAACATAATGAAGCTACAAACTAGAGGTTGAGATGAGAATTCCTACAAAACAAGGAAAAAGTTGGAACATAGTCAATAGAAAAATATGTTACAAAGATAACAATAAGCACACAAAAATATTATACAGGAATGATTTTGTACATTGATTTCAACGACTTCAAAAATTTATCAAATTGAATTGATTTCTCAACCACCTATATAGGAATAAATTTCCCAAATAGTTAACAAAATTCTAATAAAAAAATGCATACAAACAAAAGGGGTGTGAAATAAATGAGATACATGCCCCATACAATTTTTTATTTAAAATCAAAATGTAATACTATTGTGGATCACAAACCTAACTAACACCCATTAATCCAAAGGGGACCAAAACTTATTTGGATAATATGAATGTAAAATCATCCAATAGTCTATGTTGCACCAACAACTTGGTACATAGACATCCAAATACTAATCAAATGGTGTTGCTTCAATAGAAGCCCACTACCTCAAGTTGTAACATGAATGATGAACATCATGTTGGCATGCTCATCCCCTCTAGATATTATATATTTATACTAAAATACAAGCACAATCATGGTTTTCTCAAGTATATCAACCCATTAAGCACAACACAAAAGATTGACAATAACTATTCAGTACTCTATATGACACATCTATCCTAATGCCCAACATTGTTGGCCTCACTTTTCTTGGCTAATGGTGCTAATGACCCATATCAAGTAATACAATCACAAACAAGTGATTGAAAGACAATACAATCTCTTTCCCCTTAGTACGCAAGAGGTGAAAAGTCATTGTAGAGAAAAAAAATCCAAAAAAAATTATTTCCTCCTCATCAAAGTTTAGAAAGGAAAAATCAAAACTAAACAAACTTCAATAGTCAAACTAAAAGAAAATGCAACTACTCCTATGAAAATTTCCTTTCAAGCAATGTGTTCATTCTCCAAGAAAAAAATAACTAAAGAAAGGAATTGTCCTCCAACCTCTTAGTCGAGTCCTCCAATCTCCTAGTGGGGTCCTCCAATCTCCATTTTGACCTTTAGATTATATTAACCAAATTTATCCCGAGGGACTATGGACCACATAATTCAACTCATTTATCTTTGAAAACATCACTAGATATAGAATCAACCATAAAATCTTTGAAGGCATATGAATAAAAATATGTAGTCATTTCAAAGATAAGGATGCCAGTTTTTATTGGATATACACTTTTTATATTGAAACATAACTCTGATACAACAGTACACCTTATTTCTCCTCCAAAAAATAAACTTATTTAAAATACCAACTTGTATCCCTCTTTCAATGCCTAAACTTACCCATTAAATTAAAGTTTTGGCATAAACAAGTTATGATCCAAATTGTGCAACCTCGTCCTATGGATTGCACTCATTTGGGACCTTAGTTTATGTTATTAAAATTACAAAGTTTGATGGAAAGGATCTATTCACCTATTAACCAAATGGATAAATTTTGATACCCATCAAATCCCATGTTTAATAGAAGGTTAAAATTGTATACTTATATTTGGGTTGCTTATTTAGTATGCATAGTTTTGTGCTTAGAAAAAGGGAAAACTCTCAATGTCACTTGGTCAGTTTTTATAGAGGAATGTCATATGCATTATAGTAATAATGTATTGAATAATTACTTCAACCACTTAACAAAATTTGACAAACAAGACCAATCAAAAAATACATTACAAAATTCTAGAACCTATCCTTGAAAGTAGAATTGAATATGGCGGAGAAATTGAATGAGTTGTTTCTTTGAAAGCTCAAGGATCAAATATAACATGATGTATGCATGTTTACTCTACTTACTATACATAATTCTTAATTTATTAAGGCATGTAGAGTAGAGGAAAGGTTTTTGGTAAAAAAAAAGTAGGGATTCATAAGCATAAGATAGAGGATCTCTCTAGCATAGACATTCCCTCAACCTATTAGATTGATTCATCAACAGATTGAAGAAAAATGGAAATGGGGTTATGTTCTAAGTATGATAGCAAATATAATTGAGGAGATAATTGTGTTGAAAATAAGTTGTTCTAGATTAAAGGTGTTGGTGAAAAAAAGAAGGCGAAGAATTATTATAAGGTGTTGAGTTATGCACCTTTTAGAATTGACACCTCACAAACCCTCAAGGTAGTAGGGTGGTTGAAAATAGATAGGCTAACAACTCAAAAAGCATTCACAACTTTATCAAGAATAAGTTGGGTACTTGTTTGAACTATTTTATTTATCCAATTATTTAATTTCAAGTCATGATTGTAGATGTGGTATACCCATTTGTTCAATGAAATTCCATAGTATTAAACCTACCCTAGGAGAATATCAACTAGATTAGCATATGGATTTATGTGGTCAAATTATACATTAGTTTTGGAGTGCAATGGTTGACTACACTAAGAACAATTGAGTGAACCCTACAAGTTGTTCATGTCCTTTCATTTAGAGGGTAAGAAATTTTAATTGAGAGGGTTGCATACAAATTCTCAACAAATGGTAATCCCTCACCAAATAAGAAGAATGCTGAAAAAAAGAGTGGACAATTTTATGGCCCAATATTTTTTATTAAAAGAGAAATAGTAAAATATTCATACACTATTAGATTTGCAAGCAACTATAGATAAGAACTCGATAGTTTTGGAGGATATGCCAAAATTAATTCCTCCCAAAAGAGATTATGAGCATGTCATTCAACTAGTACCAAGGGGCCAACTACTCAATATTAGACCCTACATGTACCCATATGTATCAAAAAAATAATATTAAGAAGATGGTATAAGAAATGTTAGAGACAAGTATTATCAAGCATAGTCAAAGTGCTTATTACTCTCTAGTGATTGTGTAATGTCCCCTTTTTAGCCCTATGCTTTGCAGTGGTCATTAGCCTATTTACGAAGACATGTAGGTTGTTTAGAGGCAATTTTAGGGTCCAAGATTCTTGGAGGTTTCATGTCAACTTTTCAGGAGTTTGTTGCAAGAGCTTGCCAAAAGGATTTTTGGGTCTTTCTGGGTTTTCTGAGAACCTTGGTGGGTAGCCACTGCTATTTTTAGCAGTGTCTATTTTAGACTTACTATTTTTAGTAAGTTATGATGACTACCTAGAATGTTCTCATTTTGAGATTGGAGTCACTTAGTATTTTTAGCAGTATGCTATTTTTAGTAAGTGTTATTTCTGGTAGTGGTCTTGGCACCATTTCAAGGTAGGGTTTCTAGTTTTAGTAGTGGTGGTAGTTGTAGTGGTTAGCATCTTGGTATTTTAAGCATTTGGCTTCTCCACCGTCTTTGGAGTTCGAAAGTAGAAGGTTTGCAACTTAAGTTTATTTTAAATTGTCAAAGTCACCTTTTTGACCCCCACACCTAGGAAGTGTGACTTAAGTTGTTTTAAAAAGGGGGACTTCGGTTTGGACACCCCAGATGGACTTTAAGGTTTTTTTTTAATGCAAACCTTATGCATAAGCTAAAGTGGATGCCCAAGTGAATTTTAAATAAATTATTTTATTTCCCAAGTG
Source organism: Sequoiadendron giganteum (assembly GCA_007115665.2). Classification (NCBI taxonomy): domain Eukaryota; kingdom Viridiplantae; phylum Streptophyta; class Pinopsida; order Cupressales; family Cupressaceae; genus Sequoiadendron; species Sequoiadendron giganteum. Next base: position 638,132,309 of record CM021100.1, read on the forward strand.
TGGCATCCCCTTTTGGAGCGAAAAGGGATTCAAACTTTTGGGTTTCAAAAATCTATTTATATTCCCTCACTTGCTCTCATTTGGGTATGCAATTTGGAGATAAAGTTATGTTGTCAGATTGGAACCAGAGTGTTCTTTCCTAAATCTTTGGAGGATGAAAACCCTCTTTAGGTTGTTTCTTTTGAATTTGAAAGATAATCCCTAGCTGGTGGAGTGTGATTGCATTTAGTAATCACCATTAGAGCTTAACAATGGTGGTTTGTTTTCAGTTTTGGTTACTTATGATGAATTCTAGCTATGTTTTGGTATGATAACCATTTGTGCAAAGATTTGGGTGCTTTGGAAGTGATTTTTTTGGAGTTTCAGATTGTTGGTTGCTATTTTCAAACCCTTCACTATACCGTTATTTTTCTCATGTTGATTGGAGGAGTTGAAACCTTTTTGTGGGTATTGGCTCATTGTTTTCCTCTTTCTTGGGTGCCCTTTTGCATGAATTTTGGTGATTTTAGAGCAAGAGATGGATTTTTAAGAGCAAGTCACCCCTCCAATGAGGTCATACACCTTGGTTGGAGGTTGTTGTGGCTCATAACATTGTTGATCAGACTTGTTTGGAGGTTGTTGATAGCTTATGTTGGACACCTAGGGCTTGTTTGATACTTGTTGAAGGTTTGGAGTGATTATACTGAGTTTTGGAGGAGTTATTCTCAATTCATGAGGGCTGATTGGGGTTTCATGTTTGTTATTCATGCATATCAGACTGTTGTACCAGTCATATCAGATCGGATACTCCTTTTCCTTTCAAGTTTTATGATGCTTATCATTCTTATGTTGTGGGCATTATTTATGGTTGCATTGGGAAATCATATTGACTCATTATTTTCTTGATTTCTTGTACTAGAGTCTCATTATAACGTTGAATTGGAAGTGCCAATCAACTCTTTTCTTTAAAGTCTTTTGGATTGTTACCCCATTGAATAAGTGGTTGCTCCTATTGAAAAGTGGTTGAGTATTTTCTTTATGTACTTCTCACTCCTATCGAATAAGTGGTTGATTTTCCTATATTTCCTTTCTTGTTACCCGTTGAAAAGTGGAAGTGGTTGGATTTGTCCCCAAGTGCATTACTGTCCTTGTTGCCTGCTGAAAAGTGGAAGTGGTCGGCTTGCCACCAAGTGCATTTCTTTTTTTACTTTCATGTACTTGTTATTTACTACTCACCCCATTGAAGAAGTGGTAGTTTAGAGAAGTTTAATATTGCAATCCAACCATTGTATGCTCTCACCTAGCCCACATTGGGATCTTGGTGATAAAAAAGTGGGAGGTTACTTTATAGTTGCTTATCTTTGGTATTGATCTAACACTAACGGGTGAAGTTTTGAAAAAACACTAGGTTGGGTTATTATAGGTTGTGGGGCATAAGAAATATCACACATGACATATGTGTCCAAATTATAAATAAATCAAAAAATACACAATCAATAAATAATTTCAATCCTGGTAATTGGTTATTTGTTACATGAGCTACATAGCGCTACTTATTTTACCAAAATTGATCTTCATTATTATTATCATCAAACAAAAATTTGAGGATAATATAAATAAAACAATTTTGAAAACCTACGACGATTATTATGAATCGCTAGTGTTGTCTTTTAGCCTCACAAATGTTCCATATACATTTCGAAGTTTGATAAATATATCTTTAGGCCATGTTTGTAAAAATATGTTTTGGTATTTTTTGATAAAATAGAATATATATAGAAAATTTTGGGAGGAACACTTGTGACATTTAAGCCAGATTTTGGACACTCCTAAACAACATCAACTTTATACTAAGTAATCCAAGTATGTTTTTGAAGTCTAATAGGTACAATACCTAGGTCATATTATTTTGCATGAAAATGTCAAGGTGGAACCTCACAATATCAATGCCATGGTAGAATGGAAAGTGCCCCAAACCCTCAAGAACCTAAGGTTTCTTAGGGATTACAAGTTACTATAATTGATTCATAAAAAAAATTGACAACATGAATTTTAGTTGATCAAGTAGCTATCAAAGCATTTAAAAGTTGAAAGGAATCCATGTGCTCCAATTTAGTTCTATCTACCCTAGATTTCATTAAACATTCATTGTGGAAAGTGGCACTTTAGGATTTGACATAGGGCTTGTACTCATGTAAGAGGGAAGGCCCTTTGTATTTGAGAGTCACCAACTTAAATGCACAATTTTGTTGAATCTCACTTATGAAAATTGATGGTTTCCGTCATGTAATCAAATAATGGACAATTTTATAGGAAGACACTTTTAAGGTGAAGATAGATCGTGATAGTCTTAATTACTTCTTGGAATAGATGTTGCATTAAAAGAACAATATAAATGGGTTAAATATGTTGGCATGACTTTAAGATCATATACAAGAAAGAAAAGAAGAATGTTGTGGTTGATTCTTTATCTATGAGGGATGAACTCACAATCACTATTGTATCAATTCCATCTTGTAGGAAAATTGGGTGAATGAGGAATAATAACAATGGGATGACATGGATACACAAAATCGCATTCAGAAGATCCAACAAGATCTAAGTGTGTCAAATAAAATTATGTGGAAAGGAGATTTTCTATGGTGTAGGATTGATTTATTCCCTTGTATAAATACTCATAAATCAATCCCAAAATTACTCAAAAATAATTATTCCCTTGTTTAAATACTTAGATTGCGTGTATCTTATCATATCATCACCAATTAGATGGTCAAACTAAGGTGGTCAACAATTGTTTGGAGAGTTATCTTTATTGTTTTGATTAAGATAAATAGAAAAGATGGATGCGACAATTGCCACTAGAAGAATAGTGGTATAACACTTATTTCCACACTTCATCCAAAATGTATCTACTTTAAAAAATATATGGGAACCATTCACCATCTATCACTTCCTTTTTTAGGGTACAACCAAATTTTAGAGAAATTGAAGAACAAATTCAACACCAACAAGAGGCACTCTCTAGTCTTAAGGAGAAATCGGCAATGATGTAGAACAAAATGAAGCAACAAGTTGATCATCATTGTAATGAAATTTTTTGAAGTAGGAGAGTGGACCTTTATGCAATTTGAACCATATAAGCATATGCCACTAAAACAACAAAGGAAGGATAACAATCTTTCACCTAATTATTGCAACCCTTATCAAATTTTGCAAAAGATTAGTATTGTAACATACAAATGGTAGTCAACAATCCCCAAATAGAGTTACTAGAGTTTGATAGGTAGATCGAGATCATTTTGGAACTTACGCGAATATTTCAAACATGCATTAAGAGGTGTAAACTAGGATGATTACAAGGCTTATGATCAAATGAAAGAATTCAAACAATCAAGATATGACATGGGAGGATGAAGCATTCTTATAAAAGCATGCCACAATCACCAACATGGAGGACAATATTGGTTTTAAGAGGAGGATTGTGTTATACCTTAAACCTATATAACATTAGAAATGTGTGGCTAACTTGTGGGTAGCATAGCTTAAGTCAAGTAATCATTTTTATAGCATTATATTGGTAGTAAGATGGTTGGGTGATCCCCGTTACACAAGTAAGGTGTATTGTTACCAATTTTTTGCTATAGCTCCAATGGTGGAGCTGATTTAAATATTGTTATATTTTAAAGCAAAAATGTAGTTATTTCTTAATATGCTTGAGTGTTGTTTGCACTTCATTTTATTTCATCAAGTGACAGTTGTGCAGGTGTTTTGAGAAAACTAAGTTTTAGAGTTATCATTCATGTTTTGCATAAACCAAATGGAATACAAAACTGAGTATACAAATGATAAAGCAGAATGCTTTCATTTATTTCATCAAGAGATGCATATTTACATATTTTCATTTGATTGCAAGAATACAAATGATAATTACAACACTGCATTTTAATGCTTTTCTTTCAGAATGGAAATGAAAGAACAAAATTAAACACCCACACAAGCCGTGGTTTTAGCCGTTTCCATTCATAACAAGAAAAGAAATATACAACTGAAAATAAAAGACAAATAACATTAGACATATCCTTCATTGTCTGAGTTGGTTTTCGGTTGGTTTCTCAAAGTTGGCTCCATTATGTTTCTGCTCCTAAATGCCTCCGCTCCCGAATGTACCTGCAAGAGTTTGAGAAGAGTGTCAATTAAGAGCTCGGGATATGAATAATACTACATGCCATACTAACAGAGATATATTTCAATCCTTGCAATGTAGAGAACCAACTAGGGGAAAGAGCAGAAGCATAAACTGAAAAGAGAGAAAAACATCATCATCATTCTTTATTTTTTGTGCTAACACTGATTGTTTCCTTGTGCAGGTATAGGAAAAGCTATGTAGTTGATTATCTTTTGAAGACCAAGCATGTGGGAAAAAACGGGCTCCCACAAGGGTAGAGCCTGACATGCTACCCTTATATGTTACAAGAGGGTTGAGAGAGAAAAATACCATCACTTTGCTCTTCTAAGCTTTACAACTTAAAGGAGCAATCAAACTAACATACATTTATTATAGTCAAATCAACGTATTGAAATGAAGGTTGCAAATGATGATACTTTGAGCACTGTTTCAATCGAATTATCAATATATTATGTTTTTTGAAAAAATTGAGATGTCGTCATAATACTATTTTGTTGTTTTGAATCTATTCACTTTAAATGTTGTTTCATATTTTTTTGCTTTGGAGTAGCAGTGTTCTACCTCTAACAATGACATTGAACAGGCACACGTAATGCCTTAACAAAGAGCATTATTTCAGATTTTCATTTGTGAAGTAAGCAAGTTTATGATATGATTTTTATTAAATGGAGCATAAAAAGGCATGAAGAGTGCCAGATAGAAGAATGCAACAGGGATTTGAGGTGTTTCGTTGTTTATCATTCAATTTATTAATTGTCCTCCTTCAGAATCAATGGAGATGTCTTATACAGAAAGTAGTTTGTGTTTCATTCAAGGAGAGCATCTTTTTACACAGTGCAAAGCTTATAAAAGTTAAGTCTTAACAGAAAGAGCAAGCATATAGTGCCACAGAGATGAAACAGAGCTGCAAATTTACAATGTTGAGTATGTCAAGTGCCCATATTGGGTTTGGAGCTAAACACATAAATCACAATTTGCATATGAATTTTATTTCAGAGTGTGATCTTCTTCAAGATCTTCATTGTTTCAGGCATACCCACATGATGGGTTTAGTTTAAAATGCAGATTTATTTTTGTTTCCAAAATTCCATATGATTTTTCCTTTTTAAAATATAGATTTATTCGAAATAATGGATACCCACATTGGGATTTTGATAGGAGTGCAGTATATTTAAAATGCAGGAAGCCCACATGGAGTTTTTATTTCTAAAATAGATCTTTCTTCAGAACCACGAATACCCATATGGTAGAAATTGAGGAATTTAGAATACAAGTGAAATACAATGAAGGGAGTTGAGTTTGAATTTTGGAGAGACCCAGAATACACATTATTCTCCTTAAAGACATATTTCTTTCATTTTAGGAATACCCACATTGGGGTTTAAGGTTTAAGGTAAAAATTCTACAATTTTCAGAATACCCATATGGGGGTTTTGAAAATAAAATACAGACAATTCATTTTCCAATTTACCAATCGGGGTTTTTAACAAAAATACAAAATAAATGATTTCATGTAGAATCAAAGAATACCCACATGAGGGCTTACATCAAAATTCAGGTTACAAGCATCATTTGTGCTTTCATGGTGCGGCCAAATGGAGGAGGAGTTCTCAGTTGCAAAACCATTAAAAGTATGGAAACCATTATGAGTTTGTCGTTTGTTTTAAAATCAAAATCTGAAGAGGAGGGGATTTCGGCCCAAGTATCATTTGAGCATCATGGCTCTTATGTTTAAGCTTTTAAGAGTCTTCCATTTACAAAATACAGAGATATACAATGCATTTTTCTTCAAAAAAAAATCATTATCAGAACATGTAATGGTGCGGCCTCTATGATGGCCTCCAAAGTTTACCTAAATAGAAGTGACTATTTGTAGAGATAAAGCTTCTTAAGCTTTAGTTTTTTAGAGAGAGCAACAAAAAAATGTTAGAGGAGGAGTAGTTTACCAGTATGGCGTGGCCAAGCTCTATGGAGAGCTACCAAAAGAAAAGCACATTGGCCACGGCATGGGCTCACGAAGCTCTCAGACATAACTTGAGTTCACTCCCGTAGCGGCCATAGAGAATACAAACAGGTTAGAGGTAAGAGAAGAGAGGTCGCGTCCTTATGGCATGTCTTTTTCTTTCAAACAATGGGAAAATCCATCAAAGTACTGAGTTAACTCACCACAGTTGTTGGGAAGAGATTTCAACCTTTTGAAGACAAGGATCTGAAACTTCCAAGCATTCCAAGTTCAAATTGAGCATGTTCATGGTGGCGGCTACATAGCATTTCTTTCCAAATCTTCACTTTCAAAAGTGTGAAATATTAGGGCTTCCTTGTGTTTTTTTCTTTAGGGTTTCTCAAACCCTAAGTCGACTTTGGGGTGCTTGTTTTAGTTTTAATATTTATTAATGCCCAAGTCAATATGTCTATGATGGCCGATTCATATAGTCTAAGGCATTTCATTCTATGTTATACCTTGGTGAAGGCTTCATGCCTTAGTTTCATTTTGATTAATTTTCTAGAAATTAATTGAAAATGTTTTTGCCTTAGTATTATTTATCAAATTGATTTTGAAAAAAAAAATTAAATATTGATAGGAAAGAGGGCATCATTATATTTTTATGATTTTTTATAAGAAAAATCAAACTTTGTAAAGGGAGATATAAGCTATTTTTTGCAAAATATTTTTAAATCTTTAATTGCAGAACTAGAATAATTGTAAAACCGCATGAATGTAAAGTAGAAGCAAAAACAATACTTTATAAATTGTTTTGTTTTCTTGCTATTTTTAGCAGTTGAGCATTGACTTTTCTTCTTGGTCGGATTTGAGATTCTAGTTGGAGAGATAAGGTGCTTTCTTTGCTTTAAAAGCAGTTTGTGTCTATTTTTAGAAGCTTGACATTATGTGCATGCAAAAAGTGAGACTTTCTACTTTTGTGTTGACTTTTTGAACAATTTTTGGGACCTTTTCCTTGATCTTTTTCTTTGAGCTCGGATTAGGGTTTGAGAGATATATATTTGAAGAAAACTTAGGGTTTTCTAGTTCAGTTCTACTTTCTTGCTCTCACACATTTTTGAGCTTGTAAACTACTTTGTACTCAGTTTGAGATTTTGGCATACTCCTATAGTTGAATAAAAAACAACATTCCTACTTATCATTTTTGGTGTCTACTTGCAGTTTCAGTTTGATGTTATCTTGTGATTTTTGTTTAAGGAGTCCTTGTTATGTCCTAAGACTATAGTTTTTTATGCAGAAAGGTTCAAGGATACAGGTTGCATGTCGTATTTGAAATCAAATCTTCATGCAAATCATTTATGTAAAATTGTTCATGAGAGGTTGTGAGATTGTGTTGTTTTCTGAAAAAAGTTTGTGAGGAAAATCCAGAATCATGATTAGGTTACCATCAAGTATTGAAAATCATTTCAAAATCATAGATTTTAATATTTTGTTACTCTCTATCCCTTTTCCCAAGAAAGACCTTTAGAATAGGATCATCATACGGAGAACCAACTCACTCTGGAGATTCTCTTTTCTTATAGATTGCCCACATCTAGAAAGAGTTTCCATGTTGAAACATATAGTCTGATTTTTGCAAATCTGATGGGGTGCATATTTGATTGCTAATAATTTTTGGCACACCCGGTGCAACTTTGAAAATCAGTTTCAAAGAAGTTTTAATGTTTTAAATTCGTTGTTTGGTGTATGCAGCAGGTTTCTCAGCCTTTTGGAGGCTTGTTCAATATACTTGGTGACTCTGACCTCTTATTTTACATGCAGACCTAGTGCAGCCTACGCATGAGAAAGGTAAAAACCAGATCAAGTGTTGCACCTTTCCGATATCGACAATTTTCCCCACCACGAAGAGGAGGTAGAAGAAAAAGGAGGTTGTTTGAGATGCCAACGAGGTCAAAATCATCACCTCCTATTTTCAGTTCTCTAGTTTTATCGCCAGGAACACAGTTCCAATATCATAAATACTGCCAATGGCAGCGCCAAGGCAAAACCCGTTTGCACCTTTTAATGGAGGCAGACCATTAGACATTGTTCAACATGACAACATCCTAGTTGCAGCCCTAGAAGCCTGTCGTTCTTCACTAGAGAGGATCACACAACACTAGTGGAGCACATTTATGATGTGGCTACCTTATGCTCAGTTCACAATATCACGCAGGAGAACGTTGTGTTAAGGCTCTTGGATGCATCGTTCAAGGGGAAAGCATTACAATGGTTCAAAGGCCTCGCAACCAACTCAATCATGACATGGGATGCACTAGGTAATGGTCTATACCAATTTTTTGATGATAAATCTGATAATATGTCCTTGTTAGAACAATTGAGCACTATTCATAGAGTGCCACATGAGCACTTGGCTGATTTCAACCACCGATTTCAGAGAACCTGGGCCATAATTTTTGCAACGATAAGGCCTTTACTAGCTCACGCTTTTCTATTTTACTTAAAAGATTTGAACAGTAATATTTCGGTCATGACCCAATCTATGGGTGGGCATACGTTTCCTGATGCTTATGATATTGCTATTAGATCCGAGAATTATCTCATCCAAGCTGGAGATATAGCCCCTAGACCTCCTATGTCGTTGTTTCCTAAAGTATAGCCACCTACCCATACTGCTTTACCTCCCTTAGCTAATGTTCTCATTGTCCCAGTAATAGGTTATCAAACCGCAGCACAACAAATTGTTGCTCCAGCCCAAAACCAAGAAATTCAAGATTAAAAGTATACTCAAGACCTTCGGGAATGACCTTGTGAGCATTAAAAAGCAAGTAGGTCATGAACATAAACCTTATCAAGCCACGTATCAGCAGAACCAGCCTAATAGTTTTGCTTTTCAGAATGATTATCAAGGCCAAAAGAGAAGTTTCAACCCAAGACCTTTCCAGCCATACAACCCAAATGTAGCCAGTTCGTCAAAGGAACTCGTACCTCTGAAATAATATCGCCTAAGATTGCGATTGGTGTTATCCATGCAATCAGCCCCATAACCAATCAACATGTGATAATGGCATGAGAAATTAGGCCTTAATGGTTCAAAATAGTTATGCAGGTTCAGAAAGTGTTTCAAATCAGAGCCTGGAATAGCGAGAAGGCTTTGAGGTCGCTTTGCCAAACTGGCAGAGTTCTGAGTTCTATGGCGTGAATGGCCAGGATCAACAAGATTCTCTTGTCGCAGCCAACACGAGATCAAAAAAAAGAGCAATGGATTTAGGACAGCAAGCTAGAAGTTCACAGCAATAGTCTACGAAGGATAAGCAACTTGTTTCTACACCCAATACTAATGTTGCCACGCAACCCAAGGTGCAATTTTTGCAAAAAGGCCAAGAGATACCTAGCAAGGAACAATCTAAGACACATTCACGGCCTTTGCAGAAGAAAAATGATGTTGATGTCACAAAAAACCAGCAGAAGGTAAATCCTACTTCTTTCAATATTGTTGAACACCTCAGAAAAACTATTGTCAGCATGTCTATATAAGATGCTTTGCACATCCCAAGTAAGAAAAGTTTGTTCCAAGATGCTTTAGTTGAGTTGTCTATTTCTGATGATACTAATCAAGGTGCTATGAAAGTCATGCTCACTAACAATTCGGAGGTTAAAAGCGAGCAGAAAGCTAAGGAGGTAAAGCCTCCCCCATTTTATTTGACTCTGATGATTGGAGATAAATTAGTGCATAACTGCATGGTTGATTCTGGCGTGAGTAGCTCTGTTATGCCTAAAAAATTAGTTGATGTGTTACCTCTTGTTTATGAACCCAATTCTCAGAAAGGTGTAGTTCAATTGGATGGGTCTATTGTTAAAACCATTGGTATAGTCAAAAATTTAGCCCTTACCTTGCATGCATCTCCTATTTTTGTGATTCATCAAGATATACATGTAATTGATTTGCCACCACACTTTTCCATTTGCCTCTCAAGGGATTTTATAGCCAAGTTGGGGGGTTTCTTGTCATCTGACTGGTCTTATCTATTTTTTAGAACAAGGTATGGTACAAAAGTAACCATAAAGTATGAGCCTTTAGCCAAGGACCATATCAAACCATACGTTCCAAGCCCCATAAATGCTAACCTCTACATCACCCCTATGCTAGAGGAGCAAACCATGACCTTAGACCACATCACCAATGTAGAAAATATAAATCTAGATGAATGGGAAGCTGAAGATCATGAGCTTGACCCTTTCTAGCACACAGATGAGATAGGATTAGGGGTTTATATGATTCGTGAACCTATTTTTGATATGCCTAATCTGATTAAAAAGGAAGGACAGCTTGCAGAGCAAGAAAATGAACTTTGGAAGCTTTATTTTGATGGCTCAAGGAGCAGTGTAGGTGCTGGTGGTTGGGCCATGCTAATTTCACCAGAGGGAGATAAATATTATTCAGCCTTCATATTTGCGTTCAGTTGTACAAATAATACAGTTGAATACGAGGCATTTGTACATGGCCTAGAATGGGCCCAACAAAGGGGTATTAAATTCTTGTGTGTTTATGGTGATTCTAAGTTAATAGTGAATCAGGTCAGAAATCTAAATGCTACAAAAAATGACTTGCTTAAGAAATATAAGCATCATGTATGGGATTTAATGGAAGATCTTGATGCTTTTAATGTTTGTTTAGTTCCTAGAAATGAAAATAAGTATGCAAATAGGCTTGTTGTTATAGGGGCTCAATTTGATATTCCAAACAAAATTCACAAAGTAGAGGCGCATCAATATGTAAAGATAGTCGTTAGACCCTCTATACCTGACAATAATGTGAGTTGGCAGGTTTTTGACAGCGATGAGAAAATTGTAAATTTTTTAATTGTTGAAGCTGAGTTTGCAGATGGAAACCAGCAAAAGTGGCAGCAGCAGTATGACAATTAGATTGTACAGTTGAGGACCAACAAGATGCCAAGGGGTTTGGTGACCTTGGAATCTACATTCAACTCGGATGACCAGATGAGGAGAGCCAAGTGCAACTTGACTAATAAAGAAGAACACTATGAAGCAGTTGAAATCTTCAAAGGAAAGCTCCTCAAGCTGGGAAAGGTATGTAATAAAGAGGAACAGCAAGAGTTTATTCTGTTATGTCAAAAATTTAGTGATGTTTTTGCTTGGGAGTATAAGGATTTGAAAGGGTTTGACCCAGAACTAGCCCAACATACTATTGAATTAGAGCCTGTTGCAAAACCAGTAAGGTAGAAACAGAGGCCTAGGCCTCTTAATCCCAAATTAGAACACCTTATGAAAGTCAAGCTGAGTAAATTAGTTGAAAGCTGCATTATTTTTCCCATCAAGCATACTTATTGGGTGTCAAATCTAGTTCCAGTTAGGAAGAAAAGTGGGGAGATCAAATTATGTGTTGATTTCCGAGATTTAAATAGAGCGTCACTAAAAGACCACTACCTACTCCCTTCCATGGAGCAAATTTTGCAGGTTGTTTCTGGTTCTGACATATTTTCTTTGTTAGATGGTTACTCAGGTTATAACCAGATTCTGGTAAAACAACAAGATCAATTCAAAATAGTATTCACGACTAAGTGGGGCACGATGGACTACAAAAGGATGCCTTTCGTCTTATCCAACGCTGGAGCAAACTTTTAGCGAGCGATGGATATGGCCTTTCACGGCCTCATGAACAAGATTGTTCTGGTATATTTAGATGATAGTACTGTTTTTTCCAGAAATGCTAACGAACATCTTGATCATTTAGAACAGATTTTTTCAAAGATGCAAGGAGTTCAGAGTGTCTCTCAATCCAAAGAAGTGTATATTTTTTGTACACGAAGGTAAACTCCTTGGTCACATTGTTTCGAAGTAGGATATTTCCATAGACTCTGAAAGAATCACCACAATTCTTGAATTGCCATTGTTGGCTCACAAAAAAGGCTTGCACAACTTTCTTGGAAGAATAAATTTTGTGAGGAAGTTCATACCAAATATCAGAGCTTTGTTGCAACCTCTCACTCTTATGCTTAAAAAGAATATGCCTTTCACTTGGACCAAGGAAGGTAAAAGAAGCTTTGATCAAATCAAAAAAGCTCTCGCAACTGCCCCTACCCTCATGAATCCAAAGTACAATAGAGATTTCATTTTTTATGCATTTGGAGGAGTTGATACTATTTCTACTATGCTTTGCTAGCAGAACGATGAAGGTTTGGAGCAACCCATAGATTTCTTCAGCCAGGTACTACATGATTATGAGGTAAAGTATTCCTTTGTCGAGCAACATATTTTTGTTGTTGTAAGAAGTTTAGAAAAGTTCAAACATATGATGTCAAATAGAAAAATTCATTTGTTGGTTGCACATTCAACCGTTAAAGATTTCTTGTTGAACCGTGAAATTAATGATAAGCGTGTTGGTTGGATAACCAAGGTCATGGAGTTTGGCATAGATATTAAAATAACCAAGCTTGTTAGAGGTAAGGGTTTGTGTGAATAGATTACAAAAAGCGCAGTGGGCAGCAGCTTAGAAGAAACTAAAAAGGTTGGTAGAGTGCTAAACAATGATGATGCAGTCATTGTTCCAGTTCCTGTTGCTACCTAGGTGCAGCAAATGATGCATTGTTTGCAAATTAGTGAGTGTCCTGAAGGTTTAGACAGGGAAAAAAGGAGGTATTACAGATTACAGTCTATCCCTTTTGCTATTATTGATGGCATTCTGTATAGAAGAGATTTTCAAGGTGTTTTATTAAGATGCATTGAACCTGACCGAGTTGATAAGCTTTTAGAAGAATTTCATGATGGGCCTTTAGGAGGCCACTTTGTTACAAGAACAACGGCCCTAAAAATTATGTGGGTTGGCTATTATTAGCCAAATTTGTTCAAGGATGTTATTGCTTAGGTCCGAAAATGTGAAAAGTGTGCTCTATTTTCAGGAAAATAGAAGCTTGCAGCGCTACCTCAGCATCTGATTCAAGTGGAACATCCCTTTGCTAAGTGGGGCTTAGATTTTATTGGGCCAATCAACCTTCCTTCAAGCATGGGTCATAAGTGGACACTTACCGCCACAAATTATTTTACTAAATGGACTGAGGCGGTTGCTTTAAAAGAAGCAAATGAGACTTTTGTGCTTAATTTTTATCAAGACTTAGTGTCAAGATTCGGTACTCCAGATTCAATAATTTCTGACAATGGTTTGGCCTTTATTGGTTTAAGGATTTCTGATTGGTTAGTTAGAAATAACATTTATTTGAATACATCTTCTAACTATTATCCGCAGGGAAACGGGCAGGCAAAATCTACAAATAAGAATTTGATCTGGATAATCAAGAAGACTGTCGAGGACAATCAACGTACATGGCATGAAAAGCTTAAGTGAGCTCTTTGGGCTGACAGAGTGACTACTAAAAGGGCCATTGGTTACTCTCCTTATGTACTTGCTTATGGAAAAGAAGCTAAGTTACCTATTTCTATTGAATTGTTGACTTTAAGTTAAAGAGCTAGAATTACTGAATGAGCAGCCTCTTGAAGTGAGGTTTTCATGGCTGGTAGAGCTTGAGGGAACTAGAAGGGAAGCTTTAAGAAAACTTGAGATACATCAAGCTCAGATGAAGAGCTCTTTTGATAAGAAGGCAAGACCACAGGAGTTCATCATTGATGATTTGGTCTTCAAATGGAATGAATATAAGAGCAGACCTGGACGACATTCCAAGTTCGATGCAATTTGGGATGGGCCTTATGTGATCATGGAGTGCAAGGAACACAACACTTTCCAGCTTTCTAAGTTGACTGGAGAGGTGATGTTTATCCCAATTAATGGGATCCACCTCAAGCATTTCCTCTAAGATAAGTTTTATCTTGTAAATAAATAGAGTATTTGTTGCAAATAAGTGTGTTACACACATTTCTTTTCAGTAGTTTTCTTTCCCTAAGCATTGTTGCGCATGTTCGGTTGGCCATCAGGGCTTGTTAGTTTGCTTTATAAATTATTTTGTTTTGATTTGCTATTGTTTGGAGTATTTTTGTTCAAAGTTTTTGAGTTTCATGAATGGGCAGTTTTGACTCCGCACCCAATGGAGTTTTCAAAGGCAATTGATCTATGCTTAGCTGGCAAGCATCTAGCGTAAATCGCAAAAATGTTCCCAATTTTTTGCCACAACTCAAATGGTGGACCTAATATAAATATTGTTATATTTTAAATCGAAAATGCAGTTATTTCTAAATATGCTTGAGTTTTGTTTGCACTTCATTTTATTTCATCAAATGACAGTTGTGCAGGTGTTTTGAGAAAACTGAGTTTCAGAGTTATCATTCATGTTTTTGCATAAACCAAATGGAATACAAAATTGAGTATACAAATGATAAAGCAGAATGCTTTCATTTATTTCATCAAGAGATGCATATTTACATATTTTCATTTGATTGCAAGAATACAAATGATAATTACAACACTACATTTTAATGTTGTTCTTTCAGAATGGAAATAAAAGAACAAAATTAAAATCCACACAAGTCGTGGTTTTAGCCGTTTCCATTCATAACAAGAAAATAAATATAAAACTAAAAATAAAAGGAAAATAACATTAGACATATCCTTCATTGCCTAAGTTGGTCTTCGGTTGCTTTCTCAAAGCTGGCTCCATTTTGTTTCCGCTCTCGAATGTACCTGCAAGAGTTTGAGAAGAGTTCCAATTAAGAGCTCGGGATATGAATAATATTGCATGTCGTACTAACAGTGTAATGCCCCGCCACGAGACCCTAAAGGAATTTGCAACACAATGTGGAAGCGTACATTTTTTTTCTTAAGAGTGCATTATTATCAAAGAAAATGCACAATACTTCCCAACAACCTCTAAGGAAACATGAAAAGATTACATCTATAACCAAAACATACACACTACTTGCACATGAAGCATTTCAATTAAAATATTAACCATACAATTAATTGCACATAATTACAAAACATTAAAGATACTAACACTTAAGATAGAATATAATAAGCTTCAGATAACATTAACTTAAAAGTAGATTACAATACTCATTCCCGGAATGAGGTAGATCCAACCTAACTATTACAATTACAAGATTCCTCCTCGAAAATAAATGAGGGGAATAATAATTACAAGAGCTAAATTGAAGTAAATACAAAGCTTAAAATAAATACTTAATCCATTGTGATCTCTCCATTGGAAAACCTCGCAACACAATCTACAAATCAAAGGGGGACCCAACGGCGTAGGGCGCACGTTCCTCCCAACCAAGTGGTACCCGAAGGCCCACCCCCCGTGTTAGGAGACAGTAACAAGGATACAAGGACAATCCCTACAACCTCTAGACTCAGGCCAACTCATACTGACTCGACCACACACATGATTCTAACAAATAAAAGATCACACTGATTCCAGTTAACACAATCCATAACTTAGCAAATCCCTGATAAAGTTGACCTAGGAGAAGTGTCACACAAGATGCAAGAGTTACCCTTTAGATCTTTCTAGATCTCGTCCCTCATCAAGCTTCACCCTCCTACTGACCACACTTGGAGCAAGACCCCTCCAACAAGGCAAAAACTTATAACTGAACCTCTCCATCCAAAGGAGGAACAAAACATCCTCGTTCATGGAAACCGGGTAAATTACTGAAAAGACATCATGCACTACCCAAGGGAAATACAACTGGTTGACATCACATTACGACAACCCCCATCCTCTAGGACTCTCTGGAAGACTTACAATACTTAAGACCCATTTCCCCAAACATGAATACAAAGGAAACAATTACTACAAAATAATTGCAAGGAAATAATCTGTTTTTGGATATATTAAATCCATTTCCCTTTCTAATACATCTCATAGTAAATAAACCAATTTATTTAACAAAATAATTATTTACAACAATTAAATTGCCTCAGAAGTAAAAATCATTTTTCAAATACTTTTAAAAGCAACATATTTCCTTCTACAATTTAATTCCTTCCATTTTCCAATCTTACATAAAATATGATATTTTGAAATACAACTATTTTAATTATCCACATATATATTCATAAAATATACATACCTAATTATATTTTAATATATAATTATGTATATATACTTATGATATATACTCATTAAATATATATCTATAAACTATTGTTTACTCAAAACACAGAACACATAAAAATAATATGTGTAAACATATACACATTATATATATACATATATACATAATGTATATATGTTTTAATATTATACCATTTAAATTCTATGAAAACCAAAAAGTTTACGATTTCTGAAACGGAAATCAAATACACAAAATTTTCCTTCGAGTATTTTTATTTAAAACAAAAAAAATAAACAAAAATATTTATTTGGTCATCAGACTGTACCCATGTACAGTCGTTCGTGGTGTCTTGGGTGTTGGACTGTACATTGTACAGTCGGCCACCCTTTATTGGGGGCAGCACTGCTGCCATGGCAACACTCCCTCCAATTTAATGGAGGGCACTGCCATGGGAGCAACGCACTCCCTTTCAAGTGGGTACGGTGGGTGGTGGGGTTGCATCCACCCCCTCTAACCACCAACAATAAAAAAAATTAATATAAACAATTCTCAAATGTATTTTTTTTAAATACAACGAAATTTCGATTTCGCTTTTCCCAGCACGACGTACGAACGACGATTTATAAATAAAATAAAATAAATAAATCCCCATTAAAATAGTGTATATATATATTATATGTATATACCAACTTATATATATATATAAAAAGAATTTCGATTTACTCGATAAATTGGGAAAATTTACAAAACATCCATCTACAGGAAGAATTTATAAAATTTCTATAGAGGCTTTTTAAAATGAATCTTTTAAATAACTTTCACAAATCTAAATCTAGGCAAAGAGACTACCAATTTCCAACAAAGGTTTACAATATAAAACCTAATATCCTCTGGGTTTCTCCACCACAAAATGTACAGAGGATTCAAAGAGAAATTCATTTTTCTACAGAGGTTTAATTTTCTAAAAAAAACTTCACAGCAACAACAAAAGCTTTAAAAAATTTATTTCTCTAAAATCAAATCCTTTCCTAAATGGATCTAATAATACAATTCATTTGAACAAAACAATTTCTAATCTAGATTTTAAACAATAAAATATCAGAAGTAAAGAACTTGTATCAAGAAGCTTCAGACAAGATGAATCTTCGATGTTGAGGCTCCTCCAAAGCTTCCACGACTTCTTTCCAACAATCCCAATAATTCCAGCACCAAAATAGTATCCAATATTCACAACAAACACAACAAGAACAATTCCTTTACAATTCCTACAGCCAAGAAACTTTACAATCCTTTGTGTATTTTAAATTTTTCCTCTTCCCCCAAAAATATCCTCACACTCCCGTGAAGAAGCTTTTCTCTTCTTTCAACCAATTCCCTAAATTTTCTCCCGTGAATAAATTTTCAACAACCTCTTCATTAATTTAACTACAACATGCTGGCAATAATAAAATATCTTTTAACAACCAATTTTAATTTCAATATAATTTAATAATTTCAAATCCTAATTAATTCCAAATTGAATTTAATTACCTCTAATTCAAATTTAAATTCCAAATTGAATTAAATTCCCTTTTTCAACTTTTTAAATAAACGTATTTAATTAATTAATTTTTAATTACTTAATAAATAAATTTAACCCAATGGATTAAATTTAATTAATTAATTTAAATAAAAGCTTCTATCAAAATGTCTAATTTTAATTAAATAAATATGAACATTACATAATGCAATAATTTTGAACATTTATTTCTATAATCAAGAACCCTTCAGAATTAAATAATATTAAAACAAGCAACCAAAGACACAACAAACTCGACTGACGATACATTATGGCTAGGGTATAGACCTGACACAGGTAACCTAGCTACTATCTCCCAATCATCATACCGTTGGGTCGACATGCTCAAACTTGTGAAGCCAAGTGGAGTCAATTTCATGTACCTGCAAACCTGTATCCAAGACATCAATAGCACATGTATATAAAATCTTTATAAAATACACCGTGAAGAGGAAATCACATAATCGCAGGACGCTCGCAAGAGAGTGATGCAATCATGTCCTCTTCACCAATACAGTATCACGAAACTGACACTTCCATCATTAATAAAACTCATAAGAAATAATCACGTCATAATAAACCAACATTATTCTTAATCAAAGCATGTCAAGGATAACATCCAGGATAGTACATCTCATAACCCACATAGTCCATGCCGCTCTATAAGAAATGATAAAATAATAAAGCATTTGAATCTAACATAAGAGAAATACAGAGGGGTGTTACATACAAAGATATATTTCAATCCTTGCAATGCAGAGAACCAACTAAGGCAAAGAGCATAAGCATGAACTGAAAAGAGAGAAAAGCATCATCATTCTTCGTTTTTTGTGCTAACATTGTTTGTTTCCTTATGCAGGTATAGGAAAAGCCATGTAGCTGATTATCTTTTGAAGACCAAGCATGTGGGAAAAAATGGGCTCCCACAAGGGTAGAGCCCGACATGCTGCCCTTATATGTTACAAGAGGGTTGAGAGAGAAAAATACCATCACTTTTCTATTTTGAGCTTTACAACTTAAAGGAGTAATCAAACTACCATACATTTATTACAATCAAATCAATGTATTAAAATGAAAGTTGCAAATGGATGATACTTTGAACACTGTTTCAATCGAATTACCAATCTATTATGTTTTTTGAAAAATTTGAGCTATTGTCATAATACTGTTTTGTTGTTTTGAGTTTGTTCACTTTAAATGTTGTTTCATATTTTTCTGCTTTGGAGCAATAGTGTTCTACCTCTAACAATGACAGTGAATAGGCACACATAATGCCTTAACAAAGAGAAATGTTTCATATTTTCATTTGTGAAGTAAGCAAGTGCATGATACGGTTTTTATTAAATGGAGTAGAAAAAGGCATGAAGAGTGCCAAATAGAAGAATGCAACATGGATTTGAGGTGTTTCGGTTTTTATCATTCAAGTTATTAATTGTCCTCCTTCAGAATCAATGGAGATGTCTTATACAAAAAATAGTTTGTGTTTCATTCAAGGAGAGCATCTTTTTACACAGTGCAAAGCTTATAAAATTTACGTCTTAACATAAAGAGCAAGTGTATAGTGTCACAGAGATTAAA
>CM021100.1:638159933-638272531 GCA_007115665.2 Sequoiadendron giganteum
AAAAATTGCAGACACACAGGTAGTCTCATGTACAATCAAGGGTGAGTATTATGTCCATATACTCTATAAATTGTGTTTATAGATTACCTTGCTCAATGTTTTGCTGCATGTATTTTACTCATTTTGTTGCATGGGTTTCACACAGATTTTAAAGTTTTCATCTTCCAAATACAAGGTAGCACAATGCAAGGATCATGCCAAACTCATCAATTGTCTTCTATTCTTATGCATGAGGTTGGGGGTATAGGAGGAATGTCTCCCGTGAAATCTTTCAACAACCTTGCAATCGCATGGTGATTAGGACATATAATATCTTGGTAATTAGATGATTATCTCCATAATAACTAACATCAAGAATACCGTGCAAATCAAAGTATGAATAGGAAGTTGAATTGATCCAGGATACCGTGCAAATCAGAGTATAAATGGGAAATTGAATAGAGGGCTTGTGCTAACAATATGTTGTAAAGGATAACTGGGGGTGTGATCAAATATGAATACAATTTTTAACCAAACGTTTAAAAAGATCGATAAAAAGCTCACTTCCAACGAAGTCAATGGCTATTTGTATCTTAATGTCTGGATTTACATCATCCACGCTAGACCTTGTTTGGCAAGATCGAGCACATAACTTCATAGTGTCAAGCAAATATAGGTTTCACCACTGCTCGAGTTGGGACGTCTATATGAAAACAAAACTAACCATCATCCAAATCCATACATCTCAACATATAAAGTTACTACTCAGATGGTGCATGTAAAACTCTATTATCACGATAGTATTATCCATAACGAGTAACCTTAAACATAATAATAAAAAAAAAAATTCTAATGTGAATTTTGTATTACAGATGTTTTGGTCTTGGTTTATATATAGTTAAAGAGCCATTAACGATAGTAGCTACGGTAGCACCAAGGCAATTCATTCAGTTCTCATGCTTTTAGTGGTCTATGAGTCAGTCTATGGAGTACGACATTTTGGTCTTGCAACATAATTTGGGATATAGATAAGCGGCATGAAAAGAATGATGTGGCAATGCTTTCGAGCCGTAGGTATGCATATTTTGTATATTTGCTTCTATAAATTTAATAGAGTTAAACTTTAATATTACAATTGCTCAAAACTTGCTATCAATCGCAAAAATTAATGTGTTGCTTAGCATATTTGGTTAGTCTATAGCAGCCAAATTTGAATTGACATATCATTAAGTCAAAAATAAACAGCGGCCACTTTAACCTCAAGAATAGCAAAATACATATCCAGAAAAACTTTCCCATGAATAGGGTAGAAATGCACAACCCAAGTCCACTGTCCTCGTTTAAATGGAGAAAAACAGCATAGATACACAACGATAAATATTTCTAGTTAAGCATAACTTATCTACGTCAATCACAATCCAAGCATACATATTTATCGCAACAGAAAGACGTAGCATTGTAGAAATGTGAATAAGATTTTTCTATAACCTATCTAATCAAGTGTCTGGAAAAAAAGGCGAGGGAAACCTTCATTTGAATTTTGATTTTTATAAAATGGTTTGCAATAAATCAAATTTCAACAATATAGATTACACCATCACAATTACTTGTTTTTTCAAAGAAGCTAAAGATCGTGCTTCTTATTCAACTAAGGGATTGATCGAATCTAAAACAATATATAGCAGACATTTTGCTGGAAAAAGTTAAAAAGCAAACACATAGATGTGGGCAGCCTGATTTACAAGAACAGCATGGCACCAGAGCTTGTTGATGGCATCTTAAGACCACGTCAAGACTATAAACAGAATATAGACTTTCATAAGCATAAATTCTCAGCACTCCTTGTTTTGGTGCTATCAAGCATTGTGACAGGAACAGTACCATCACTTGCAGTTGGCAATTTAAATTACTTGTATTTAGACTAATTGTTTTTGAAGTCTATTAGCAGAATACAGGCTATTGCAACATCGAAAGGCTTTTGAGTTGTCAAAAAAATTGACAACCTCTGACATGTAATAGATTTCAAATTGTACTTGCAATTCTGTGAATATGGCCTTAAATTAATGTTCTAGATTGGAATTGGCATTGAGGTTGGAAACGATACGAGTCCCATGTCAGGAATAAAGTCCCCCTAAAATGTCAACTATGATATTTACAAAGTTGAAGATGTTTCGCTATTGAAGTTGGAGAAAGTGCCTGGTCATTGACCAAGCTATGCCTTAAAAACTATAATACAAATTGAAGTTGGAGAAAGTGCCTGGTCATTGACCAAGCTATGCCTTAAAAACTATCATACAATTAAAAAAGCTATTTACCTCATCTCCCTTCTGAAGTTACGATGTGCATCCCTTTGTAAAGTGAGAGTTTGCACATCTGTTTCTGGTAGAAAAAAACAGTCTGTGCGTGTCATTTGTGATTTTCAGGAGTCTATCCTCCCTGAGAATGATCAGCTGAAAATCCAACCTCCACAACCATCTTCATGAAGAGTTTGAGAAAGCTGCTGCTATATGATCAGTTTTCCCATCTGTCCTACCTGCTTTGAAAATTCCATTTACAAGAATAATCTGATTTACTGGTAGGCAGGCTATTAGCATGATCAACAGTGTTGCTTGCCCCACATAAACCAGTCTCAGCAAAAGGAAGATAGCTTCCTGGAAAAGGAATATTTTATACATGCAGCTATAATGTTGAAAAACATACTGCTATATAAATATCATGACATCCATTGAAAATTCATATGGTACGACACATGTCTTAAAAGCTGAGACCATTAAATGGGATACATGCATAAACTGTACAAATGCCTATGAATGGTCAATCTTCGATCTCTACTAACTTTGCTCTTTTTGCAGCAGCTACTTTCCTGACTGTGATTCCCCACTTCAGAGCAGCTTTCAGCTTTAACCAAAATACATATGCTTTACTGTGTAAACGGCGAGTGGACATACTAATGCTCACATTTGATGTTGGAGTAAATACTGAAAAAGAAAATGCCTCGGCTCTTTCTGAGTTGTCGAAAAAGTTATTTTGTAGTATGCTTGTTCCTGCATTCATACTTTGTATCAAGCTTTGCAATTGTGCTTGTAAATCAGCACCATCCAAAATCTGATTTTCTACTCGAGAAGTCAATTTTTCACTAGATTTGGTAAAAGAAAGATCCTCCAATCCTTCATGACAATCTACATTCCAATTATCTTGACTAACACAGGATTCGACGCATTGATCTTCGATACACTGGTGTGCATACTCGTTATGAATTTGTCCAATACATTCATTTTGGAAATGAGGATAAGAGCCCAGAATTTGGGTATCATAAGATGATTGAAGGGGATTCATTACAACTCGTTCGGTACTTAGTGCTAAGGCAGAAGACAATACAGTCTGAGGTACTACACACTGTTCAGAAAAATCAGCTCTTGCTGCAAATTGACTGGACATTGTTATGTTTGAATTTTCAGCAGGATATGGCATCCAAATGCCATTACTTGGATCTAGCGAGTGGTGATGTTGATCTGTAACCTTCTCAACAGCAACTTGTGAGTCAATATCAGCTTCACCTACCTGGTCATCTGCAGAGAAAATAAACATTTATAAGTTTTTATCGTAGATCTCACACACAGATAATTTATTGGCTTCTAAAAGTATACAGGGATGCAGATTAGTTTTACTGAGATTATTTCATTTTAAAGTATAAAATTCAAGTTTAAATGTGTTACCACTCAGTAGTCCATGAGAAGACAATGTTGTAACCCGATGGGACATATTACCCATCAGTGAGCTTGCATCATATTCAACCACTTCATTCCAGTGCTCACATGTATATTTTACCATCTTGCTCACAAAAACCTTAAACAGTAACAAAACACATCAGTCATCCAGCGAGACAGAAATTGTGCTTGTACATATACACATTTAGATAAATGTATTTGTATGGATGTGTGTGTGCACACGTGTGCCTTTAGTAAGAAATTTAATTCAAATGATTACCTTTTGAGTTTCTGAAAGATCAGAAACAAGAATGTACCGACCATCTACAAGAACTCCCACTGGTTCACAGACAACATTGAATATTACTCCAAGTGTGTGTTGCTCATCAGCATAATAGGCATAAAGCTTGTTATCAAGCACACAAGTCTTAGCATGATCAACTGTTCCTTCCCACATTTTGTTTGACATGCCTGTTCCAAGAACCTGCAAGTTATCTACTTGTTAGTGCTATAAACAGAGTGTGCAACTTTAAACAATGTGTCCCACTTTGGCTATATTAAAGTGACGAATCCTTCAAATTTTCGACAATATAAAATGACTTGAGAGAAGTAACCCAAAGAGCAAAAGTTTCTAACTGTAACATGCCAACAATGTGGACATTAGAAAAACTTTGAGTCCTGCTCTAACATCACCCCTTTTATAAATCCGTTTTACTTCTTTGTGTGAGTTAGGGAGAACTATACAGAGAATCAGCTTCTGCAGTTCTCTAATACGAAACTTATTTACTGTTGTTAAAGAAAGAGCTCATGCAAAAAACTCTGTACACATTTGAAAATGTGTGTTTCGTTCACATTCATTTGAGGACAGTGGAAGCTTGTAATCTTTATTTCTAATTTAATTGTCCAAAGGAAAATAATTAGAAGCATTTTTCTGACAGAAAAATTATTTATTAAAATTTGAACTATAAACATGATACAAAAACTTTCAAAAAATTTATGAAAGGCAGAAGATTAGACTCACATTTCTAAGTCTCTGGGGATCTATCAGCATTAGCCTTAGAAAATCCTGTACGGTATAGATCCTCTCATTGTTCAGACGCCTATGAAAAGCACCATCTTTGCCAATTTTTTCTAGACGCCATACCTCATCATGCAGTACTGGGGGATAATGTTTTTTATACACTGCAAGAAAAAGGAAAGAAAGTATAAAGAATATAACTATTTAGATCAATTTATCTCAACATCACACCGACAATATCCAAATCAAATAATTAATGCAAAAAATTAAATAAATAAATAAACAAATAATTCACAATCTAAACTGAACTGTGTCAAAATCAAACTTCAGCAAAGCCTAGAGTCTTCATGAAGTATATCCAAGCAGATATATATTCTGAAATTACAGATTGATAATGCCACAAATTTGGCAATTGAAATATGCTCACAATTACATTGAGATTCAGGAAGCAAAACTAGTCTATGCCACCACTACCATCGATCTCATCCACATTCCTTGCCTCTTCAGCTTTGGTAAAACTGCTCATTAACTAGTCTCAAGTTCTTTATTTCCAGGATGCATATCAGGAACTGACTTGAGAAATTCATCTGGTTCAATCTTCTTGTCTCCACATTTTTTATTTCCTTGTCTATTTTAAGTAACTTTCATTATAGCTTAGGTCTAGAAATCAGAAAAGCAGAGAATAGATGTTTGCAGTATTCCTTCTTTTGTGCAGCCTGTATTTCTCCAACAAAAATATAAATACTAAATTTCCTCACAAAAGTGGAAGTTGCCACCTTGTGAGAATAAAACCTTGTAGAAACTACCTACAACTCAGATATGAAACGCTGACCATGGTACTGGTGCACAACATGACATATTACTGAACCTAATGATGATACATATTAGTCAACTCTATTGCCCAGCCACCTCCATCTTGAAGACTGCTTGTCTCTATAGACAACTCTAGCAGAATTCTCCTTTTCACTTTGCTAAGACCCTCATCAGATTTTCTTTCAACAAAGTTCAGGTTACTGCCTTCGTGGTCACAGATCACTACAATGCCAGCTTTCCTCACTCCTTTCAAGTCATCTTCCTAAGTTGCCGGTTCAGATACAGGTTTGGGGTTTAGGGTACACTGGTATGTCACCTATGACGAAAACAAATTCCCCTGGTTCAGCATGGCCAGTGATTGTTGTACGAATATATAATTGAAAACACATTTGGTAGTTGATACTATAATAGTGATAAAGATAATTCAATGCATTGTTATATTATATACATCAAATCAACACAAAATAGTAAATACAATCAAATGTATTTATATTTAGTATAATTTAATTTTTTTTAAGCGCCTAAGATATTCTTCATAGGCAAATAGTTGTTTCAAAAAAAGGTATCTCCTAAAAAAGAAAAGAAAATTATCCGTCTCCTTTTCCTAACTCATGCAAACTATTCTTATTTTTAAATCCCCCTTCTAATTAAAATTCCACCTCATGCAAACAATGTTTGTCTTCATGCCGACTTTGTCTTAATGCAAAATATTTCAACTTTAAATAAACCCCTGCAAACTATTGATGTCTTTTTTTAAATATATCCACATGGTTGAGAACTCTCGTTCTTTTACTACATGCACATATATGTGTTCTTTCTTTTAAATATTTCCCTTTTTTTTTAACTTTAAATTATGCAACCAACTTCTTTCAATTTTGGGTGAATTCAGAGGGGGGAAGTGTGTGAAGGGGAGTGGAACCAAGGTTTTGATCTCCTGCAAGTGGATGGGTGGGGGGGGCCAAGCCCTCCACCACGGAGGTTTGTGTTTGCGTGGGTCGCCTCATACATCTTCATTTATCCACATTAATTGCCTTTCCTTGTGTCATGGTTTTTGTATGAATTTCTCTGGCTTGTGTTAATTTGCTTATATGCTTTGTATATTTATTTCGGTCTCAAACCCTCTCAAGCATTTATGGTCGAGGGTACGGGCACCCCTGATGCCCCTACTAATGGGGATAATTTGGGCAAAACTGATCATTATGAAAATAAACCCTTCAAAGATATCGTGGTGGAAGGGCAAACTAGGGTTCCTATGGATGCTAGATTTTTGGTGGCCTCTATGGATAGCAATCACAACCTCGGCTCCAATGGAGAACAAGGTACGCACTCCTCTGAGAGCCCTACAAAATTAGTTCTTACTCCAAACCCTGAATTAAAAAAAGCAATATGCAATGAAAAATCTAGACTATGTGATATTGCCATATTCTTGGTGACCCTAGATCCTGCAAAAATTTCGGCTAGAAGATATCTCGACGGCTGATTTTCAAACGTGTGGGCAAACAAAATGGTAATTCAATTGATTTTTTTTAGGCTGATTCAATGCGGCTTGTTTATTGTTTCCTTGAAATAACATAAAATGCAAGAGAAAGTATTTCTAAACCCTACTAGAACATCGGAGGGTGTACCTTCCACATCGTGGCTTGGTCTCCAAAAGCTAATGGCGATGGAAATTTGGCACTTTCATGCACTAGGTAGGTGATCACTAAAAACGTCCCCCCCGGGGAATACTGGTTATTTGTTCTCAAACTTCGTTCCCACACACGAACACAAGGGCGTTGGTCTATCTGAACCCTGGTGTTGAAGTTCCAAAGGCTCTAGTAATTGATGACGATGGTGTTCATGTTTCATGCACTCTGGAAATACTAGGAGGCATTAATGCCTATTATCTGTGCAAAAAAGAGGGGCATCATAAACAAAAAATCTAACAACCCTAAGCCCAAAAATGAGGACAACCTCGACAACAATTCTAAGTTGGGAAACCCTACTAAGCAAAGCAATAATTGGTTAAACTATGTTTCGAAAATTGTGGATTATGTTACAAACTCAAACCATTCTGCACCCTTGGGTGTGCCCGGTGTGCCCCTTTCTTCAAAAGCGGCTTTAAATGGGCTTAACCTGAGAAGGAATGTTGATGATTCTTGTAACTTAAGTGAGGGAATTATAACTCCCTCCCTTGTTTCGTGTAAAATGAACAAAATGGATGGTGGCAAGGAGAGCCCAGGACACCCTCAAGCCTCTCGCAAATATGCCAATAAAAGTGTAACCTCTAATTCCTTGTCTCCTTGAAGAGGAGGGAGAGGACCCAAAGATATCTTTTGGTGACCCTGCAAATGTTACCAATAAGGATTCTTGTCCTTTCTCAAAATCTCATTCTCCCCAACCTCCTTCTCCTAAAGGTGTCTCGATCAAACAAAAATTGAATGCCCAACAGATTGTTATGGAGAAAATTAGGAAAAATATAGAGGCTAATGACCAATTAAAGAGAAACAATAAGGGCAGTTTGCCCCTAGAAGAATATGATTTCCATATTAAGAGGAGTAACCTTAGTGCTGCCTCAATTGATAACCAACAAGATTTGGCTAGGGTAGAAAATGCTTACCTGATTGGGAGTTGTAGGGTCTCCATCCTGGTGAAGGATCTAATCTTTGAGATGGAAGCTAGGCACCAAAGGATTATTAACCTCCAAAGTCCAAGTAAGCAACTGGACATCTCTAGACTTGACATGGCAAGGGAGGAAAAAGTGACTAATCTAACTAAGGACGCACCTTCACAGGGCTCCACTGAGACCTTGAAGGTCAATAATAGGTTGGTGGCTATCCAATTTGAACAGTTTGAGGACACGAATGATCTCAAGTTAGGAGGACCCCTAGCAAGCCACAGTCAAAGTAGCATCTATACCCATATGTTGACCCCTGATGAGGAAAACGACCCTAATAAGAATGGAAATAATGTGAGCGTAGCCCCAAAGAATGGTAATGACAACCAATCCCCTCATTACAATGAATTCTCCTCTCCCAAATCAAGGGAAGGGGCTGCTCTCGAGATGAACCCTGAATTAACCATAAACCTAGAAGGAAACAAAAATGATTATAAACTCAAAAATGGAAAGCGTAAAAGTGAAAAAGAAATCCAAATCAGCTCCTAAAACCTACCTGGATCTAGTAGAGGATCTTGAGTGCCTCGATAATGAGAATATCAATGAAATGTAGCAGGAACAAACTCCTAAACCTCGAGCTGGCCTGGGAAGACCATGGAAAAATAGTAAAGGTCTAATAGTGGGCAAGGGGAGTGTGCAGATAGCCAAGAACAAAAGGAAGAAAACAAGTGTTATAATTCAAATGCCAACCTCTAAGCTACTTGAGACTGATGAAAGAATGCCAAAGTGCTTTGAGCACTTCAAGTGTGATAAGGAAACCTCCCCAAACTCTATTGAAAATGAATCTTAGTTGCATCTCTTGGAATGTCAAGGGAATTGAGTCCCTTGACAAAAAATACATTGTCATAAGGTTCCTTAACCTTAAAAGGCAAAAAAGATGTTGTCCTCCTGCAGGAAACCAAGGCAACTGGGTTCACTCTGGATTCTAACCTAAGATTCATTTCGAACAATTCTTCTTCTTTCTCCACTAATCATGAAAGAGGGATAGGGGAAGCTGCCATCTTCATCTTCAATTATTGGGCCTAGTTTGTGGCAACCACGACACCTCCCCTTGCAACCGGGCAGTGTGAGTCGTATTAGAGAAGGAAGAAAATAGGTTTGGAATTTGTTCCATATATGCTCCTAATGAGCATAGGGAAAGGATTAGACTTTGGCAATGGCTCTCCAACCTTCTTGATGTGCCTTGGGCATTGGGTGGAGACTTCAATATGGTTGAACATGTTGATGATAGATGGGGAGAATTGGACATGCGCTGGAAAGGCAACGGAAAATCTAGCAAAGACTAAAAGCCAAACTCAATCTGATTGACCCTCTGGAAGGGGGGAAGAAAGAACAAAAGGGAATTTGGTTTACTTGGTGCAATGCCCAAAAGGGTGGGAAAAGAATCTACTGCAAACTGGACAGATTTTATGACAATAAAGAGTTTTTCAATTTTGTGCCCAATAGTGAGGGACACAAAGTGAATTTATACCCATAAACCCTCTCTGATCATCACCCTATCAAGGCAAGGATAAACACAAGCAATGGAAGTATTAAAGAGAGCACAAAGAAAACAGGTTTCATGCTCAACACCTATCTCCTAAAGGATAGTGACTGTAAGGCAGCCATTATTACACTTAAGGAAATAAACAAATGGATGTTAAAAGAACTAAATGCCATTGAGAGATGGGAGCACAACTTAAACAGGTGGAAGAGATTGTTTCAAACCATTGGTTAGAAAAGGGCTTTAGACAAAAGAAGAGAGGAGAATGAACTTCAAGAGAAACTATTTGCAGTTGAATCCAAGGTCCAATTGGATCCAAGAGATGAGGCATTATGTGAGGAGTTGACCCTTGCCAAGAATAGCTTGAGAAGGCTCCAGGTTCACAAAACCAAGGACTTAAAGTAAGGGCCAAATTAAACTGGCTAAATTGTGGAGACAAGGGCACCAATTTCTTCTTTAGATATCTAAAAGAAAAAAGTATCAAGGAGCAAATCAATCAAATCTGGGATGAAGGAAACCTTTACACATCCCAACAATATATCCTAAGGCAATTCTCCCTATATTTTAAGATTTTTTTCTCATCTAAAGGTGGGAGGGAGGAAAATCAAAATGCTAGAGCCTATGTAAAGCAAATAATTCCCGAAAAATTCTCTAAAGAAAAGCTAAAGAGTTGGTTGTTGGAATTACTATAGAGGAAATCAGAAAGGTTATTTCATCCATGAACAATGACAAATCCCTAGGAAGTGATGGGTTACTTTTTGACTTTTACAAAACATTTGTAGATTGGATTTGCAATGAGTTTATCCAAGTCTACTAGGAAGCCTTAGAAAGGGGATCCTTGGGAAGGAGCATTAACAAAGGTATAATTAAGTTACTGCCAAAAGGGGGGTATAAGTGTTAGTTTTTTGGATCAGATTTAAAATAAGCAGAAACACAAAAAAACAACAGCACAAGAACAATAGAACACAGCATATATCCTGGGAAACCCCTCCTTCTCGAGGGAGAAAAACCCAACCAATAATATCTCTTATATTATTGAATAATACAGAAAAATTTGCCTTTACAACTTGGCCAATCTCAAGGCCGATACAATGATGAAGTGAAGGCACTTCACAAGGTGCAAATTTACAACTGAAAGAATATCTCTCAATAGATATCGATCTGAAGCAATATGCCAATATGCTGAAGATATCGAACTCCTTCCTCAAGCGTTGGTTTTGTCTTCAATGTCATGGATAATCAAATGAATGAAGATCGCATGAGTATATATATGCAAATCGAGGTGCCTCTTCATAAATAGTCAGCCTCAAGAGAAGCGACTTTACAATAATAAATGAGACATCTTCATCAAGTCAGCCTTAATTAATTAAAAATAATTAATGGATAAGTAGCGACTCCACATTGAGTCGGCTTGGGCAAATTAAATATAAATTATTATTTGAAGAGGGCGCTTCTCCACTTGAGTCGGCCCCATACATCATGTTAATTTATTTTGTATTTAAATTTGTTACGAGAAAGAATCTCCCACTACTACAATAACATCAACACTCCCTCTTAGCTAGGGAGATATCTTTCCAAATATCCATGTCATGTAGTCTCTCAACATGACATCCACAATGACTACACCCATTTGTGGAAGAAAGTTTATCACGGAGTCACGCAACGTGATAGCATCATGCAATCACTCAACATGACATCCACCATGGCTACTCCCATGTGTGGAAAGGAACAAGTGCACAAGTGTCATGGAGTCACTCAACGTGATGTCATCATGGAGTCTCTCAACATGACGTCCACCATGGCTATACCCATGTGTGGAAAAGCACAAGTACAAAGAATTCATTACGGAGTCTCTCAATGTGATGTCCACAATGGCTACTCCCATTAGTGGAAAGAAACACATCATCATGGAGTCACTCAACATGATGTCCACCATGGCTACTCCCAGAGGGTGGAAAGAACTACATCTCCGTCTTAGAGATGGACAAGGGCTTTCACCTCAAATTTCTCTGTGTCACAGAAAAAATGCATTAACAAGGGCTTTCACCTCAAACTTCTCCATCTCAGAGAAAAATGTGTTAACAAGGGCTTTCACCTCAAATTTCTCCATCTCAGAGAAAAATGTATTAACAAGGGCTTTCACCTCAAATTTCTCAGTCTCAAAGAAAAATGCGTTAACAAATGATAAAGTGACTCCCTCTGAAGCTCCAAGTTCTTGCATCAACCTCCTGACCTCCTCGTCCAGGGTTGCCCCTGTTGGTTTGTCAGACTCCCTGTGAATGTTAATTCCTCCTCTTCGAAAATACTGATCACAATGACAATCTCTCATCATCCTTTTGCTCCTTGATCCGTCCTGGAAGCAATTTTTGGAGAGATTAATAATAGTTCATAGAACTAAACTATCCCGAAGAGAAATACCAATGCTAGAAGCATACATAATTCACTATTCCAATGTTATGAATTAATAACTACATAAAAGATTCATGAACATTATTCCAAGGTAAGAAATACTTATCTCTTTATTGTTTAATCTTCCTCACAACCCACTAATTGTTCTTTCCTAATCTTTGCACCTAAAGATTCAGATACAACCATATAGGTATTCCCGGGTTAATCCTGGCTTTCCCATTGCCTCTGCTTTCTTAATGACCTCATCGTCATATGTGTAAGCTTTTGCATCATGTATAACCACCTAATGGGTGTCTTTGTCAATTTTAACCTTTATAGGACTGCTATCAACCCAATCTTGCTTCTCCTCAAAAGTTAGGCTCTCCATCAAATTCTCATTGATATGAATATCCGGCTCTGTTTCATACTTCTCAATCTCATCTTCCAAATTTTCCAATTTCTAGAGAGAGTTGAAGGTCTGAAATGCACACAGCAGAAAGACTCAAACTCGCCTAGAATCCGTTTAGAAATACATGACAGCAGCACGTCTCCTAATAGCTATGACTGGCACGATTATTCTCAGGCAGAAACCCCTTCTAAACTCCCACACACGCAGCGATTGTGTGAGGACCCATGCAGAGTATAAACTGCTAGTTGCCCCAAAAAAGCCATGAACTGGTAGGAATGATGGTCACGCCTCCATACAAGTGATTCACAGCTGGTAACGAGTGCACAGAGACTACCAGAATGAATCATTTCCTTCTTATACAAATCATGCCCCTCTAAAGAGACTTGCAGCCCTTCAAAAATAACACGTCCTTGCTCAATAAGGTGATATGTTTCCATGCCCAGGGCTGAAGAAACCCCATGTCCTCAACAGTGCCCTAACCACCACTCAACTTCATTCCAAACTAAGATACAACAGAAATAATCTCAGAAAGGATATCGCCCAGCCAGAGAGGAATAATAAGAAAACTCTGTAAATGCAAGGATGGTGGCCTTGAATGAGCAAACCCTTCAATAACCTAAATATCAGTATCAACTTCAAACTGCAAGAAGTGAGGTGCCCAGATGGCAATGGCAAGACCCTACAAACTGGAAACCAATCTCAAACTCTGAAGATTAGATAGATGTATCATTCTCCAATAATTTTGACTTCATCTTGTCTCATCAATTCTCTCGAAAATTCATATGTAATCGTCGTCTTATACTGCTTAGCCAAATCTGATCAGATCTTTTCTAAACTTGGCTCTGATACCATGTTAGTTTTTAGGATCAGATTTAAAATAAGCAGAAACACAGAAATTCAACAGCACAAGAACAATAGAACACAACATATATCCTGGGAAAACCCTCCTCGAGGGAGAAAAACCCAACCAATAATATCTCTTATATTATTGAATAATATAGAAAAATTTCCTTTACAACTTGGCCAATCTCAAGGCCGATACAATGATGAAGTGAAGGCACTTCACAAGGTGCGAATTTACAACTGAAATAATATCTCTCAATAGATATCGATCTGAAGCAATATGCCAATATGCTAAAGATATTGAACTCCTTCCTCAAGCGTTGGTTTTGTCTTCAATGTCATGGATAATCAAATGAATGAAGATCGCATGAGTATATATATGCAAATCGAGGTGCCTCTTCATAAATAGTCGGCCTCAAGAGAGGCGACTTTACAATAATAAATGAGACATCTTCAACAAGTCGGCCTTAAGTAATTAAAAATAATTAATGGATAAGTAGTGACTCCACATTGAGTCGGCTTGGGCAAATTAAATATAAATTATTATTTGAAGAGGGCGCTTCTCCACTTGAGTCGGCCCCATACATCATGTTAATTTATTTTGTATTTAAATTTGTCAGGAGAAAGAATCTCCCGCTGCTACAATAACATCAACAATAAGACCCTGTTGAAGAATTGGAGACCTATCTCACTTTTGAATGTGTCCTACAAGATCTTGGCAAAGATAATTGCCCTAAGACTGGTAAACATCCTTCCCAAGTTTATAAATAACACTTAGATTGGCTTCATCAAAGGAAGGTACATCTTGGAAAACTTGATGACAAGTCGGGAAGCCATGGAGTGGGGAAGGTACACAAAGTAGAATTCTACCATGATCCTCCTAGACTTCGAAAAGCCTATGATAGAGTGGAATGGTCTTTTCTAGGAGCTACACTTGAGGCCTTCAAGTTCCCCAATGCCTTCTGCGATATGGTGGACACCCTACTAAGGGATGCCTCTGCTCAAATTGAGGTTAATGGATCACTGTCGAAGGAAATCACTCTTGAAAGATCCATCAAGCAAGGTTGCCCTTTGGCACCAGCCCTTTTTGTTATTACATTTAATGTTGATCATTATCTATTGAGAGAATCTTCTATCTCGCCTAGAATTAGGGACCTAAAACTCCCAGATAAAAATGAACTGTTAAACATTCAATTTGCAGATGACACTGCAAACTTTTTAGAGTTGGATGAAAGCAATATGGAAAATCTAATACAAAAGCTTAACTTCTTTTGCTTGGCCTTAGGAGCTAAGGTCTCCAATGCTAAATCTATAATCTTAGGATGGGAAGAATCCCCACCTAAGTGGATCAAGAAATATGGATTTTAGTGGGGAGGCCCCCACAAACAAGGTACCTAGGGATACCTTTTGCTATCGTCCCTAATCTAAAGGAGATGTGGTTGTGGATTAAAGCCAAAATTGAGAAAAAAATGGATGGGTGGAACTAGTGCTTGTCATTAGCAGGCAGGATCCAAGTTTGTCAAAAAATTATATCCTCCTACAGTATCTACTTTGCATTAGTCTGGCTCTTTAGTAATTATCAGGTCAATGAAATACAAAAGAAGATCAGGAACTTCCTCCGGTTCGATGGAAAGGGTAAAAGGAAGAAGCATGTTGTGAAGTGGGAGTGGTGTTGTCTTGAAAAAATCCAAGGTGGAATTGGCCTAAAGGATCTAAGGATTCATGGCATAGCTCTTGCTGCAAAATGGATTGCCAAGGCACTAGAAGGTGAGGAACCTTGGAAGGTCTTGGTGAGAAGCAACATACAGCTTGCGGTCCCCAAGCAAGCAACTTAAATGGTCAATGAAAGGAAAAACATATGGCTGGAATAAAAAGATTTATGCATGTAATGTTCCCCCTTAATTTTTTTTTTCTTTTAACACAATGAAACCACCAACAAACCACTGATTAGCGTTAGCTCCAAAACAAACCAGCTTGCAAATTGCCCTCACCAAGATCCCAATGTGGGCGAGGTGATAGCATATAGTTCGGGGATCGTTAGCAGCAAAACTGAACTGAAAGTACATTCATCTGCTAATAGCAGGCATCCACAAGGCAGTGGGGATACTCCACTTATTTAGTGGGAAAGATTATTAAAAATTGAAAGGCGGCAAGCCAACAATGAAAACTCACTTCCACTTATTCAGTGGAGGGAATATATTCCACACTACCACTTATTTTCATGGGGGGAAATAACAACAATGAAAGATAATTATTTTAAACTCAACCACTTCTTCATGGGAGTGTATACAAACATTAAATTGCAGCAATAATAAAAGACAGTTGTTAGTAATACTAACTAGCTTTAAAATAGATGTATGCAGTTGCAAAACTCAAAGATATGCTTCCAAAATCATCCAATGGTTAGAGTAATAATCCTCTAACTTTTGCAATACAAAATTGATATCAAATCTAAGCTCAACCAGCAATAAGCTAAAATTCACTAAGTCTAATTAGAAACAGTATGAACAGAAAATCAGACCAGCAAAGTTAGGAATCACCAAAATGGACGTTTCTTCTCCGATATAGCTTAGAAAGCTCTCAAACCATAGCCAAATTACAACTAGGAGCTAGGCGTCCAAACTCCAAGGAGAAATCGAACCAGAAACAGTAAAGAACAAAAGACATGATTCCCAAAGTAGCAAGCAAGAAGTACGGCCCAAGAGGAGGTTGACCTCTTCTAGAAAATCCAACTCTCGGTAATAAATTCTCACAAAACTTGCAATTCTAGGCACCCTTCACAATTGAACAGCATGAGCTAATACCCAGAACGAGAATAAATTCGATGGCGAAGCTACCAGCAAAAAACCACTTTGGCCATGTTGTTTAGCAGCAGAAATAAACAAGTTATACAGCAGCAACCTGTTTATAGATTTCAAAAATTATGCCCAATCTACACTTCTGTGCGAAGCATAGTCCCAATTAACCACTTAGGAAGCCATAGTTTCAGGCCCGAAAGATGGATTGATTTGCTAAGCTTCCCTTTAGCCAGGTTTTGGATTCAATCCAGCAGCATAACTTTACCATAAAATTCCAACATGAGAAACAATGAGCAAGGCATCAATATATAAGCTTCAATTGAGGAGATGAATCAACTGTAACTCCAAGAAGAAAACTCTTCAATTTCCCAAAGGGACGCCCATCTCCAAAAAATGCACTTTTTAAAATATAATATTTAAAACTCTTCATTCCCTTTTCCAAGTCATCCCACTTTGAGGACAATATAAAACATTTAATAAAACATCAAATGCATCAACAAGGCGTCCACTTTATGGCCCCAACTTAAAAACAACTTGAAGTCATCAAGCCTAGGCGTGCGGTACAACTTTAAAACATATAATTAACTAAGTATGAAACTTAGTCCAAGGAGATAGCCAAGACTAACGCCAAAACTTAAACTGATAGATTGCCAAAAAAATAGGATGATGACCTGAACAAAACTGTTGATGATGCCACTGCCAAAATTAGACTTACTAGAAATAGCCAATGACAAAAATAGTAAGTTCACTTCAAAACCAACAAAAAGTTGAATTGAGTTAAAAGCAGGACTTACTGAAAGTGGAAACCTTAATTTTGCACATCTGAGTAGCCTACGGATTTCCGGAAATAGGCTATCAATCCATAATGAGATCATCATTGAGAAGGAGACATTACAATGCATTTACATGCCACGAAGAGAACCCCTTCTAGTCAATTAAGAATTTCACATGCTTTCTGGATCAATTTCTAACTTTCTAGAATTGTCATTAGACACATTCTCTTTATGGAAGTGTACAGACCTAGTAGAATATTTTCATCAGCATTGGACTCATTACAAAAGAATCATAGGTTCAAGTAGTACCCAAATGTAGTTAAAAGTCGAAGAAGCTAATGGTATGACTGACTTACTGATACATAAACAATACTATTTGGTCTCCCTCCATTATAAAAAGTTCTAATGGCATCAACAAGCTTGTGTTTTGCCTCACCAACAAAGACACTAGGAACTTTTCCCCATCCAATAACCAAAATCCTCAAATATAAGCTCACCTATAAAAAAATTTAAGTTTTAAGTTCAACATTTAGAGAGGATAAGATAGAAAAACATAAAACTAGATGTAGAAGATGGCCAAATCATAAACATAAAATGAATTGTCATTAACATGTATGATCTGATTGATTGTCCTCTAGAAAGCCTCATTACAATCCCGTTCTTCAATAACAATATCATTGGGCATCATCCTCTCTATGCTAGTGCGGAACCTCTTCACAAATATTCAATGAATCATCATTACTCAACTAAATGTAACACTTATGGAGGTAATGGTGCCATTGATCTTGAAGAAAATTGCATTCGGCCATCAGTTTGGCTAGTGCTTCATGGATTCAAGACTTGGCCAAGGAAGTTTAAGAAGGTTGCATGGTGAAATTTGATGCATAGGGGTGTGCCAATTGATCATAAGACTCGCATTTTTGTAGCTTCTTGTTTACCTATGACCTTTGATTTAGGAAAGAGGATAATCTAAGCCACTAATCTAGGGCCAAGTTCAAAATAATTAAGTTGACAAAGTTGCCTCCTAGTCTTCAAAAGAAATATATAGCGTCATATGGAATCCATTAAAAGGAACAATTCAGATGCAAGTTGAATCGAGAAGATGAAGAGCATTAAATACATAGTTGGCAAAGAACTCTGCGAGAATGGGTAAGGGAATTGGGCTGACATGTTGAAGGTTGCAAAGGCGGATGTGTTTTTAGCACCCTATTGCTGATTGAGAAGGTAACTAGGAAACAAATGATGAACAAGTAGAGCCCATGCTGATTGTGGAAACCAGGAAAGGAATTGACTCCTTAGGGTATGAGCAACATTCCATCCATTTATGTGGCATAAAAAATCAATGGAGTCAAATATCAATAGATAGAATGTGGGTACACCTAAAGAATATTTTCTCCCTTGTTTACAAAAATTCCAATGTCTTGCAATGCATAAAGCATGAGCATCGTGGTAGTTGCGCCTTCCAAGAATTAATTTCTCATGTCAATCTACATTGAGTGTGATTTTCTCCATGGGGCAATTTGAAGACCTAGTTGCAATAGTACAAAATGGAAACGGGCTTGGAGGAAAAGTTGTTACAACAAATTTTAAAAATGATTGCATACTTGATGTTTGATATGATGTTATGGAAACCTTGTGCAAAAGGGTTAGAACTGATGTCAATTGTGTAACAGAGGTAAGGCAAAATCAGCAATTATAAATATGACTTCTCTCCATGAAGTTAGGGCTAGATCTTTCTCTACTAAAATTGGTAAAGGGTGTTCTTTAATCCCATATATTCTCTAGTGTCAAATTCTTAGTTCAAGTTTGATTGTGTCTTTCATGTTTGTAAAGTCTAGAGAATTTCAAGCAGAAATCCTCTCCATGATCTAAATGCCTCCTTAGTTGGCTAAGAATTTTAGGAGATAAGAAATATATCTCTAGAGCTACATTTGTTATCCTACTGCTATATTTTAATTGGTTGACTATTGCAGTAGTTTTAAAACTTCTTTCAAAATCTTTGAAAATCCTTTTTAGAATAGTATTAAGTGATTCTTTGATTAGCCATGGATTGTTAAGTAGATTTGACTATGCGAAGTTTCTCTCGCTTGTGAATTTTATCTAAATGAAATTGTAGCTAGACTGATGAGATTATGAATATAATTTTAGTTCTTGATTTTGTGTTGATTCATATCTATTTGTTAAGGCTTAAATTTACAAGGCTGCATAATCCAATAATATTCACCCCTACAATATATTTTGAGAGCCTTTGTAATGTCCCTGATTTCCAACTGGCCAGCACAAAGTTTAATTTGATTAATTAAATATTAATTTGTCTTGAAATAATATTTAGGGCATTTATATTTAATTAGTTAATTATTTATTTAAGTGACTTTATTAAAAGGAATGGAGAAAATATTAAATAAACTTACTTTAATGGAGCAAAACATTTAATAATAAAATGTTAAAAAGGTGGTGGACTATAAAAGGGAGTAAAATTAATTCATTGGGATCTTTTGGAAAATTTATTTGGAGAGCTTGGCTTTTTACTTTTTGGAGCTTAAGGACAAAAACCCTCAAGCCAATGGATTGGACAAAACCCCAGATCCATTTGCAGGCAGATTCATCTCGGAATTCGTACAGAGATTCACTGATCAGTTTGGAGGATTTTCGAAATTTGTGCAATCTTTTAGAAAAGACAAATTTCAAGGATGTTTGCAGAGGAATTAATAGCTTCATGCCAAATTTAAAAATCATAAATGATATTACTCAAGGTTTAAAAGCCTTCATTCATGCCAACATGGCTTTGGAAAAGTCTTCCTAAGCCCATCGCAGCCTCGTAATGGTTTGTCTATTTCTGCTGCAGCCTTTTTGGAAAAGTTACAGCTAACATGGGACTGTCGTACCTCCTTTAGGCAGCTGTACTTCTATGGAAGGGTGTCCTACATCATTTAGAAGACATATGGGAGCTTTGACAAGTTAGCAAGACATTATTTAATAATTTCTGGGTGTTAATATTGAAGTTTATTTGCTGTTATAATTTTTTGTGTGATACAATTTGCATCAGCAATACAAATATTTATAAGGAAATTATTTGTGACCAGATTGAGCATTAATATTTGACATCAATGATATTGTTTGCAATACCCTTCTAGAACAGCCAATGCAATCTGTTTGACAAAATGCCTACATTGTCAAACTTGCGGAAATCATAAAAAATTCGATTCATCTTGGGTGGGGGGATACTATAGTGGTATCAAAGCACAGAGTATCTTGCCAGCTTGTTGGGAAATTAATTTTGTTGAAATCATGAGTTGCATGTTAGACTTCAGTATCAAAAATTTGGAAGACTAAATGAACTCTTCATTAGGATTTATGAGACAAACACAGGTTAAAATTGAAAAGTGGAAGAAGCTCATGGAATCATGCGGTAAAAAGGATGTTGTATATAGACTTTATACAACAGGTAGGGATCTTGCGTTCTTACATCAGTCAAAGGAGGTTTTGCTCGATATGTTGGAGGTAGTGGAGGATGGTTTGTCAAAGATAGATCAATCTGATTTTAAGAAATTGCATTGGGCAATGGAGCCATCAATGACTTCCTTGATTAAGCCAAAGTTTATGAGACATCCTGATAGAGAGGTAAGACTTGTTGTTACTTATTGCCTTAGTGAAATTACAAGGGTTACAGCTCCTGAAGTTCCCTACAATGATGACAAATTGAGGGAGATATTGCAATTGATTTTTGAAAATTTGAAAGCTTTTGTGGGATGGATGATACCAAAACTCTTCTTTTGGCAAGAGTGTTAAGATTTTAGAAGTTAGTTTGCTTGATCTCAAATGTAATGATTTAGTTGTCCAAATGTTTCAATGCTTCTTTGCCAAAATCAAGAAACATCATGCAGACAATGTTAAAACCGCTATGCAAACTATTTTGTTTCTCGATTTTAAATGAGGATGATGATATCTCCAAGTTACTCTAGTCTAACTTGTTGGCCATTTGGACCAAGGAGCAAGATGTCTCACCTATAGCTCACAAGTTCTCACAAAGATTGGTTGAGCAGAGAATTGAGAAGTTAAAAAACCAGCTGACTGAAGAGGAATTGATTTCTTTGTGTTTGTAGGTTACAGGACATCCTAAAATGAGCAAGAACCAATTGAGAAGAGAGCAGCGTTGTTTCACATGCCAAGGTGCTTGGACACCTAGTCACATATGTGGGAACAACAAAGGTGAGTTAATGACTCCTAACACATGTTCATCGCAGCCAAGTGATGAGGAGAACAAATAAAAAGTTGAGACTATAGAACTTGGAGTAAATAACTTACCTCAAGAAGTATGTATAACAAAACCAAAAATTGTCTCCAATGAAGTGCATGTATCTTCATATGTTGAGGATTTGTTTGATGAAGATGACAAGACAGCAGCCTTGGCTACAAACTCAGGTCAATCCAATAAGAATTATGAGGCCTATAGTGACATTGACAATACCTTTGAAAGGTACGATGATTTAGGTATCCTTTCTAGCAGTAGTTCACTACTGCATGAGTATGTCATTCATAATGAAGTTATGGAAGCTAAAATAATGAACTTGGAAAACTCCAAATTTGATGAAGAGATTGGTGTGAATAAGGATGCTTTCTTGAAGAAATCAGAAATGAGTAGAGTCAACAGGTTGTGGGAAGTGGATTTAACAAATGAACCTAAGATTATTGCTCGTATAGAAAATGAAGTTACAACAATTGATGAAACTCGTTTTGAACATAGTGTTGTCCTAACCTCAAAGCATAAATTATGCAAATAGAATGCTATAGAGGTAGCTAATATTGAGAGGCATATTCTTGACGAAAAAGCAGAAAATTCATTATATGAAGTTGAATTTGTTCATTGGCCCAGTGAGTCAGGTAAATTGAAGAAACAATTGAAAGTCACTAAGGATAAGGTTGTTCAAACCTTAACTCATTTTGATAGCACACACAAGTTCATTGAATACCTCCTTTGGATAGTTCAGCTTAAAGAGAGACAAAAGGGTTTAATGGTTGGAGCCACTATATTAAATCTGCAGACTATCAAACATGCTTTAGAAGTAATGAAATCAGATTATCTACAATTGATTTCAAATAGAGACCATGCCATCAAGTTTGCAGAGAAGATTTATAGAGCATTCACAGAAAAGGAGAAAGAAGTTGATGAACTTCACCTTGAGTTTAGTTTAGCTCACTTTTCTCTCTACAAAGCAAAAAATAGGTCACCTGTTGCAGCCACATTGAAGGAACAAGAATGTGATACAGTGACTATGGAGGTCAAACAGGTGATTGAAGGAATTAATGAGCTTGGGAGTGATGAAGAATTACTTAGTGACTCCAGAAGCTCTACTATCACGGATATTCGACATTATGATAGCACTTGGGAAGAGCAACATGGGTGCTATTATATTGGGCTTGACAAGCAGATTTTGCATGATGATACATCTTCCATTTCTAATGCAAAATCAACTTTTCATGACCTGATTTGTGAGACACCTCTTGATTCATGCAATGAGAATGGTGAGATATGGAATCTAATCGATTGTTTAGAATTTCTATTGGAGCAAGCCGGTGAATTTCACCTCGACTGCATTGTGAGGTATGCTCATCATTTTCTTTCAGCCCACATACGAATGATTTGACCATGTTTCTAAGGACACATAAGAGTGCGATGGATAAAGGATTGCATAGATCACTCTAGTATGAGGTGTTTCAATCTTCAGAAGAATTCAAATTTTGCAGGTCTCCTAGTTTGTTTCTACAAGATGGTTATTATGATTGGACACAAGAACAGGAAACAGAGACTTGGCACATTGGTATTCTAGCTATAATCAGAGTGGCACAATAAAAGTCATCAGATATTGGGAATGGCAGACTCCAAATTTGGCTTTGGGATCTAGGGATTTATATGATTGGTAAATCATTTCACATTATAATAGAGTTTGACAAAGTTGTTGGGTTTTGTTGTATCAAGTCGACGCACCAGAGACATGGCGAAGCATTCTACAGGTTCATTTGGGATCCTAGTATTTGGCAATCTCCGGGAAGGGAGGACTGCAATGTCCCCAATTACCAACTGGCCACCATGAAGTTTAATTTGATTAATTAAATATTAATTTGTCCTGAAATAATATTTGGGGCATTTATATTTAATTAATTAATTAATTATTAAAGTGAGCTTATTAAAAGGAATGGAGAAAATATTAAATAAAGTTATTTTAATGGAGCAAAACATTTAATGATAAAATATTAAAAAGGTGGACTATAAAAGGGAGTAAAATGAATTTATTGGGATATTTTGGTAAAAAAATTATCTTTTGGAAAATTTATTTTGAGAGCTTGGCTTTCTAGAGCTTGAGGACGAAAACCCTCAAGTCAATGGATTAGACAAAACCCCAAATCCATTTGCGGGTGAATTTATCTCGGAATTTGCACAGAGCTTCACCGATCAGTTTGGAGGATTTTTGAACTTTGTGCAATCTTTAGGAAAAGACAAATTTCAAGGATGTTTGCAAAGGAATTATAGCTTCGTGCCAAA
Organism: Sequoiadendron giganteum; assembly: GCA_007115665.2. NCBI lineage: Eukaryota > Viridiplantae > Streptophyta > Pinopsida > Cupressales > Cupressaceae > Sequoiadendron > Sequoiadendron giganteum. Next base: position 638,183,342 of record CM021100.1, read on the forward strand.
TTTAAAAATCATAAATGATATTACTCAAGGCTTAAAAGCCTTTATTCATGCCTAAGTGGCTTTGGAAAAGTCTTCCTAAGCCCATTGTAGCCTCATAAAGGTTTGTCTATTTCTGCTGCAGCCTTTTTGGAAAAGTTACAGCTAACATGGGACTGTTGTACCTCCTTTAGGCAGCCATACTTCTGTGGAAACATATGGGAGTTTTGACAGGTTAGCAAGACATTATTTAATAATTTCTGGGTGTTAATATTGAAGTTTATTTGCTGTTAATAATTTTCTGTGTAATAATTTGCATCAGCAATACAATTATTTTTAAGGAAATTATTTGTGACCATATCGAGCGTTAATATGTGACATCAATGATATTGTTAGCAATATATGAGCTTGGAAAGCTAATGCTATGAAAATTAATCTCCTACAAAACAAGTGAATACCCTTCTAGAACAGCTGATGCAAACTATTTGACAAAATGCCTGCATTGTCAAACTTGGGGAAATCGTAAAAATTTTGATTCACCTTGGGTGGGGGATACTACAGCCTTTATTTATCAATGATCACCAAAGGGTTAAGAATTGCTAAATTTTTAAGGGTCCTATATGAAATATGGTTTTGTGAATGATATCACATTTAAGAATATAAGTTTTATCTGCGTCTTTAGTTGCATGTGTAACTTGATAATAATCTACTTTTTGAGAGGCCTTCTTGTCTGCAAGACCATTGAGCCAATGTAAGGGTTGTTTGGTGAAATATTTGGAGTATTCTTATACAAAAGGCATGACTAAGCTAGATGACCTAAATCTTTTATTTCTCTTTAGTTGTCTTGTCAAGCTCTCTAGGAATACCCACCTTGGCCTGGGAAATCCAAAAGTGTAGAAGAGTTATCTGCTCTTGTAAATTGACTCATAATTGCATACAATTTAATCGAGAATCTTGCCTCGTCAGTCCGAACTCACTTAGTTCCCTGGGTTTAGATCTAGAACAGTTCCCTCTAGAATTATAGGATAAATTTTGGAGCATCAACACATATAATAGCAAAACAATTAAGGCAACTTTGTCCCTACAAACTGGCATTTTTTCTTGGGTCCACAGCAATTGCCTTGGCAACTGCGACGGTTTCATTTGTGACAAGCAATTTCATCATGAAAAGTGGTGATTTTTCCTTAAACCCATGTCAAGTCCAATAATAGCAAAGAAACTATGTCTTCCAATTCCCAACGGTTAGGTCCTTCAATGCAGTAGTTGATCTCCCTAAGAGCACTCCATATTGTGCTCTTAGTAATTGCCCAAGTTAAAGGACATAAAGAAAGTATTCAATTAATGTTTCCAAGCTAGTTTTCCCCGCATTGAGGTTTCCAAGTTAAATCCTTTGTGTTTGTCTTGTTTGCAGTTTAATTCTATCATTATTATTCCTTTTTTTTCCAGCAACAATGAACACTAATTCATGCACATACTAAATCCAAATTACTATCATCTAAGTTGAATTCAATTAGAAACATTATCAATCTAAACTTGATAGATCGATATCCTATTGGTCTAAAGGTTGTTGAATCTTTAGACACTATAAAAGTGTTTTTGTTTATTTATATGACAATAACAAGGTCCAAGAAAAGAAATTGCATCCTAAGAGCAGATATTTATATAGGAAGGGGGAATCAAAAAATGAGTAATAATCATTGTTCTTTGGAATTCAAGATGCCATGCCATCTTTTAGGAGGATACATCCCATCTTGGTATGTGGAAGTTTATAATCACTCTTAAAAAAAATTTTGAAAATCTTGTTAGCTCAAAACAGAATAAAATGCCAAGCACTTCCTTTCCACTTTTTGATCACCAAGTTCCTAGTGTGGGCGAGGGGAGAAAATATAGCGTACAAGATTATAAATTCTTTTGAAAATAAAAAGTTGAAAGTAGTATCCACTTATTTAGTGGGGTTAGCTAGCACTTCCACTTTTCAGTGGGAAAGCTTATACAATAGTGAAAATGTGAGCAAGCTCTTCCACTTTTCAGTAGTGAGAAAATGTAACAAGAAAGAGCAACTCTCTCACTTTTCAGCACTGACTAAATACAATAAACTAGAGCAACTCTTCTACTTTTCAGCAGTGAGTGAGAACCAATAAGCCACTATTTCAGCAAGGTGAGTAACAACAAAATACCAAGAGCAGCTCACTGGTGGTACTACCACTCAATGTTACAATGTTAGCTCATTTGAAAAGTTCTAAATTCAAGATATGCATCTACCGTTACAAGTAAGTTCATGAAAGAAATTGATAGAACATCCGCACATGTATCACAACATTAAAGAACTAACCACCCATCATGGAATTAACAAATATGGAATGTGGCTTTCTGAGCATAAGGCTTGCTGCTGGTTGGCTGTTTTGAAGAGTGTGCATGGTCTCAACTCTCAAACTTTCTAAGAATGCTTATCTTCTAGTGGTTGGGAGTGGGGTTGTCTTGCCCACTCTTGGAATGGTTGTTGTTACCATTGAAGCTGGCCTAGACTGGAGGAGGTTCGTCTCTCAGACCGGTGACCAAGGGGATTTGTTAGCTAATGCCAATTATTGGCATTGTTCCTGTTTTGTTTCTTGAGATGGCTTCCCTACTCTTTTTGTTGGTTGGTTTTTATATTCCCGACTGCTATTTCCAAATAGCTTTGTTATGGTTTCGGACTTGCTGGTATACGGTGGACCTGATAAATGGTCTTCGTGATTTAAAGAACCCTTGTAGTAATATCTTGTTTTTTATTAAGTACAATGGTTCTATGGTTACAGTTGTGTTTTCTTGGCTTGCGTGCCTCCCTGGATATATTGTTTCTTGATGCTGGTTGGTGGTGTTGTTTTACCCACCCTGTTTTCTTTTAAGTTTTGGCAGTACCACGAGATTAGGGCCCTTCCCCTGCTTATCTAATCAAAAACAAATATACCTCAAATATTGGAAAATAAATGGTTGATGCAAGTTTGAAACCTTGTTACAATCTGGACAGCAATATATAAACTCAAAAAAATTCACCAAAACACTCCCACACGCACCCACAATGAATGCAAGCTCAAAGATTGGCAAATAGATGGTTGGTGCAGGTTTGAAAGAGGTCTGATATACAACTGTTGTAGGTCAAAAACAGCCATGATGAATCATCAAACTCCATCCAAACCACCAAAGATCACCTCCTAAACATATCCAAAATCTTTGCAAACATTCACCAAAAGATAAATCCCAAAATTTGCCATCAAAATAATTTGAATTATCTTCTTTTTGAAACCCTAGAACTGAAACTCTGTTGAAGCACAATGTGATTCCTAAATAGAACCACTCCACTAGCTACGGATTATCTTTCAAATCCGAAACTAGGAATCAAATGAGGGTTTTCATCCTCAAACGATTTCGGAAAAACTCGCATGTTCAATCCGGCAACATAACAATATGTGTAATCTTCAGCATATCCAAATGAGCCCCCAATACCTCCTTTTATAGCTTTTTTCATTGCTTTATCGAAAAAAAATTGTTTGTTTTTTCATTGCTTATTCGAAAAAGAGATTTTTGCTTTAAATTAAATAATTTCATGTGCAAACATTTAATCACCTTCCCAACGAGCTATTACACTATGTTGTCATTTAATTATTTCTCAACATTAGACAACATTAGTGAAATATTAATTAACTTAATAACTCACCCAAGTTGTAGAAAGTACTGCAACGCCATCGAAATCCAATTCTAACCACACCATAATGAAACTGAAGCAATAGGAAGATGGTTGAAATCAACTTGGTGACTTTCTAAAAATAGCTTAGTCCTCCAAGAAGTTTGGAGAGAACCAAAAATGTTGGAAATTAATTTTGAAAACATCAAAGGGATCCAACTAACCAACTGAATTTAAACCCAACAACAATTGCTTTGCAAGACTGATCAAATGCTTCTCCAAGAATGTTGGATTCTTCCCTAACTAACTAGTTAGCCTCCAGAAGACTTGGAAATTGGCTAAATGTGCACAAATTGGCTAAGCTCCAAAAGGAGACATTACAAAGGTGTACAAAACACCTTTCTAACAAAAAGAAGAAAAGAAAAGTCAGCTACGCTCCACAAGCAAAAACAGTATCATATCATTGAGGTTGTCAATATCTTGGATCCCAATTGGTGTATGGCTTGAGGGATTAAAAATTAGAGACCCTTGAAAGGGTCTAACCTCATTTTGGAAATGCTCTCCTTCGTAATATTGCTTGGAGCAGTGCTCCTCCATTGTTCAATAATTATTTAGCTTTATTTTAACAGTACCATTACAGAATTACCAAAGGTTAGTAACAATCAACCACAAGGAATCTACACATGTTTGTAACCAGTTTAGGACTCCAAATGTAGTGTTGTAAAGAACCAGTTTCAAATAGCTATATTGACTCCCTTCAAAGGAGGTGGAAAAGAATGAAATCTATTCCTTTCTTGACAGCTCTTTTTGGGTATAACCAATTAAGCGTTTGCCAAAGAGCATATATTAACACCAACTTCATTGTAGAAAACAAGACATATTTTCAACTGGATATTAATAGATTTAAACAATCCAACCACTTTTTAGAGAATCATACTACATATTGTTTTACGAACAAACAATGGAAATATCAGTATATTTCACAATTAGTCAATTTATAGGCTTAATGAATCACACCTAACAGCTCTGATTAAGTGCCTAAGCATGTGCAGGTAGGCAAAGTAGGCCTAAACTCTATAGAGATTCTATCATATAATTCCATTTGAAAAATTGTTCATATTGTATGGCAAGCCAAGCTGAAAACAAACCATGAAAAATTATTCTGCAACATTGGGGCAGTCAAAAACCATTTTGGAGCACATAGAACTTTACAAGGAATTCATCAAAAGATTATTAATATATTGCCGAATTCATCAAGAGCTTTCCCAAGTCTCCTACCCATTAGACACAATAATTAGGAAGGGTTTCCCCTTTCTTTACAACGAGCAACACTAGAGGGATTTGACGATCACAAGGTCCAACTCATTCTTCAATTGCAAGGAGTTCTACATGTGGACACTGCAAATTTTGTCATTGAAATAATTAAGTGGCTAAGCAGTAAAATTTTCAATCTAGAGGTGAATCAAGGAACAATGGAATGCAATACTTTGCTTGTGTTGCCCTTGTCCAAAAGTACCGACAAAACTTGCTTTCCATCTAGTTCATAATTTATACCATCAAACCTAGGTAGACAATGCTACCTTCATCGTATAAACAGATAAGGAAATTCCTTTCATCAGAAAGCTTTCCCAAGGATATACTACAAGAAAAGAGGAGCAAAAACACTAAACAAGTAAAGAATCTTCTAATTTATAAACGATTGACATACAAGTTAGGACAAATCCAAATACTCCAGGTATGTGCCATGGAGGAAGAGATTTGTGGTGTTCTACAAGAATCTCATGAGTGACTAACAAGAGGTCATATAGGGTTGGACGCTGCAGAAGAAAAAAGTGTATCTTCCAGAGTTCAATTGGCCTACTCTATTTCAATGCAGCCGAAGAAAGCATATCAAGCCATCAATCAAAGTCACTTAAAATAGGGGACAAAGGAAGAATGAGAAAATCTTGAATAAGATAAATGGAGCTGAAAAGTTAGATGCACAAACATAGGAAGAGAAAGCCTTCACAGAGCACAAGGGTTTTGGAAGTTGGAGCTGTCTCAATTTAAGATATTTTGAAGAAGATACTGTGGGCTAAGAAGGTTTTAAACAACAATTTTCCAACAGTGGACAAGGATGAAGAGTTTTTTAAAGGAACCTGTTTTGACATTAGGGTTGAATTAGATGAGCAGATAAAGTCCCTTAAAATTATGGAATCAACAAGCAAGATAAAGTGAAGAAAATATATGAAAAGGAAAGACTATAATGTCAGCAAAGTACCAAGGGAAGTCATTAGTTGGGATTTGGTACTACGACTTAAATGACAGAGTGACGAATATAGAAATGAGAATAAGAAATAGAGTGAAAACAATGATAAGATACAACAATTAATGCAATTCCAACATGTTATAGAAGATCCCTTGGCAAGAGCTCCAACTTCTTCACAGGCACCTGACATGAAAGTTCTATTTTCAAAATGCAAAACTTTTCAGCCTAGGGCAGATCTACCAAAAGCTTTGTCAAACAAAAACTGTTGAGGAAAATAGGCAACTATTGAAATGCAAAGGGGATTTCACTGTTGAACAAAGAGGAACAAGGAAGAAAAACATGATTTGAAAACGAAATATGCAGAACAAATTGAAACCATCTATAAAGCCCCATTCTCCATTCAGTCCCTGAGAGAGACAAAAAACACACAAAATTTGAATTCAAATAAGAAAAACTGCCAGCAATTTATCTTGGCTATTCCCTGTCAATCACTGTTCATATGCACTACATAGCATTGATCAAGAAAATGAATTTCAGATTTCATAAATGGATATCAAAGTGTCTTACTCTCACAAGACAAATATAATGGTTTAAGGCAATCCTGTTGGATACGTGTTGTAGAATCTGCATATTTTACTTCCCTTATAAACTGTGCACCTCACAAAAAAAAATGGGTTCTTATATGTGGTATTTCAGCACATGGTTTTATACCCATTGTATTGTAATAACACTTACCAATTGTGTCTAATGGCGTGCCTAAACACTACTCCATGGATAAGGGTTAAGTACAACTGAAAAATATCACATTGAATTGTAAGCAAGTGAGTTAATACAATGAGTGCTATTTTTACTGAATTTTTTCCCAAAAGTGTCTTGTTGGCGTTTCAATTAGCACCTCTGAAGTGCTTATTGGAAACAGACAGCTATGCACAGTATTAACTGCTCTTCAAATTAGGAGGGGAAGCTCCCTCTTTTGCTGATAGTTGCATTAAAAGTAAAGTGAACTAAATTCCTATTTTTTTTACTCAGCGGCAGAGCACAAGGTTATAAAACACAATGCATTGCAGCTAAGGTTTTCTCTAGTTTCTGCAGATCATAACTACAACTAGGCTAAAGCTATGACTATCCTATCTCCTCAAGTATTTCAAAGCAAGAGGATCTAGGAGCAATTTGGGAACGGTTTGATCACTTAGACAAACTGTCTCTCAGAATGCATCCTAAGGCTCTAAACTTTCAGATTTACGCTGAAATAGAATTCATGTAAGTAATCATCAAACGATAAACTAAATCTCAAGATTCCCAAGGAGGCGAGGTGCTCTTTCTGAGGTGTAGATTGAAAGAAAGAATATTTGAAACAACATACATGAAAGATCTTGAAAATTTTGGATCAAAGGCACATGGCTCTCCTAATTTATTATCTCAACTTCAATCAAAGATTACACTTTGGGACAGAAAATTATATGAAAGAGAACAATCACACAACATGCGATCAACCAATAACACATGAACATATATTGAACACACCTATCTGAATAACAAGAATGCAAGCAAACAGCTCAGTGTTTAGCTATAACAAATACGATTCAAGAACATATACTAAAGTGAACAACAAACAGCTCAACGTTTTGCTACCGTTAAGTAAACCTAAAAAAATAATGAGCAAAGGCTCTTATTTATAGAAGCTCTAAGGAGTAGGCAACCCTAAAGTCTCCTTGAGTTAACAATGAGTTCTTGCCAATTAGCAAGATTTATTCATATGTCTAAAAGTAGGTAACCTAACAGTTAACTGGAAAGTCTACTGCAGTTAACTGATTCTAAACTAAAAGATAACTCCAATATACAAGAGTGTCTCCAAAAATAGACATGCACAATTAGTGGGACAGCGAGTTAACTTGGAAAGAGGCATCAAGTTAACTGATGTGTCTAATGTCATCCTTAGAGAAGGAGGACGTCCTAACTGACAATTTACACCTCATCAATTCAATTCATCAGCTTCTCTAACTAGTTGTTAACTATCTCTGCATCTAGACAACTGATACTTCTCAGGAAGATGACATGTCTTCGCAACATCTCCTCACCACTTGCAATCTACTCTTAATATTCAATCTTCTTTGCAGCTATGTCATCAAGCTTTGCTCACATGGCTGCAATCTGACTTAACTTGTAGTTAATAGGGTTACCGCAAAAGCTGCTACGGATGAGGTCCTAAAACTACGTTTGTACTTTAGCTAGCTCGACGTACGCACCACCTTCATGCTGGTATTGGCAAGGGATAGATATTACCAATGTTCTTACGAACTTGATAGCACTTGCCACGACTTGTTTGTACTCAATCAATTCCACAGATTTTGTATCGTAAGCTTTCTCTTTGTATACAAGTTGTTCTTTCCAAGTGTAAAGTTGTTGCTTGTTCTTCTCTGTAGTGACTTAATTGTACGCCATCTGCAAGTCTGAGATGGTGATCTCATCTCGAGGCCTACTCTTTGCTATGCCTTGTTTGGATTCCTGGATCTCCACACGAAGGTCATGGGCTTTGTACCTTAGTTGTACAAATCTGCAAGTATATACTGGCCCCTGATAACGAACTCTTCCACTTGATCTCTCAAGTGCTTTCCATATAGAATCAGCTGACTTAGCTGATTTTGTTTTGCGAGTAGCTTCAGCATCTGCGGAAGCAAGGCTGTGACGTTTGAGGTACCATACATCAAGGTAGAGATATATTGTCGCGGTTGTTGGTTTTCAGCCTTTAGGGCTGTTTTGTCTTCACCGTCTTTCACCACTCTTTCTTTTATGCTTACTGATGCAACCTCAAAGAGATCTACCTCCACCTCACGCGTGCTCTTGCCAAGGTTGACCTTCAACAAGGTGAAATCATCAACCTCTACTCCATCTGCATTTCTATCCTCAGGTGGTGCGACAGTCTCAATGACAATCTCATTGTTAACGTTCTTTCCCACATGGACTTGCTTTTTGAGCTTCTTCTCCGACATGTCTTGATAGACATGATCAAGTTTTGAGAGGTCCAGTTGGTAGGACGGCTTCCTCCTCTTCCTACCCAGGAGATTCTCAAGCCAAGATGAATCTCGACTAACCTCGTTGGAAGGATGGGTGCTAGTCTCGTGAACTCCTAACGAGTGGGATTGTGTTGCAATGTCGCGTGGTGGCAAATCCAACTCTAAGTCAATGTGGATTAGCGACTATTGTGGTGGTGGCGAAATGGGAGGCTCTGCTTCCATCTTAGGTACTATCTCAACTATAGCTATTTCCATTTTCGACACTATTTCAACTATGTTTGTGGTTGTCTCCACATGTTGCTCTTGCTGATTTATATCAGCAACTTGTGGCTTTCCCTTTGTATGCCCTGACGTTCTACTTCCTCTACGAGGGTTACTCCATGTCTTTTGTCTGGGTTTTGATCTTGACGTGGAAGGGTAGCATAGTAGTAATCGGTGGTGGCTCTGTGTTGGGAATGACTACCTTCCACATTCTCTTACTATCTAGGAAAAACTGGTTGTTCTTGTCAACTCTGCTTGTTCTTTCCTCAACGGATGTACTTTCCTTAGTGTACCAATCCACGGCTCGAAGTGGTTGCGAATCAACTTGATCTATGAAGAATGTGGGAAGTGTGACTTCCCCATCATCATCTGATAACCCTTCCACATCCTCTGACAAGAATTCAGCAATCTATGGAAGCGCCAACCGGCTGTAGTTGCACCTTCGCACTTCGAACTCATCTTCATAGTTGAACCAATAGTCCTCTATGGAAGATTTGTGTGTAGAGTGGTGACCAAGGCATGCTAAATAGTGACCCCAAGGATCATATGAGCGTCTTTCGATGAGATACTTAGGTCAAGTCTCATCATCTCATGGCTCATAACCTTTGCGTCAACTGCTGATCTGCACCAGTAAAGTCCTATTTGAAGAGGAAAGTTTGGAGTTGTCTTGTGTTTGATACACAGAAGAGAATGTACCTCATGCAACTGTCGTAGGAACTCCATGAAGACCACCCTATCTGATGGATAGCGAGGTAACATGGTTGGATGGCCTAAGTACCCGTATACGCGGATGTAGGTAAAAGTGGGGAACTGGATGAACCAATTCACCCAATCTACCATTGCCTCCTTAGCTGCTGGTGAGATGCCTACATGTGACTCATGATCAAGGTCACTCACGGTGTGCATCAAGAATTGATCATTCACTCGCTTGAAGTGTCTTTCTAATTGTGTGAACTCAAGCAGCGAGAAATGTTCATGAACCTTTTGCACACCTAAAGTTCCTACAATGTTCAACGCTCTAAACTGGCTTTGAAAGGCTATCAGGTATACGAGGTGTGAACACATGCAGAATTCGTGAGTCTTGAAGAAACTGGTCATCTGGTTGTGGAGAGTATCACTGATCAAGATAGGCCAGTTATAATGTTCTATGTTGCTCACAATTTGAGCGATGACATAGTATATCCATGGCTGGAATTTGTTTGCCTCTTCTTGACTGGTAACATGATTGAGTAGAGTGATCATTACCGCATATTCATCTATGAATTCTCCACATCCTACATTCTTTGGCAAGTTGGTTCTTTTCTCTTTAAGACATTTTTCTACCATTCTCTTCTGACATTTGACTTTTGATGTATTGAACGCCTTTTCGCATTCTTCCATAGATACGACCTAGTTTTTTGCACAAGGTGGAATGGCGAAGCACTTTTCGATATCCCTAGGCTTGAGGCTGCATATCACTTAGCCATCTACTAATCGAATTTCTCGTGCAGTAGGGTTGTAATGCTTTACGCAAGCAATTACAAATTCTACACTCTACGCTGAGATGGGCAATGATGTTGCCTCAAGCAATCCGGATTGCTCAATATTCTAAAGTGTGCATTGGTTTATGCCTTCCAACTTTTCTAAGTTGACCTCTGGGTGTGCCCGATGCAAATCGGTGTCAACCGTTTTCAAGAAGTCATGAAGTAAGACCGTCTTGGTCTTGTATTCAACCTAAGAGAATTGCATTCTGAAAACCTTGAAGAATGACTGAGCACGCGATATTGTTTGAACAACTTTTTCTACAGCGGCTAAAAATAGCCTCCTCAAGGGGTATTTTTTATGAAAAATTCTAAGATGTGGGTTTTGTTGGGAATATTTTTCTAAATGGACCTAGAACGTCAGAAATTCTAAAAAGTTACTTTTCCTTGTACATGTAAGAACCCTTCAGGGCAAAAGTTTCAAAGGCAGCAGAAGCTTATTTTTCCCGAAAAAATCTAACACATGGGTATTGTAGGCACTTCAGAGCTAAACAAACCCAGTTTGTTTGTTTTTTGAAATGGTGACTTTTTCTGAAAACCCTAAAAACAGGGGTAGTAGGGCTACTTTCTTTGGAAGAATTTGGCACGTGGGTTGTATGGCCAATGCTTTGTTGATCATACCCATAAGGCCAGATCTGTGAAGAACTGTTGTTTACTTGGACATGCGAGAAGATCTAAGACCAGAACAAAAGAAATGGGAGGGTGAGAAGCTAGAAGAAATATGAGGAGGAGAAGTTAGAAGTTATAAACTGCCTCCCTGAATCTTCAAGAAAATCATGCCTAGAGATGTAAACTCTGAAAAATTGTTCCTCTGTGCAACTTGTTCTTGAAAACACGAGGAATGCTGAGAATGGCTCTTATTAGATCCTCAAATGGCATTGGGGACAAAAATATTTGTGTTAAGCTTCAACCTGCAAAGAATGATTAAGAATGGACGCCTAGGCTTGATATATATCAATTTGGAGTTGCAAGCATCAATTAGAGCATCCAAATCCTGATTGGGGGAATCACCTCTGTGATGGGCAATTAACTGAAACATCTCCACCTAATTTGGGACGCCTAGGCTTGAAGAAGCCTTCAAAATATCTTAACTCAAGTCAACTGGCACCTATTTTGACTTTAGGCGTCCAAGTTGGGGAGTTACAAAAATTTTGAACTCATTTATTTTTTCTATCACAAAGTGCTTTTGTTTGATCCCTGATTCTGGTTGCTAGATCAATCCTAAATCCTTGCTGAAAAATTCACTACACAGTAGGATCAACTCTGAAGAGATGTTCTTGGGAGTTGCAACCTTAAATCCTAAATCTAGTGCCTCAAATTCTTGGGCGCCTTTTCCCAAAAGGGTGCATTTTTCGCCAGACTTGGTCAATTTCTTGGATTCTTTTCAATTTCTCCAGTTTGACCCTCCATGCTTTGATCTGCGATCACTGATGACTGACGATTCCCGTGAACGTGCTGAGACATTCAATGGATAACCAGTTCAATTCTGGAAAGGATGACTAGCATTGTTGGTCACGAAAGTTGATTTAGAAGGTTCAATTCCTTGGGCGCCCCTGGCCTGCAGGAGCGCCTTTGACCTTTTGTGCTATAATTTTCACTTTGCAACCTTCCGCGAACAACTCCAATTTGATCTTTGTTGTCAAACGTTTGACTGTTTTGTTGAATTTGCTAATGTGTCATTGCGGAGATCGATCAAAACGGAGGACTTCTTGGGAGTTACAAAGCTTGAAGACTGCATCTAATTGCCCAAGAAGTTGGGTGCCTATTTCTAGGAAGGTGCATTTTCTTCAACATAGTCAATTCTTCATGTCCTTCATTTCTCCTTTGCCTCTAGCGTTTTATGCTTGATCTTCATTTGTGAGTGCTTGACAAGTCCCATGATCTTGCAACTGGATTCATCGTGAAGCTGAAAGCCTACTAAGAAGATGCCTTGGAGAAGAAAGCTTCTAAAAACTTCATTTAGTTGCTCAAAATAATGGGCGCCCCTGGCTAGTAGGGGCGCTTTTGCCTTGATGTCTACTGACTCATCCTCCAATTCACATGCTCAAACGATCAACAGCTATTGTCATTTGATATATCTCATGAGTTGGCAGTTGGATCTATCGCAAAGCTAAGCTGAATCAAAGGAGATCATCTAGAGGTTGCCAATCCAAAGACTGGCATTTGATATCTTTCATTCTTGGGCACCCTTGGGCTACAGGGGTGCTTTTTTCCTTGTTTGACTGTCATCTTTGATGATACTTGCTTTCAACATCTTCTGTCTTCGCCTCTATTTTCCAGTGATTGATGAATCAGGAGAACTTGCTTGATGATGTGTTGGAAAGCCAGCAAATTTCTGAAGAGGACGACCGGTTTTGCAATTGATAACAACTGTAGTTGGCCCCTTTGATTCATGGGCGCCCCTAGCCAGCAAGGGCGCTTTTGGCTACAACTTCATCATTTTCTTGTAGATTATCACCTCTTCGCGTTCACTATGTAGCTTGATTGGTTTGATCATCGTTGTTGACGACGCGAACGCATTCACCATATCAATTGCTTTCACCATTCTATGTGTACGAATGTTTGAAAAGATTACCAAGGCATTGACTATGTAGCATCTTTCTTGTAGCAAGGCGTGCATCTTCCAGACTTAGAATATTTTCAACATTTTTCATCCTTTGAAAACCCCCTCCATCGTGAAGCATCTTTTCGAGCATCTTTCGCCATTCATTCTTCCTTGAAGTTTAGATCTCGATACCTAGTACTGGCCATCTGCCATTAATGGCCTCAAAGGTCCTATCTTTTCTCCTAAAAAAGTGAAAAAGACCCACCAAAGCAGACTTGACTTTCTCATGATTCTAACTTGACCAATGTGATCATGAAGTGAAATAAACCTATCAAAATCATTTTGAGTCATTTTTGGGAAGCTCCTATTTTTTAGGGTTTTCCTAAAAACAGGGTTTGAAACCCTAATTTCCAAAATTTCCAAAATTTGCAAGTATCCTCCTTGACATAAATCCACAAAAAGCCCATGTTTTGACTTTTGATAACAATTTAACAAGATTTAGACCATTTTCATCAAAATGCCTTATTGAAGCAAAAATTTATTTTGGGTACAACATGTTTTACAATGTAAAGTCGCTTGTTCTATTTTAAGTGTGCAATTATTTCTTTCTACTACATTTTAGATTCCATTATCACCATTTCTCCTACACAGGTTTATTAATACTATTCTCTCCATTTGACATTAAAGCTAGGATTTATCTAGTTCTTTGAGAAAAAGGACATCTTCGATCTTTATAGACCTTTTCTTGAGTAGGAACTCTATATTGGTAATCTTGTCTATATGAAGTAAAATGGTGAGCATTTCAACAAAGGAGATAGAGAAATTTAATAGACAAAATTCCATGTTATAGAAGCTTAAGATGGAAGATCCTCTTGTGGACAAAGATTAATAGGTTATTGTGTCAAGAAAAGGGCCCTCAAACATGATACCAAAATACTAGAAGAAGACCAATAGGAAGGCAAAGAGAATCAAGTTGTTTTTCAGATTTAGTTTTTTTTGAATGTCTAAGGAGAAGCCAACACTAAGAAACTATAGGCTAAGTCAAGGTCCTTCTGTTAGACAAAGTCTCTAGTTAACAATAATTTTCTTCAAAAGTTGTATTCTCATAGGATGAATGTTGACAGCTACATGACAAAGCATGTAAATGCTTTTAAGTTTTCAACATTGTGGTTGAAAGAAAATAGAGTACCAAGAGCTATAGATTGGCCAACGGAGCTAAGGAGGTTTCTAGGTTGACCAATAAGGCTAAGGAGGATTGCCAAAAACAATTCACCATCTCACTCCACACTATGGAGTAATGAGGCAATTGACCATGTACTAACCCATGACACCTACTAGTCTTGGCTAAGTGTGGCTAAGACCCCTTGTTCTAACCTTGTATTATTTTCCCAAGTGTTAACCCCTTTGTGTTTATGTTGTTATATTAGTATGAAATGTATCTTTGGCTAATTGTCATGTTTTATTTGTTTCCTTAAATGAACAATTAGAATTTAGGATTGATAGAATTTAAGTGTTGAAAAACATTAGTTTTGCATATTTTATTGTGGTTTTGGACACCTAGGTGTGAATATTTGGGGGTAAGGTTCTTTTGAAAGTGATTTAGAGTGTCTTGCAAGGTTCGTGTACCTTTTGAAGCCTTGGGAAATACATGGGTTGAATGAGCATGGATGGCTTGAATGCAAGGATCCCAAGTCAATCCTTGCCTGCATTGGGAAGATCAGCCAATGTAAGTTCACATGGGTTGAGTATGGGGTCTTTATTATTTTTCCAAGAAAAATTTGTAATAGGTTGGGTGTATTGGGGCTTGAGATGTCATGTGGCTCCTTCCCATTCATTGGGAAGGAGTGGCATGGAACTCCTTTTTATACACCCTTCTCTTCCACTTGTCAAAGGGTTCATCTTATTTTTGGATTTTTGGATTTTGGATAGCAGTTCAGATTTTGGTGTTTTGGAAATGGAGCTTGTTAGAAGGAGAAGGAAGCTTTTCTCAACTTTGGGAAGTTTAGAGTGGGAGTTAGGCCCCTTTGCTTCCCTTTTCTACTTCCATTTCACTTTCCATGTTTCTAAACTGAAGAGAGAATGTAATCTAGTTGTTTTCATGATTCTAGTATGAAATTTGAATGGATTTATGTTGTGACATAAGAGATATGCGTGTATTTTTACGTGAGTATTATTCTTGTGGGCTTGAAGAGCTCAAATTTGGCTTGTGGTGTGTATGTGATCTTTTTTCTCTATTGTGCCCCTCATCCAATTGAAAGACATGGCATGTAAATAATTGATTATGAGTTAGGATGGAACACTCTTCCTCCTTTTTTGTCATATCTTCATGATCTTGAAGGGATAAATGTAACGTTGTAATGTTTTTGAGGAAAAAGTGATCATATCTGTGGACAGGCATTTACTGCATGGTTATATGTTCCTGAGTTTTGATTTCTTGATTTAAAGATACAATTTTGGAGAAATAAGTGATAAATGAACTTGAGTGGATGGAAGTGTTTATATATGAGATTGCTATGAATTACTCTCCCTTGTGAAGGAAATGTATATGTGGTAATTTTCTTGGCCATTAGATATTGAGATCCTTCATCTTTGTGCTACCCGCATTGAAAAGTACTTCATCCCTCTCCCCCTTCAGAAGAACCATGTTGTAATGTCCCCCTTTTTATGCCATTTTGTTCCATGAGCATCGGCCAGTTTCCAAAGTTCTTCAAAGGCTTCCAAGTGAACTGGAAGAGTTCCAAGGTTCTTGGAGAGCTCAGTGGTGGTTTTTTTCAACGTCCAGTAGTGTGTTGACATTTTGTTGGTCCTCAAGATGGTGGTTTGAAGAGTTTTCCTTGGCACGTGGGAGTCCTATTGTGCATTGTTCGAAGAGTTTTCCTTCAGGAGGATCAGGGATTTGAAGAGCATTTGAAAGTATCATGTTGGATTTTACTCTATCTGCTGCTAGCACCTTTCTATACAGCCACGTGGGTATTAGCAAGGGCAGATTACATTCCTGTAGCAGGCCGTACAGGGTCTCAGAGCTGAGCGTGTTGTCTCACAGCAAGAATGCCTAGATTATGAGCTTAATATCACATCCTTGGGGGTGGCTGATCTATATTTCTCATGTGACAGCAACTTAAGTGTGGAGAAGTGCATTCTTTGTGCTAAGCGTCCAATAACAGGAGGTTGCTGTAGCTGATGTTAACTTCCTGATTTGCTGTTATGTTAAGTTTCAGACCAGCATTTGAAGTCATTGTAATCCGGGTATGATTATTGTTGTGATAAAGATATTAAACTTTTATTTAAACATATATGTATATTGCATTTACAAAGAGATGAAAGTCAGATTTGAATATATTATATTTCCATAGCTATCCTAAATCTGATTTGAAGCTTCTCAGCATTTACTTTCAGTATCCCTTCATATGGTATTGTATATGTTACTTGCATTATCTGGCTAAGATCTTGAAAATTTCAAAACCAATCAAAATAAGCATAAACTTGGTAAACCACAAGCATAACCCACAGGCAGAAATTTTAGTTTGCAAGTTTCCACCTGGGGTGGGACATTTTAGTGGTATCAAAGTCGAGGTCTCGAGGTCGAGACTCTCGGGGGCAAGCGGATTGTAATGTCCTTGCGCGTCGAGTGGGATGGCCCCACCTTCAGATCGTGCCCCGAGGTTTGTATAATTGGAGGGTGGTCCCCGCCCTCGGATGCTCCGGTGGTATGTCATGGGAGATGTGCCCCACGAGCCACCTTTAACGCCTGGGTGCCGCCCTTACCACCAGGCTGGTCTTTTGGTGTAGTGGTTGGGCCTCAATGGTATCAAAGCAGTTTCCTTCCATCCTATTGGGTTAAGACAAATATTCAATGAGCTCACATTTTGCATTATTTGAGTGACCAGCACTCATTGATTTTCAGTTCATAGTTTCCAGTCTCGGATTTGAGTTATGGGTTCAAGAAGTGACAGAGAAATGGTATCAGGTGATAGGAAGTGGTTGGCCAGAATTATCTATGAATAGGGTACCAAACTTGGCAATCAACCTCAATCTGGGTATGATACTTTGGTCACGTTGAGAAGACTGGAAGAATGCTTAAGTCTTGTTGAGCAGTCACCTTCTTCATTGTTACAAATTGATATGACTCCAACAGTGACTTCGTTGGGTGAGCTTAGGTATTTGAGACACAGAGACAATGAGATTAGGCTCACTATGGCCCGTTGCAGTAGTCAGATTATAAGGATCACAGCTCCTCGGGTTCCCTTTGATGTTGGCACAATGAAGGAAGTATTGCAACTAATTGTTGATAGTTTGTTAGGATAGGAGATATTAGTAGTCCTACTTTTGGAAGGAAGATCAAGATCCTTGAGTTGATGGCACGAGTGAGATCGTGCATTGTCATGATCGATTATGACTATCATGATCTTGTTTTGCAGATGTTCCATTTGTTTCGGATTCTATCAGAGAGAGGCATGACAAACCTATCCAGGGCTACATGAGGGCTATTATGTCTTCCATTATTAATGACAGCGATGACATCTCTCAGCCTATCTTGTCCTTACTTATAGTTGTTTGTAGGCAAGAACAGGTGTTATCTCCAACTGCGAGTGATTTGATGCATAGTGTCTTTCAACAATGTGAGGGTAAGCTAAGACCTTACTTGTTCGTTGAGGAGCAGATGCAAGAAAAGAGGGTAAGATTAGAAGTGGATGAAGATGAGGTGGTCTTACATCTAGATGATATTTTTGCAAAAGCTCTTTTGTTAATTTCAGTGCTCAAGAAGTTGTTATCAGCCCTGATAACAATTTTGATTTTTATGACAGCAGTCATTCTTTCAAGAGTAACCATGATTTAAATGTTATGACACATGAGGAGAATGTTGTAGAAAGGACTTCTAATGTTGGCACACAAGCTATGAGTGTCAAACACAAGGAATGCATGAAAAATACAAGCCATAACAATTCTGATTTTTGTGACAGTAGTCTGATATCTTTGCATCAGCATGAGATAACCGCCATTACACGTGAGAATGATGGTTGTGATGGGTTGTCTAATATTGGTACTCAAGCTGTGGGTATTAATGATGCCATGCCACAACAAGACTGATTTTACAAATCAGACCTTGGAAGATGAATGTAAAACAGAAGAATTGCTTAATGGTGATGACGATTCAGCCTCTTCCCATAGAGCAGATTACAAACCAGAAAATTTGTATAGGAGTGATAAGTTTCAGGGTTCTCATCATTTGACAAGGAGATTGAAGGTGGACGAAGGTATGATTGCTTCAGCCTTGGAACATTTTGATGTTGTTCAGCAATTGGTGACACATTGTTGTTGGGCCCAGGTATATATGAGCACCTTGATCGTGGTCTTTCCCCTGCAGAGTTTCAGGCACTTAGACATGCAGTTGGGGTAATGAAGAATAATTACTTACAGCTATTATCAGATAGAGATCATCTTCTCATGCTCGATGGTATCTATTATGATGCTTTGAAGGGAAAGGAAGAGGAGGTTGATGAGCTCACCTATGAGCTTGAGGTCACCATGGACTCATTGAAGAGCGCTCAAATAGCCCTTCAAGAGTTACGGATAGATGAGCTTACCGTGGAGTTGAGTTTAGCACAGTTGTCATCCCCAACAAATACAATTCCAATATCTATGATAGTTATTGGTGATGAGCATACATCCATGGGTAGTGGTAAGGAGCACACCGAGGATGTGGCTACGTCCATTACATTTGCAGGTGCAGGCAACATAGATGGGATGAGTGCATTGATTGAGATTAGCAGAGAACCATGTGTTGCATCAGGTGTCTCTGAGGATAGTCCCATTTCAGGTGATGCAGAGAAATTTATTGATAGCTCTTGTGATGAGGTGGTGAATTATGTAGAGAGTTGTGTGATTGATCACAACACTATTCCATCTTTTTCACAGGAGATATGCAAAGCGTTGCCCAGTGGGGAGATTGGTTCTCATGTTGATTTATTTCCCTCTCCTGGAAGCAAATCAATTATAAAATCCCATACAGCTGATTTTGATCGACAACTTATTGAGACACAGAGATGGAGAGATCAGTTGAAGGTTACAAGAGAGAAGGTTGATTCAACCTTATCTCGTTTTGATTGCACTCATAATATGTTGAGTACCTTCTTTGGACAGCAGAATTTGAGGAGAGACGGTATGGAATCTCAGTCGGTACTCACATTCGTGACTTGCGTTTTATCAAGAGTGCTTTGGAGGAAATTAAGTCAGAGTACCTCCATTTGCTTCATGATAGAGAGGTTGCTATTGGGTACACAAAGAAGGTTGGCAAAGCATCTACCCAATTAGCCATTCAGGATCAGAAACATGAGCCATCTTCTCATTCGAGTGATGAGAGTGATGAGTAGAGTATTCCCCATAACTATGACAGTCAACCATTGACACAAGCAGGTGCATTTTATCTTGACTGCATAGTTAGGAGTGCTCATCATTTCTCCTTTAGTCCACACACCAAGGATTTGATGATGCGTAGGTGTGGATTGGTTCGGAATTTATACCATCCATTGTGGGATGAGGAGTTGCCATCTATAGAAAATGGAATTACAGATTGCAAGTGTCTGACTCAGTTATATTAAGAGGATTACTTGCAAGGTCAGAGATCAAATTACCATCATGCTGATTTGTACCAGATAGAGTTTGCAACTTCTTTGTCTCAAAAATTTCCATTGGAGACATGGCTTCAAAGAGTTTGTGGTGTCAGTAGGCATGATGGCTTGGTTAGTTCATTTCACGATGATGGAGGAGAGTTATATTATTTCCTCGACTTGAGAGGAGCTACTCCATATCTTCTAGCACTTATGAGGGATAGTCAGCACATCCATAGGAGATTTGCAAAGGATGAAAGGGGATGTTGTGGTGCATACATGTCTAGATATTCTTACCTCCTCTTGACTGATGGATGTGAGTTTCAATTGCATTGGGATCTAGGTGGTGACAGGTTCGGCACTATGGTTTGGATGGATTCCGATGAGTTGCTTCACCATTTTCAGCATGATGAAATAGATATCAGAACAGCTCAGCGGAAGTCAGAGGATGTTATGCATGGCAGACTTCCATTTTGGGTTTGGGATCCAGGAATATGTTGCATTGTTATTACGATTGGTAGATTGTCTGCTATGGGGTAGTTACCTGTAGTGATGTTGAGCATAGCTTGATTTCTACCCAGTGGATACAAAGGATATATTGTTGGACATTCTATTGGTTGCATCTTCCTAGTGAACATTTTTTCATGACACATGGTATAGGGGTTGACCTTGGTCTGTGTGTTATTCAGTTGTGCTTTTCTGGTGCGGCGAGGGTTATTTGCAGTCATGTGGGTCATTCTATAGTTCTTCCCTTGGGCCTCTTGTGGTGGTGTTATCTATTCAATTGTGATTGCTTAAGGACAAGCAATTTCAGGGAGGGCGGACTGTAATGTCCCCTTTTTGAGCGAGCATCAGAGTTTGGTGGTTTAGACTATCATCGAGTCCTCATAGGCTAATCAGGGTGATTAGAGGGCCCACTGTTGGAGTTTGTTTGTTCTCCACTTGGCAGTTGGCAGTTTTTTCATCTCTTGATCCTTGACGAATTCAGAGGTTATGTTATTCATGGTGTTTTGGCTCCGTTTTTATATAGTTACTATTTATAGTAAATGTGTGGATAGAGGCCAACCTTACTATTTTTATTAAGGCACCCTGGTGAGCAGAGAACACAGTGAGCTACCTTCTAGCACAGACGAAATTGATAAATGAGGTTTATTATCAATTTCGTCTGTGCCAAGAGGCAGCCCATTGCATTCTCTGCTCACCAGGGTGCCTTACTAAAAATAAAAAGGTTGGCCTCTATCCACACACTGACTTACTATAAATAGTAAGTATATAAAAACATAGCCAAAACACCCTGAATAACATAACCTCTGAATTCATCAAGGATCAAGAGATGAAAACACTGCCAACTACCAACTGGAGAACAAACAAACTCCAACACTGGGCCCTCTAATCACCCTGATTAGCCTACGAGGACCCAATGATAGGCTGAACCACCAAACTTTGATGCTCACTCAAAACGGGGACATTACACAATCTTAAAAATTTAAATATCCAAATAGGGCTAGAATCAATAATTTTAATGATAAACTGTAATCTTATTACTTGAGAAACTCTCAAAGGCTAATGTTGACTTGATTATTGGACTTATATATGTATATAATAGTTAATGATATGTTGATAAGAATGAACTAATATCTTCTATAAATTCTGATATGTAATCTGCAATTATAATTTCTTTTAAAATGCAAAATGCACACTACAAAATGGATGGGATTTTTGATCTCTCTATCTGATTATATGCATATGGATGTGGAGCAAGATGGTGCCTATCGTTATCGTTGTCTCTGAATTATGTCCTTCAACTTATGCGATTGGGTCCTTGGATAGATATAGCTCAACTCCTATAGTGACCACCTTGAAACAACACAAATGGTTGAAGCATCGTGATGAGGAGATCAAGTTGTTGGTTACCTCTTGTTTAAGAAAGGTAATGAGAGTTTTGGTACCTCTAGTTCCTTATGACGACGACACGATGAATGAGGTATTGCACATGATTGTAGACAGTTTCAAAGACCTAGATGACGTCAATAGGACGCATTACTCAAAAAAGGATGACCATATTAAAGACATTTGCAGAAATTGGGACAATTAACCTTCTTGTGGACTTAGGGTAGCAAGATCTGATCTACAATATGTTCCATTATTTCTTCACCATGATCACGAACATATGTTTACTCGCTACGGGTACAATGATGTACAGAGTAAATGGAAATATAAAACAGCATTGACAACATATAATAATCACATGCCAATCGCACAGAACATAGATGTATTGCTTTATTCAGTATTCGGCACTTACATCATAATGTCTCAGATAGAACATAGCATAGCATAGTAGAACCGTAATGTTTCTTGACTACATGACTCAAGTACATATAGTACGTTGGCGGTGGTTGAGGTGTCAACCGTCGCGTCCCTTCATTATAACTAATTACTTCGTCAGGAACTTAATTCCCGAGACAACTAACTAACATGACACGTACATGGATTATTAATATTAACTAAAGTCTTATTTACTTATGACTCACAGCCGACCAAGTACACTCTCGGCCGAGTACATCGACTCATACACTCTCGACCGACTACAACATACATAATGAAGATGTTTTTGTAGCCATGAAAGATATTCTAGTTCTAACTATCAATGAGAGTGAAGTTATCGCCCCATCCATTACATCTATGCTATGGACCGTTTGGAAACAAGAATGGGCTCTCTCTTCATCTGCATATACATCATTCCACGATGTATACACACAATGTGAGGAAAAATTAAAACCTCCCTTGAATAAGGAAGAACAAGAAAAAATCAAGTTAGAAAACAAATGGGATGAAGTTTCTCAAAATCATCCCTTAGTTGTACATGCAGAGAGTGTAGAACACAAGTGAGATATAATAATAGATGGAACAAAAATAGAAATCTTTATGGGTTAACAAGTAGAAACTACAATACATATGTTCCTCCAGTGAATCATAAGGTTATATGCTATAAATGCAACAACTATGGACATATAGCACATCATTGCAGAAGTCGTATTACGGGACCTTCAAGACAAAACAAGAAGATAAATATACTTGGCAAGCATAAGAAAGAACCTATGAAGGTTTGGAAGAGGAAACTAAAGCAAGAGAAGGACAAACCGATGCAAGTGCAAACTTCATCACATGCACAAGAGATATCTCCTAGTTCATAAGGAGAAGCATAATTTCAGCGGAGTTGAGTATGGCATTATTCTTCAGCCCCATAGAGAAGATGTAATGTCCCCAATTTTGAGTTAGCATATAATTAAATAATTAATTTAAAATTGTCAGGAAGATTATAATATAAAGACAATTTAAATTAATTATTTAATGGTGTTAAAGTGACTTAATTATTAAAAAGTGAAATGAATTAATTTACTTTTTATAAGTGAATTCTCAAAAAGAATTAAAAGATGGAAAAGGGAATGAGAATTCAAGAAGTCTGGGAGTTAGAGATTTGAAAAGAATAAAAGATTTCAAGGGCATTGTTTGATGGGCTTGGTTATTTCTGGTTTTGGAAGAAACTTGGTTTCTCAAGACTCGAGGATGAAAACCCTCAGTTCATGATTTGGACGGAAACCCAAATCTGATTGCAAGTGAAGCCAGCCAGGTTTCACGCTTGTGCTAATTGTTGTTAATTCAGAAAATCTGAAGAATTCCATGAAGACACTTTTGAGATTGTAAGAGAGTTGTTGACAGAAGTGAAATATGATGGTATGTGTTGCAGAAATTGAAATTATATTGATGTTCAGTTAATGTTATTGTAATTACTTCTCTCTACTTCTTCCTTCTGTTGGGAAGTTACAAGACATTGAAGGAAGAGCTGAGTAACAAAAAAGAAGCCTACGCCTCCTTATGGTATATATGAAATAAGGTTTATTTAAGATGCAATATCTGTTTGAAATTCGATAATTGTTGACCCAGAAGCTGAAGACTTGAGAAGCTTGGACCCCATATTCAAGGAAGTCGTGATTGTTAAGAGAATTAATTCTGCGAAGACTGGAGCAAATGTATTTATAACTTAGCTGTCGTCATCTTTCTTCGTGCCGACAAAGAACCATCCTTCTTCATGCTATTTCTTATATTGCAGTGTGCAAAGATTAAATGATATAGCAGAATCGTGGTCGGGCTAATGTTGAAGGTATGATGGGTTAATATTTTGAATATTGGAGGCTCAGTGAAAAGAAAGCATGGGAAGAATTAGGAAGTCGGGAGACTTGCCGAGACGTTTCATATTCTAACATCCGTTCCTTAATGAAGTAATATCAAAGAAGTATTAAATCAAGAAGTTTAGTGACATAGAAGCTAAATAAAAGTGCAAATTGGGTTTCCCGAGTCAGCACATTGAGGAATTCATCAAACCTCCTCAAAGGAGGAGTTGGGAGTTTTCTTAAGGGCATCGGGCAATTCAGCCTTAACTTTGGTATTCTTTAATATCTGAAAAGACTCGATATCCTTTGTGCAATGGTCGTATGTTGTAGTCTTTAGACTCCCGTAGCAGAATAAAATCGTGGGGCTTGGAGGTATGATCAGAAGTTTTGGAAAAGAGTTGATGAAGATATTAAAAAAGTAACGCTTCTTTCAAGGATACCATGGCATTCAATATTTGTGTTCAGGGAAAGTCGATGGGAGAATATTAAAGTTGATATTTCAAAATTGTGGCTACCATTGAGACAGACATTGAATGTTAAGAAGATATAAGGAGTCCTTTTATTGCCGTATCATCTTTAAATCTTCAGTAGCGAGTCTCCAGAGTAATGTGTTAGACCTGAAACAAAGGAGAATCTATAATCGTTAAAAAGTTTTCATATTAAATGGAATGCTTGTATTGAGGAATTTGAGTCACTTTATCGAGTTGTCAACACTTCTTATTTGTAACCGCAGATTCAAAAATTTAATACTGAAGGTGGTTCGGGCTTTAATCTATAGAAGCTTTGTAATCTTGAAAAGAGGCGGACTATAAAATAATGAAAGATTCAGAGGACATGCTAAAAACTATCATTGAACTGGATGAACTGGAGGTTGGCATTAAAGCAGAAAAAGAAATAATGTGGCAGAAAGGAGTTAGGATTTTTTGGAAGAGGACGACGAAACAAATAGGAGGCCACATGTAGTCCAAAGGCAATATAAAGGAGACATGGTAATGATAAATCGTGGTTTGTTCCTGAAGGAGGTCGGGATTCTTTATGGAGTGACTAATATTGCCACCGCTGCCACAAATTAATCACCTTTTCAATTCCACCATTTGCAAAGACTATTTCTTACGAGTTGCCGATAGAGTTAAAGAGTTTGTTGGTGATTAAAGGAAATTTGTGGCTTTGATATATTGCAACGTCAGAGCTTGCTGCCACATTCTGGAAACAGCTCAAGCTGCTCACGTGGACCAAGAGACAAGAAGACTATTTTTAAAGAAGAATCGCGGGTCCCATTTCCTCTTCCAGCTACTATGAGTTTCAAAGAGTCGAGGACTTATACATTGAGCTAGAGATATATTGTGTATGTGGAGCTGGTTTGAATTCTCAGGTCAAAAGTGACTTTGTATTCAATGTGAACTTAATATAAGGATACTCTATTATTCCTGAACACTTATATTGTTGTTTATTAGTGGTGGAGTCTGCAAGACTTATCCTAGAATGTAAATGTCCTATGTGTGTGCATCAAATATGGAGTGGCAATATAGATGTATATATTTCTTGTATCTGCATGGGTGAAGATATGATATAATAAATGTTTATAAGGAATAAACAATTATCAATATTGCATTAAAACTTGAAAATTAACTCGGAACAGCAAAGGGTCAAACCGTTTGACAAAATGCCAATGTAGTCCTTTCGTGAACATTGAAAAAAAATTGGGCTTCTAAACAGTTTGAGCTCAACTTAGAATAGGGTAGCTCTTTACAGAAGATAACTCAAAAAACAAAATATGAGAATGAACAATGATATTTATTTTAGTTTAGACAATGAACACTTCATCGCACTCCAAAAGAGAAAAAGACAGTTGGGAGTATGAGAAGCAGATTATTAAAATCAGAGTAGCACAGCGAGGGCTAGATACGGCTATTGATGTTTGTGTTCACAGCAGAAGTTTGCATAGACTGCCTTGGTTGATATGGGATCCTGGAACTGGATTGCTTGAGGATAAGCACTTTTTGGGCAGGAGGACTTGTAATGTCCCAATTCTTGGAGTTCAATTTGCACTTTGAGACGTCCTTATTATTGATTGATTGCATCTGATCAATAATTAATTACTTTTATGTGTGATTGAATATTAGTTGGTTCCTATCAAATGTTTTGCACAAAAGTATCAATTATGGTTGTTTGACGACTTTCGTGGACAATCTGGACAATCATTTGTGCAAAAGCTATCTTTATATTTCTAGATCATGCCTAAAGGGTATTCCTCGCTTATTCAAGAGAGTTGATATTTCCATATATCTCAACGGTTATACATGAGCGACGATATCATTGGATAAATATAGATGACATGCAAATACAGCATAAAAGGCAGTGACTTAGTAAGTATAAAGCAACGGATAGAAATATTAAAAAAAACATATAGACGCAACAAATCTAATTAAGGAAGATCAATGATTTAAATAGCAATAATTAATATTGCTTATAAGGCAGCAATGCTGTTTATCTACAAGCTGTGATTGGGTGAAAGGTCATCAACTACTAAGGGGAAGTCATACCTGTTGGAAAAAAGTCATCACATTTCAGAAAAGGCGCCTCTAATCAAGTAGTCATGAAGATATAAAAGAGCAAAGAATATTGTGGAAAGAAATCATATTGAACATTGCAGAATTATTTTTATTACTGAATTACCTATTGTGGAATTGCTCTATATGAATAGAAATTTATAATATGGGAGTATACGTTTCAAGTACATAAATTAGAAAGGACTCCAAAGTAAGATGCATGAGTATAATAAGGATATCAATCAGGAAAGGCATCCAAGTTCTCAAGGCCCATAAATCAATGATATATAGGCAGATTTATATTCAAACCTAACACATAATTTTAATTGATAAATCAGGAACAACTATTATATTTACTTGTCAAATTCCCATTGTCGAATTAATATTTGAATCAGACTTCATTATTCAGAGTTTATTTTATTTATAATCTAGAAACTCAATTAGCTCTAATAATATTGGATGATAACCTTTGTCAATCCAATAAGAAATAAAGCAAAAATCTATCGATCCGGAGCTCGGGTCATTACAAAGGATCCCAAGGAGCGCTTGATACCTTCTATTAATGGTGTATGAATATCCAAAACTTAATTGATGCCTTCCCCCCTCAATTCCTTATTCTACTTAAACTTCTATGAAAGGAGACGTCACTTCCAAAAATCTCTTGCAAAAGGGTCACCTCTTTCCATCTACTACCTTTCATAAACTTAATCGCTACCTTTCACATAATCATTTCATAAATGAACTACACCCTTATTTATCTCTTAAAACATGTGATTTTATTCTTTAATTTATTTAAGTTTCTTAAGTCGGCCAGGTATTATTTAATACTTTATTTAAATAAAGGGAGGTCAAATCTATGATTATTTCTCCTATCAGCATATAGTTGGCTTTCTGCACATTTTCTCCCTTATCTTTAAGTTTTATATCACTACTTTGGGCACGAGAAGATTTGAATTCTTTAGAGGGTCAAGGGGGTTATTACAATCTCCCCTCCTTGGAAATGCTTTCCCACAAGCATTCTTAGGTTAGTATTTTGGAGAATCTGCTCATTTTCCCATGTAGCATCTTCTATCGGTACACCTTTCCATTTGATGAGGTATTCTTTGATGATTCTATTCGTTAACCTTTTTTCCCTTGTGTCTATCACTTTATCGGGAATCAAGACCAATTTGCCTTCTTCATTCAAGGGTGGAAGTGTAATATCCCCATTTTCACCTTACGCTCTTTATTTGGATTTAGCCTATTTCTGGAAAAACCATAGGCTACTCAAATGTGCAAATCAGGATTTCCTTGTTGGAGGGTTTTGTGGTCTTTCTTTAGTATTTACTATTTATAGTAAATACTATTTTTGGCAGTTAGCAGTTGTCAGCCTTCAACTCATCCTGTCATTTCGAGCAATTATTCAGAGTTAAGCTTTGATCTTTGGAAAATATTGTAAAGTTATGCTGCTGGTTTGAAATTCAGAATCCGGCTAAGGGAAAACTTAGCAAGTTTACTCCATTCTTCGGGCCTGAAACTATAGTTCCCTAGATGGTGATCTGAGAGTGTACTTCATCCAGAAGTACATATTGAGCATTATTGTGGAGTTTCGGTGAGATATTTCCAATTTTCATGTTGCTGGTTATTGTTTGGCTGAAGGAGATTTTCATATACAGCTTTTGGTATGATTTTTGTTTGCTTATGGGTATTGTTTCTATCCATCTATATGCTAGAGGCGCCCCTTTTGGTGCAAGGACAGAATCTAATATGAAGTGGCTGATTTTATAAGTGAGGTCGACCCTCTCCTAGGGCCATACCATTCATTTATTACTTTGCAATGTGTGTTGGTTGTCTTTGCTGAGTTTGAAGGTTGGAAAGTGGTGGTTTCTTGGTTGCCTAGCTATAGAAGAGAGACACTTTCAGTTTGGTTCAAGTCCATGGAGTGTGGTAAGAGTTTTGACATTTTTGGTGAGTTGATGTCTGCTGATTCAAACTTTCAGTTTGCTGATTTTATATCAGAATTATTTCTGTCTTTGATTTCAATTTATTCCTTCAATAATTGAGAGAAATCTAGAGTGGGAGATCTTCTATTTCTTGGTGCTTCAAAACTATTGTAATTCTCATGTAATTTGCAGCTCTTCCTCATTTTGTAAAGCTGATAGCAGTAGTACTATTTCAGTCTGTTTAATTGCTGCTTATTTGTGTTTAATTATCACATTGTAACCCCCGGATGGTTTACCGCCAGTGTGGAAAAAAGAACTTGCTAATTCTCTTATTGTACCCATTGGAAAAGTGGTGAATTCCCACTCATGAGTGGATGTCTGCCGCAGCAAAAGAAGTATTGATTTTGTTATCTTTTCCCCCCACTGTTTGGTGGTGTTGTGACCTTTTCACACATCACCCCATCCAATTGGGGACCCCCTAATTTTTGCTCCATTCTGGTCTTTTGGCTTTGGTTCTCTCTATCTCTGATCTTTTGTCCTTCCGGGAATGTCCCGTTTGACCTCAATTGAGTAATTGACAAATTTAGGGTTGCTATCCTTTAGACCCGTTCGAGGTCAAGATTGAGTTACTTAGGTGAAATCTAAGTGCAGCAAAACATTCAGAAAGCTCAATGCAGAATCCCCCTGAAATCTCACTAAAATCTGACCACTTACTATTTTTAGTAAGTACCTAATTCGAGGCTTGTTCCTCAGGATTTCGGGATTCTAACTACTTTAGCACAATCAGGCAACTTCAGAGTGCCTACATATGAGATTTGAACAGATTCAAACAACTGGCTATTTTTAGCAGTTCAGCCTTCGGAGGCTATTTTCGGAATTTAGACAAGCAATTCTCCGATAAGTGACAGGAGAATTGATCTGGGTTTTCCAAGACCTTCGCGATGGTGTAACATGCAAATCAAGTCGGGGACTTTCAGAGGTCAGCCTTCCGAGGCTATTTTTAGGGTTTCCATGAAAGAATTTTCAATGCATGTCCGGATATTCCATCTGGGTTTCACAAGAGCTTCGCAATGATATGACATGCAAGTGGATCAGATCAGTTTTCAAGGACTTACTATTTTTAGCCAGTGCCAGAACTTTGACCAGTTTTCTGGGTTTTTCTGGGTTTTTTGAGATCCCACAGGCACTGTGACATGCAAACTCGTCCGACATCCGATGGACCACTTTCTGGACACTTGCTATAAATAGCAGCTCCAGTCTAGCAGCTACCTAGCACTTCATTCCATCGAGTAGAACGGCAAGCAGTATAAATCAGGAGTAGTCGAGACCACGTGCAAGTTAGATTAGGGTTTCCCTGCCATATCGAAAAATAGATGAAGCAAAATGCAGAGACGTCAGAACGAAGCACGCCGCCATGATCAGCATCCTTCAAGCTACCTACTGGCGAATTTTGAGCAAAATCAAAGGACTTACTATTTTTAGTAAGTTAGGACACGGCTATAAATAGCAAGCCTACACCGGAAGTCGGTACGAACAGAGCACTCAAGTTATCAGGATCAGACATAGCAAGTTTCAGGTCGAACGGAGCTACTGAAGCAGGCAACTTTGAAATATACTATAAATAGCAGGTCGCTAAAAATAGCACGTCATCACCAAAAGCACGCATGAGCAGGTCTCTCACAGCATCAGAGGCAACTGGAGCAAATTTCAAAGCAAACAGAGATACGGGAATTGATCAATTCTAGGGTTTGCTAAAAATAGCGAATGGCTAAAAATAGCATATATTGTGCCAGATAAGATGTGAATAGGATGACGACACTAGATGGAGGCACAACCACGCCAGTTCCAATGCAAAGCAGGGTGAAACGCAATGAAACCCTAATTTTACTAAAAATAGAAAGCCAGAACAAGGTTAGGGCGTTGGAAATTTACAAATGATAGCTGACAAGCACACACCCTCATACACGCCCAGGAGAAATGAAAGGTACAAAAAAGTTCTAAGTATGAAATTCCCTTGGGCAAGTTTGAAATGCGCCTTCCAGAGGCATGAAAATTATCCGAAGGCATAGAAATTCTTCTAAGGCAAGAGATTTTCCTCCTCATACCCCCAAATGCACTTGAGGAAGGTGAAAGGTCAAGCTTGGGCGTGGATTTTCCATCTCACATGGTGAAATGTGCCTAAAATGGAAGTTACATGGCCTAAATGCGCCCAAGGAAGCTGAATAGTCACTCTGGGCGTGGGTTTGCCATCTTGCATAGGAAAATGCACTTGAAGAGGGAAGTCAACACCCTCATATGCGCCAAGCGGAGGTGAAGAGCCACTAAGGGGGGGCGGAATTCCTTCCAACACTAGCAAATGCGCCCAAGAGTGGAAGCATCATGTGCTAAATGCGCTAGGAGGAGGTGAAAGGTCACTTAGGACGTGGAAATTTCCTCTTAACACTACGAAATGCGCCCAACTTGGAAGCCACCTAGCCCATATGCGCTTGGGGAAGCTAAAGGGTCACAAGATAATGGAAGGTTGTTTCTCACATGTGATATATGCACTCAAAGATAAAATGGAAGTCTCGTGTAGGATATGCGCCAAGAGGAGGTGAAGGGTCATATCTTAGGCGTGGGGTGATGAAGGAAATGCGCTTGAAGGCAAGGAAGCTACATAGTCAGAATGCGCCAAAAGGAGGTGAAGAGTCACCCTAGGCGTGAGATTTCTTCATGGCATTTGCGCCCCAAGTAAAAGGTAGAAGGTGAAAGGTAAAAGCGTTAAGTGGTGAAGGTGAAATGCGCTTGAAGGTGAAAGTCCTCTATGAGGAATGCGCTAGAGGAAGGTGAAGGGTCACCATGTGAAATGCGCCAAGGGAAAAGTAATGCTAAGGGGGCGTGATTGTTTAAAAGACCAAAGGTTATTTATATTTTTCCCCTTCACTATATGAAATGCGCCTAGTGAGTAGGGACTTAAAAATGAAGATTGCTAAGGTCAAAGCGTGAAAATTGCTAAATGAGAAATGTCTAGATGTGGAATTGCCTTAGGAATAAAATGGAAAGATGACACTCCATATGCGCCCCTCAGAGATAAAATGATAAAATTTAGATTTTAAAAAAATTCCTAAGGTATTTTCTAGAGGAAAAAAATGAAGAACACGCCTAGAGGATGATGCTAGTTTCCAAAGTTAGAAAAATCTTCAGAGAGGAAAACTCTTCAGAGGAAAATCAAGAAAATTGGCCAGGATCAAGGAAATGGGAAATTATGGAATGGAACGCATCAGGAAGGGGAAGAAATAAACATTAGCCATTTTTATTATTTTTAAATAATAAAAATTAAAAGAAACCCTTCATCCGGATACACATGAAAACGATGGATTCTGGAAGGATTTTTCTTCTGGGTATTAAACATTTGCAATTCAGAGGTGATTCAAACGTTCTTCGCGCCATGTCCACATCGTTTCAATGGATATTTTGCCCAGTGCCTATTTTAAATAAAATTCCTAAGGCAAAATTGAGAGATTTCTCTAAGGCAAATGAACAAAATGAATGAAAGGCACTTCGCTAGAAGTTTTGAGCTAGATAATTTTGCCAAAACGAAGACAAGATCAAATGACTTAGCCAAACGTTTCGAAATTGTTCAAGGAAGTGAACAATTTAATATTTTAAGAAATCAAAAGCGACGAGGCAGGCCTGTGCAGAGGTGATGAATTCATAATTCTAGAAGATGCCTCAGATGACAAGTGTTACAACGAAGAAAAGAGAGGGAAAATGAATTCAAAAATTTGCTAAGTATAGCCTCTGCAGGAATTCGACCAGGCTATAAGATTTTCAAATCCTCTTCATTCCTCTCACCAGTTGCTGAATGCAAAAATATTGGCTAAGTGAAAGTACGAATTTTTGAAGAGATTGCAATTGCTGAGAAGTTCGAAATTGTGAGAGAGCTGAAGGAAAAGTGCAAATTTGTAAAAGTTGAAGTTGCTGAAGGAAGTGCAACTTAACTTGCTGAGGCTGTAGTTGCTGAAAGGTACGAATTTGCCAAAAGTCTGAAGTTGTTGCATTTGCTGAAGTACGACTTAAGGAGAAGGTTTGAAGTTGCTGAAAGTTGCTAAGTTAGAGGGAAAAGTACGAACTTCAAAAGAGGAGGTTTCAAATTTATTGAAAGTAAATTGCTGCAAGCAAACATTTCCAAGTGTTTGGCATTGTGTTGCTGGAACCAGAGAAGAAACTTCTAAAGACGTTGAAATAGACAGGCGTAGTTGAGGTTTGCAGCTGAAAGTGAAAGTGTTGCAGCCTTTTTATTTAAAAAAAAATCTGCTGGCACCCTCAAAAGCGATATATTGTTTTATAAAATCTTGTTTTCTAATGACTCTATAGCCTTTTTTGCAGAATGGCCGAATCAAGCAGAAGAGCTGCAGGCAGAAACAACCACACCAAGTCCAAACAGGCTGTGATCAAGAAATTGGGCAAGTCATTCTTGCCAGAATCCAAATTTTCATCCAAGCTCAGCAGGCTAGCTGACACGAACTTAGGCTCATTCAACATAAAAGCATTCAGAAGAAGGATAATGGGGACTGGAGGCCATCACCCGTCAGTGACTTCGCACAATATTGTCAGAAGTGGATTGTATGCAGCTGCCAACTTTCCGCCAGCTATCCGATGTCTAGAGCTCATCATGGAGTGCGCCTACCACTACAATGCAGAACAGAGGACGGTCACTTCGCCAGACGGCAAGGTACTGGCTAACCTAACACCTGAAGCGATCAGAGAGGCATTCGAGATTCCAGTTCATGAGAAGATGATCTACAAGACGAAAGAGAGCGCTGGAAAGATGTACTCATCCACCACAGACCGGTGTGCTGATTTGATAAACACTAGGTGGATGATTAAACCCAAGCCAACTCGCACAAAATTGCCCAAGCAAATAGTCTCAGAGGACTTGAGACAGGAATTTGGTGATCTCATTATGATGCTGAGCAGAGTTGGAGGATGCCCCCAAGCATTCATCTTTGAACCTTGGATGTTCTATATTGTCAACCTGGTGTTGGAGGGAAAGGATTACATGGATTGGGCATTGATGATCAGTGATAACATACATGAGCAGCTTCGTGGCGTGAGGAGAACGAAGACATTTTACATGGGCTCCTACCTTGTCTATATGCTGGCTCGCATGACGAGATATAGAGGGATCTCTTACAAGGAACCAATCAGTTGCGGATCCCATCAGTTTAAAATATATGAAGCTTGTCCACAGTTGCATCTGACAAGCACAACCAATTACAAGAGGGTCAATGACGCCTTTACAATGCATATCACGAGGACCTTGCAGCAGAGACCCCACCACAGAATATCAAGGGAGGCACAAGAAATGATTGAGAAATTCGGATGTTGGTTTATCCAATTTCCAAAATTCACCTACATAAGGCTACAAGGAATTTCCTCCTATCCATACAAATTGCCTCGGTATCCCACAAACAGGATAGTGATGTTGGAAGTATCTAGGCAACTGATTGCCTATGATAAGATTCAGAACAAGAAGAAGAAAGGTGGACTCGGATTCCCGGTTACTATGGGAAATTCAGATGAAATCTGCCCATCGCTGCAAGCAGCAAGAGAGGCAGAAGCGGAGCTCCAATTCTTCCACCTTTCCTATCACACCAGTAGGCATTACTACGATCCCCACAGAAACATTAGGTGAATATTGACAGAGGAGTTCAGGCACAAGGTGCATATCGAAGACTTTTGGGCTAGTTCAGTCGATGAGATTGAAGTCAGAAAGAGAATGTTTTCTCAGATACCGTTGGTGATGGTCAGGGAGTGTGAGATCATCCCAGTGCCAAATCAGACTGAGGAAGATATAAACGTAGTATAGGCTGACTACGAGACAGTAAGAGATACACCTTTGCGACTCCCAGATTGGTCTGAGCCAGAGAACACTGACTTGGATACACTTTGTATCCCAATCTTGACATTTACACGGAGTTGGGTAGAAAGGCATGTCAGCCGACTCAAGGGAAGGTCAATTCCCCTTACCTACAATTTGATGGGAGACAGCAGATTGCAGACAACTAATCAGAGGAGACGGAGTAATCCAACTCCAGAGCCTCGAGGAAAGGAGCCAGTTCGACCTGAGCCAGTGGTAGTTGAGGAGTCCATGCATACGCCATCTCGGACACACTCTCCAAGCTTACAGGAGGTGTCTTTGTTTGTTGATCAGAGGGAGAGATTGGACGTAGAGCAGATAGTGCGAGTGGAGGGTCAGCCACCTCGTAGAGAATCAGTGGGTCAGAGCATCAACATGCCCCAAGGAGATCATCAGCAGGAAAATCAGCAAGAGACAGATGAGGGGACGGCTACTGATACTCAATTTCAGTAGGAAATTGAGGCGGCTCTCGAGGGTGATGCTACTTCAGATCAGGATGCCCAGAGCTCGGGAGACACGGAGCCTATTGATGACGTTGAGCCTCGTCAGAACGATAGCAAAGGGGAGGTTCACGAGGTGGAGGCTGAGGTAGAACAGCCTTTTATTATATAGGACATGCGGCAGGAGGCGCCAGAATGGCTAAGGAACAGAATGAGGCATGATCCTGTAGATGAGACCGATCCCGCAACCGAGATGGAAGAATTATTACAGAGGATCAACGCACCTCCAGCAAAGAAAAAGGCTAGGAAGTTCTCCAAGATATCCACAGATGAGGATGGATCCCGAACCTTGCATATGGCAATTCCTTGAGAAGAATGTGATAGGGACGAGGCCGTTCCTGAGAACTATGTTGTGACAACCATGGAACTAGGCCGCCCTACCGGAGCACAAGTGGTAGAGGAGTGCGATAATTCCTATCGGGCACTCAAGGATAAATTGTCCTACGTGGAGGGGAAATACAAAAGGTTGAAGGTAGAGCACAAGACACTGATCGGCTACGTGCAGCACTTGTCCCGTCCTTGTGAGCAAGAAAATCCGGCAATTGAACTTCCAGCTGAGTTTTCCAGGGAGTCAATCAGTGGGTTGGAAGATTTGAAGAGAATGGCACAGCAGGCAGACAAGTGGGTTGCCAGTGTGCGTACAGAGACAAGAAAGTTCATGGAAGATCTCGCACATGCCTATGGGCAAGCTTCCAATATTATGGCTATAGTGGAGGCAATTAACCATGCTTGGGGTGAGGCTCGCATCTATCAGACGAGAGTTGTTCTCCGTTTAGAGGCTTTGATGAGCATACCTCAACACACTTTGGTTGAGGGAGGTGTTATCCAGCAGGGAGATAGATACGACTTTGCCAGATGGTATTCTTCAGTAGTCACAGGCCGAGGATTCTATGATGCATCACAGACAGATTCTGTCAGGGTCAGAAAAGCCATGACGAACATCTTAGATGGAATTCTCAACACATTGGAGGCAATCTTTGCCAAGAGGTTGACTGCTGAAGAGGTAACTGCAGATGGATTGAAAGACAGATTGGCGCCATTCTTCTCTGAAGTGAAGACCTTCACACAAGACGATTTCGAGAACACGGCCACGTTCTCTAGTATCATACAGAACACCCAGGACGCCTTGTTGCCTGGAAAAAATCATGTGTCCGGCATGGGCAAACAGTTGCAGTTTTAGAGTTTCAGTTGGATCACATTCCTCCTATCTCCGATCAGGAAGTTGAGGCAGCCTTGGCCAGATTCATCAAATTTGCAGCCAGCGAGAAGGAGAAAGGAAATGCCCTTTTGGACGATGACCTTCTGGAGGGAGACGACGTGCATTGATGGCAAGGTGTGGTGCATTGATGAGGAGTGGAGGGCGCATTCATTGTCCCACTCCTCTCAGTGGCGGTTTTTAGGGCAGAAACCCTAATTAGGGCCTAGGTGGCTCAATCTGAGCCCTTTATTGTAATCAAATCTGAACCGTCCACTATTTGGATTCATTATAAAAGGGGCATCCCCCCTCATTTGTAAGGAGTTAGAATTAGAATCAGAGATAGATCAGAGCTAGACAGAGATAGAGATTGATAGAAGTTAAAGTAGAGCTAGGAGTTAGCTTAGTTGGAAAGGAAAGAAAGACTTTCCCTTTGAAAGTTTTTGCAAAAGATTGTTGTGGAAGACTCTCATGATATAAAGATTTCATTGATTGGTGACTTCATTTTGTGTTGTGGGCAGTTGACGAGGTCTTTTCGTCTTTCCAATTCGAATAGAGTAAAGTAAAGTAGATTTTTTTTCATGCAAGTAGGGTTAATTGTGGAATGTGACATTAGTTTAGGCATATCTTCCCGTATCCATACCACTGGCAGACTTGCTAACAGTAAGTCTGCTCCTGCATGGTCGACTGGAATCTCAGCACTTAACTTCGATTGTGTTCAATGTGCCCACTTGCTTCGTTGTGAAGGGGTGTGCATGGTGAATCTCAATTTGAACATCTCATCCATCCTTTGAAGATTGCACCAGCTTTGTCGGAGTTGTCCGAAGGGGAGACAAAACGAAGTTTGGTTTGAAGACTGTCAAAGCTAATCCTTGCATTCCACCCGTAGAAGTAGGTTGTAGAATTCCTATCCTTACCTCCTTTAAATTGAGCATTTCCCGATCCATTCAAATACCAGAGCATCATAGTCAAAATCCTTCACTTGCTTGAACATATAAAGTTGAACAATTACGTAAGTCCCCTTGGAATACCCAGCATATTCACATCAACCAACTGAGTCTATTCGCATTAAAGGAACCTTGGAGTCGAACGCATGAACTTTCACGCAATCTTAGCATGCGGAACACTTTGATCAAGAGAGAATAGAGTGACCGTTGGACATTTTATTCTGTGTTGGCGCTGTCATAAAAAACACGTCAACAGGTGGTAGCGTGGAAAGTTCTTTGGCTGGTTATCCACCTTGTTTTCATTTCAATTCAACAGTAGTACTCCACCATATGTTAGCACCTCACCTGTCAAAGGATCTTGAGTGCACATTCTTGGTGTCGAGTTTAATATCTCTCTTTCAGTGTAATCTCGTACTCATTGTTTCAGTAGATCCTACGGATCCTCTGTCCATATGCCCTCCCCTCCTCCTTAAGTGGTTTTAGGGTGCATTCTTGGTTAGAGTTCTTTCATGTACGTTTTGGGTTATGCTAACCTTAATGGGTGCTTGGTTACTTTGTAATTGTCATTGAAAATCAAGAAAAAATTGAGAGAGTATATTTCAATGGTATCAGAGCCTGTTTTCCTGCCATCCTGTGAGTTCCAGTGCTTCAGTTATCAGATGAGAGTCAGAGAAGACCGATACTACATCAGAAAGCAGAAGAGTTTAGTTTCAGCTTTAGAAGTTTTTGAAGTTGACACTTTTTTAGTGATTTGAGAAACTTTGTCTTGTCAGATTAAGGTATGGCTAATGAAGAAGAGTTGAATTTGGCAGAGACACTTTATATGGCTGGAAAGAGTCTTGACAAAGAATTTCAGTCAAAGGAGGATGAAGTAAACATTCTTCATTTGTTAGAATAGTGTTTGAGGCAAGTGAAGCAATTATATTCGGAGGAAATGCAGTTGGTTTAGCTCCTGCAGTGACTTTTTTGAATCAACCCTATTGGTTGAGGCATCCTGATGAAGAAGTAAATTTGCTGGTTACTTCATGCCTCAGTGAAGTAATGAGAATTTTGGCACCCTTGGTGCCCTATGATGATAAAACTGTGAAGAGAGTTCTTCATATGTTCGTAGAAAGTTTTCAAGATTTGGATGAAACTGACAGTGGTTTGTTTCCAAGAAGAGCTGCTGTTTTGAAGACATTTTCAGAAGTAAGATCTTGCATCCTTCTGATAGAATTAAAGATGGATACAGATTTACCATTTGTTTGATTATCTATTCACTTCAACTTGGAGTGAACAGGAAGAGGGGGTGTTTGCAGCTGTTAAAAATGTTCTAATTGACACCATCAAAGAAGCTGATACTCTTCCCGAAAGTGTTCAAGTCCTTCTCAAAAATTCCTTTGAACGAGGAGAGCAGATTTCTCCAACTGCTGATTTGTTAGTCAAAGAAATTTTCAGTTATTGTGAAGAAAAATTAAAGCCATGTTTGAAGAAGACTATTGAGGACAAAGAGGAGATCTCTGAAGCTAAAGAGGAGGATGAAAGTTGGAACCCCTTTGAAGACATTGCAAAAGTTCAATGGGTATCTACAGATTTGCACTCATCCGAGCATTCTGTAGAAGAATGTAATGTGTCAATGGAAGCTTTGAAGACTAGTGAGGTACTCTCGTTTTCTACAGAGGAGAACAATGAGTTGACTTGTGTAAAGAAGCCTCATGTTGAAGATTCAAAGAAAGAACTTTTGGAAACAAAAGTTGAAACAAAGATGCAAGAAGAGGCCATAAGTGCAGATTCAAATAAAGGAGAAGTTCGGTTAGTTGAAGATATGTGTTCAACCAGTGAATTGCTTTTTCACAATTCCAAAGAATGCTGGTTTGAAAGTCAAGTCAAGGAGGAGGAGAAGAAAGAGGAAGTTGAAGTCACTTCCCATTTCAAAGTTGATTTGATCAATTCTCTTGAATCAAGTGTAGAAGACAACATGGAAGAGGAAGCTTCTAGTAGTTATAAGGCAGATTTCTCTTCACCTGAAAACAAGCTAAGGCAAAAAGCGAAGGAATTGGATTTTCCCATGTAGCATCTTCTATCGATACACCTTTCCATTTGATGAGGTATTCTTTGATGATTCTATTCGTTAACCTTTTTTCCCTTGTGTCTATCACTTTATCGGGAAACAAGACCAATTTGCCTTCTTCATTCAAGGGTGGAAGTTCAGTGGAGGGTGTAATTTGCTATCCTAGTGTCTTCTTAAGGCATGATACATGGAATACATTATGTATTCTACTATTTTTTGGGAGCTCTAATTCAATAGTGTGTTCAAATCCTCTATGAGGTGGTCTTCCTGGTGGTATATCCCCAGAAATAAGACTATGTTTATCCAAGATGGGTTGTAAGTCATCATGATGATACTTAGGCTTGTCGCTTGATGATTTAGGAAGGACAAGACATTGTGCAGCCCAAGCTATGTCTCTGTGCCTAAATATGCCTTCCATCTTTTTGGCTGAAACAATTCGGGGAGCTTCATCAAGTAGTTCTTTAAATACCACCTTCTTACCATCCTCCTTGAACTTAAACTCCGTAGTTTGAAAGTTTTGTGAACACTTGCCAATGGACATCATCTATTGGATTCCAAGTATAGTGTCGGTATCACCTAACTCCACAACATAGAATTCATCGGTGACGGTGTAGTCACCAATTGTAATCTTCAATTTTGGTACCTTAGTTAAACATGATATTTGGTAGCCATCCACCGCCATCACACTAATGACTAAACCCTTCATGTTCAACTATTTGGAGTCCTTTCTTAGCAACCAAGGTCGAACCAATAATGTTATGAGTGGCCCCGCTATCAATTAGTACCATTATCTTTTGTCCTTGCAATACACCACGAACCTTAAATGAATTAAACCTTGGATATCCAGTCATAGTGGCAACTATACTGTTCTTACTTCCCTTAGGTGGAAACTCTCTTACCGTTGGGGATTTTTCCTCTATTTCATCTTGCTCGCTACTTAGATCCAATTTGTTTTCTGCATCACTATCGGGCACAATTTGATATAATGAATCTTCCCTTTACCAAGGCATCAATGCCCTGGTGCCCAAGGTTCTTGGCAAGTAAAACAAAGTTTCTTTCTTCCCAACTCTTGCCTGGTTTCTTCATCCATTTTCTTTTTTGGCCATTCCCTTGAGAAAGGTTGTTTTGTTTGGTCTATTTGGAATGATGACCCTTTAGATGGCTGGCATCTTGTTCTTTGTTGCACTAGAGTCCATATCCCTAGCCTTCTTAATGCCTTCTTGAAGCGTACTTGGGTTGAGGGCTTTGACCCAACCCCTTCAAGGTCCATTAGGCCATCCATGAATAGGACAACCAATCTTCTTTCGGAGATGTTGGTAACCAACATTGAAAGCCTTTGGAAGTCTACAATATATTCATCAATGGTTCCATATTGCTTCAATTGTGCCAATTCCTCAAAGTGGAGTTCCAAATCCTTTTTGTCAAATCTCTCTATTAGTTTCTCCATGAATTCCATATACAAAGTGCTTTGTTCATGGCCCAAGGTTGATACCACCATTCATAAGCCACCCCGTCTAGATGTAAGGCGGCATATTTGATTGCTTCACTTTCCAGCATGGGGCTGAGTTGGAAGTATGTATCAACCTTTTGAACCCATGCTCGTGCTATGGATTTTCCCAAACCATCAAAGTATGGCAAGCTAAGCTTACCATTTTTCCTCCTTAGATCATTATTATGGTCTCTATTACCCCTATTAGGTAAATGCTTCCTTCTTATGTCCATGTAGTCTCTAAGGGACGTATGTGTTTGTAATCCTCCATCTAACCAATCTTGGCGAAATTGGTCTTGTAACTCTACCAATGTAGGTTCATTACCTCCTTGTTGTTCTACTCTAGGTGGAAAAGTAGGTATCGTGAATCTGGAACGGGATGTAGGGGCAAGATGATTTGGAGTTCTATTATTGCTTGAATTGTCTTCATGGCCTCCACTATTGTCTACTTGGTTGTTGTTGTTGTTTATATTTATCATGATTTGCGACAACGTATCCAATAATTGAGCCATCCTCTATGAGTAGCTCTTTTTTCGGCCATGAATTGATCCATACGATCAATGAAGTCTCTATCTCCCATGTTTTTGTCTCTTTGTTCAATACTCCTAGATTCAGAGCTATGGATGCCTAGGATATTGGAAGTTGTTCTTCCTTCTGGAGCTCGGGCAGTTTCCTACTATCTTCTTATCTCCCTATTGTAGTGTCTCCTCTCCCTTTCACTCATCCACCTTCACAAGCTGGCAGGTTCTTTAGCTCCAATACCACTTGTAATGTCCCCTTATGGATTTATCTTAAATTTCTCTTCAATCTTAAAAATTGAAATATCAAAATAGGGATAGAATCAATAATTTTAATGATAAACTTTTAGTTGTCGGGATTCTCCATTATGGGAACATAGACAACGTACCAATCCCTGTACCCAAAATTTCCCGTGAATCATTTACATATAAACTAGTCATCTCCTTATTCATTTAACTCACGTACCCTAATTTGATTGGCGTCCTCGTCCCCGTACCAATACCAATACCCTACGTCTTGTTGGTGTGCGTTTTAATACCCGCCATACACAGAATAAAATGCCCAAGGACACTTTATCCTCTCTTGAAAAGTAATTGCAAATACCTAGAAGATAATACAATGACTCCAATGTTTCTTTTGGCCAGGTTATGACATATGGACAAGGTCAGTGGGCGTTGTGATTTGCTGGTAATCACAAGGGGACTTACAGAAAATTCATTTTGCGAGTCGAGGACTTAGACAGTTTTATCATTAAGGCTCTTTCAATGGGTGTTTCAGATTTTCCAAAAAAAGGGGAGAAGGATAAGGGTTTAGAGGTCTAAACTACGCCTAAGAGCTCAAGAGACGGCAGTGATGAGATAAAATAGGGTAACCACACTTTGTTTCGCCTCCTTTGGACAACTACGCAAAGTGGGTGCAATCTTCAAAGGAAGTGATAATAATTTTCATGTTTGAATTGAAAACAAACAGAAGTTAAGCATCCACAAATCAACGGCTCAGACTAACTTTACACATCAAATGCAAATCATCCATTTGACAAAAGTATGAGCTAAATTTTATCTACCACTGCTATCAAATCTATCATCCACTTAACAAACATATAAATGAAATACTAATCTAATTCTACTCTAAGTGTTGAAGGAGAAATATTAAACCTTGCACACTATTTGAAAACAAAAGTGATTCTAAGCAAATCATGCACTAGAGCTTTTATTGACGAAAATAGTCTTGTCGCAACAACATTATACTACTCACTTCACAAATTGTAAATCAGAGTAATCAAGTTTATATAGAGTTCATGAATTTGAATAAACGGCTCAGATTAAAAATGAGCCAATGGCCAAGATCAAAGCAAATAAACCCTAATTAGGGTTTCCCAAAATGACTTCAGTGAACAGAGAGTTGACAGGGTGATGTGGCACTTTGGAGCTATTTTCAAGGAATTACATCCCGATCCTCCCGCGTTGCCGTGTGTTCGATGAATCTGGACACGATCAAGGCAACTTCATCCATGGTGACCTGAGGATGCATTCCGATCCTAAATTCCAGTCCGTCCACACTCTTGGCGCATCTGGCAAAGGTATCCTCCCACTCTGGCTTGGTCTTCTCAAAAGACTCTCGAATGCTTAAGAAGTTCGCCAATTTGACCCAATCCTGCTTCAAAATAGGTCTAGTGATGGCGAAGATGCCTTCTTGGACCTTCCCTTTCAAAACCTCTAACTCCAGGTCATTCTCTCGTAGAGCCTCCTTATCCAGGATATCGGCGATCATGTTGAGAAGTTTGGCCTGAACTTCTTTGACCTGTTCTTCCAATCTGATACCATCAACCTTCACCCTCTCCAAGACTTCGCCTCGTGCCGTCAAGGCCCAATACCAGGTGTGGAAGTCATAGGCTGCTCCTGCTACAATAACACCTACGTCTATCAGCTCCTGCTTAGGAACTCCTTTCAGAATCCTAAGGCAAGGGATTATCCTATCTTGCACATCTGGAAGGTTATCCCACACTTCTGCCAAAGCGGCCAGCCTAGAAAGTAGGGCAGTGGCCTGACCATACACCAGAGTCAACCTCTCCACGAATGCCTCAGCTTCAGTCCCCTTTGCTGCTATCCATTCTCTGGCTTCCCGAACTGTGACCACGTTTTCTTCTATCTCCTTAACGGTCCCCTGTGAAGAGTTCGGAAGTAGAGGAGCTGCCGTGTTGTCTTGATCAAGTGGCTTGATCAAGTGCTGGATATACTCCTTTAGGCGCTCAATTTCTAACTGGCACTCCTTCCTCTTGGTTACCTCCTTTGCCAACCTTGACTTGATAGTGGACACAGAATTGTCCAAGTCTTCAATTTCTTGGCCCTTTGTGGTTGGGCCCAAGTCAATGGTTGTGATGGCATAATCTTGTGGAGCTATGTCCTCCTGTGGCCTGTCCATTGTAGGCACTGCGATCTGCATTGTCCTATTGCCGGCTCCATCTCTTTGTATGCTCGAGAATTTCTTTGCTGGCTTCTTAACTGCAGTCTACGTAAGTCTGGCCAAGAAGTCAGCCATGTCATCCTCTTTTAGCTCCTCCACTGGCGCCTGTACTTTCAACCTCTCTCTTAGCTAATCCAAGATCGTCGGCTGCTCTATGCCTTCATCCTCCGGCCTGTCTTCTCTGTCAGGGACGTCCAGAATTCCCCTAAGGGCTGAAATCATTGCTTCCTAGAAATCCTCATTTTGGGTGTCCACATTTTCATCATCGGACTCCAATATTTTTGTGCCCGTGGGAGATGGTGGCGCATTTTTGTCCGACTAAGGCTCCATATTGTTTTCCGGAATCGGGGAAGGATCCCTAATGTCAGCCAGTGAAGCGTCTACAGTAGCCAGCATCTCCTCAATATTCCTAGATGCGGCCGAGTGTGAAGGCTTTACCTTAGCCTGTTTCTAAACTGGCTCCTTGCCTGCAGCTATCTCCTTCCTTTTCTTGGAAGTGGTGGCCTCTATCATCTCTACGCCCTGGGATGCATCCGCATTGGAAGAATAGGATTCCGCCTCACTCAACATATCATAAGTTAAGGTTATCCTTTTTTGCCTAAGTTCCTGAATCTGTTGATCAACCCACCACTGTGTATACTTGATGACAAGTCTCATCAAAGTATTTAAATCGGCGTGCTCGGATTCTGACCACCTGACCACCGGCAAAGGCAAGCTCTCATCAAGGTGCGGCTGTACCTGCTGTCCATCTTCCTCCAACTGATCCGGCACTCGGCAAAGTTCTATTGCTCTGATCAAACTGACAAGCAATCTGGACCACATCTTTCGCCTAACTTCAAACTCGTCCGCAGCATTGGCCCAAAAATCTTCCAGTTCAACCTTGTGCTTGTACCTCCTTCCATCCACCGTCTTGATGTGATGATGCGGGTCGAAGTGGCTCCTAGATGGATAGGTAACAAAAGGATAATGTTGAATCTCGAGCCTGGCACTATCTGCTGCTTGTGATGATGGGCAAGACTCCAGCATGTTCCCTATAAAGAAGGGAAAGGTTACTGTCGCCTTTTGCTTTGTCCGTTGGAGGCCTTGAAATTCTTCT
The DNA here is from genome assembly GCA_007115665.2 of Sequoiadendron giganteum. Taxonomy (NCBI): domain Eukaryota; kingdom Viridiplantae; phylum Streptophyta; class Pinopsida; order Cupressales; family Cupressaceae; genus Sequoiadendron; species Sequoiadendron giganteum. The sequence continues at coordinate 638,227,979 of CM021100.1, forward strand.
AGCTGCCTTAGTACTTCCAACAGGACCATCTTGTTAATTGGGAAAATGGGCAAACGATATGGGCTCCCAATGAATCCCTGGATTCTGATGTACATATATCGGGGATACTGGATAAACCATGACCCATATTTGCCAATCAGCTTCTTGGCCTCAAGAGTCAGTCGTTGATGCATCCCTCCCTGGAGTATCCTGGTGACATACATAAGGAAGGCGTCGTGAGCTCGCCGGAAGTGCGCCTTTTCTTTCAACTGCAATTGTGGATAGCAATCGTATGCCTTCAGCTCATTTGATCCACTGCCGACTGTGCCCTTGCATATCAAGCCTGCATACTTGTAAGTCCTAGCCAACATGTAGATGACATAAGAACTCATATAAAATGTTTTCATTTTCTCTAGGTTGACAAGCTGCTCGTGGAGGTTGTTGCTAATCATTCGTGACCAGTTAAACATCTTTACGCCCTCTGTGATGTCCTCAATAAAATAGTACATCCATGGCTCAAATGGCACCCCCAAAGGACTGCATGCTATTCTGTTCAGCAAGATAATGATGTCTCCGTAGTCCTCCTTGAAGTCCGTATGCATCAACTTCTTGGGCATTTTCTTGACCGACGGCCTAGGCTTGTCCAGACATGACTTGTTGATGTTGGCGGCACAAAGGTCAAGCTGCTCATCATACAATCTCTGGGCGTCTTCCTTAGTTTTATAAGTGGTCTTAGGATACGAAGGAATGCCAAAGGCCTCTTGTATGGCCAACTCTCCCAGATATGCCAATATTCTCCCGTCAAGCGCCACAATTTGTCTCAACTCAGCATTATAATGAAGCGCACACTCCACCATCGATTCAGCACATTCAAGCGCCGGCGGAAATCCGGCATCTTGAAAGATTCCATTTCTTACCATTCTCCTGGCTGCAGGCGTGGGTAAAGGCCCATTGTGCCCATATACTCTTCTCTTGAATTCATCTAGGTCTATATGACCAAGATTGGTGTCCGAGATGTTTTTCCATTTTGATTTTATTTTAGTCTCTGGCTGCAATCCTTTGTTCGCGAACTTCATCTGTGCTGGCCTGGACATCTCTTCTTGATTGACTGTCAACCTGCAAGTACAAAATGCTTAACATTAATATAAGAACTTTTAAAATCAAATTACTCCGAGTGTAGTTTAGACAAAATCGCACTTTCAGCTTATTAAATTAAAATTTCTGTCAAAAAGCAAGCTGAAAGTAATCAAATTCGCCTACTTATGAATGAAATCCGTGCCGGAAATGAAGTAGAAGATATAAACGAGGTGCAAACACATTGTCGATTAATTTCCAAACCTCAAAGATCGTGTTCTGGCTGCAAATGAATTTAAAAATTCTGAAAATCTGCCAGAGGAAGTGCGCCAATATGCTGGGAAGTACGATTTTCAGCAAAGAAATAAATTACTTCTCTCCAAAAATCATGCTTGTCAACAATAAATTACTTCCTTGATTCTCACAGCAACGTTACTTGCACTAAATTTTCCTTCGCAAACGATTCCCAGAAGATTCGAGAAAGATAGCCTCTTCTCAGCCGAAATTGTGAAGAAATGAGTTGCTGAAACTCATTTTATGGCTGAGAAGTGCGATTTTCCTCAAGGAATTGCTTTCTTTTCTCTAATTTTCTTCCAATTTTTAGAAACGATTTTCTTCTTAGATTGGCAAGTTTGTAATTTCACTTTCAGTTGTCGAGGCAAGTTTCTAATTTTCATCTTTGTGCCACCTCTGTTTGAGATTTTCGAATTTCTCAAAAAATTGCCTAAGTGTTGGAGAAAATATCAAAAGATATTAAATTAATTGTTTAAAATTAATTTTCCAACGTACTTTAAATCTTTGAATCACGGCAATTTTAAATTTATCTAAGGCAGAATAATTTAATCCTCCAAATAATCTCCAGACTTCGAATTTTTTAATTAAAATTCCCTAAGTGTTGGGAAATAATTAAAAATATTAAAATATTTAAAATTCCAACCTGTTTAACCTTGATACATGGCTAAGTTTGTTTGTCCGAGGCAAAATATCTATTTTCCAATTGTCTGCCTAGCTAAAATGTGCTCAATAGTTCATCTGCCAAATTTCAACTTTCTAGGCGGAGTTTTGACCCTTCTGGACATTTTTATTTAGCCAAACGACTCATTTTCTGGGTTGGGCGAACTTGGAGATCTCTGCCACTTTGCCATTTTTTATTAGTGCCTTAGGAATTTTTCCAAGCTGAGAGGGGCGGACTTCATGGTTGCTCTGCCAAACACTCTTCATTTTATGCCAAAGAATTTCATTCCGTTGTGTTGAGGAGTGATTTTCGTGCCGGCCAAACCTCTTCTTCCTCTGGACATTTCTCCGTTTTTCATGCCTTAGAAAAATTTACCTTTCAAAGTTGGACGAATTTCTTATAATTCCTTGCCAATGGCGTATTTTATTCTTCATTTGTCTTAGGCGAACTTCACACTTTTCTTGCCATGGCGAATTTTATTCGTGCCTTGTCCAATGGCAAACTTCACTTGTATTGGCCATTTAATTCAATTTCTAGCGAATTTCCCTTGCAATTTCACGCCTTCCAAACATCTTGGAGTGAACCCCTTCATATTTTTACTCTTCTCCAAACATCTTGGGGCGGACTTCATAGACTTCTTGCCATTTTAGCATATGGCGGACTTCATAGACCTCTTGCCATTTTCCTTAGGCTGGGCGGACTTTGACTATTTTGTGCCATGGGCGGACTTGCTTTGTCTTGCGCCATCCACCTCTCTCCAAACATCTTGGGCGGACTTTAGCTTCCTCATGCCAAGGGCGGACTTGGCTTCCTTCTTGCCATGGCGGACTTGGAGACCTCCATGCCATGGGCGGACTTCAGCCTTGGCTTGCCAATGGCTACCTTTGGCATGCCAAAGGTAGGGCGGACTTCTTAGACTTCATGCCATTCCTTCCTTGAGGTCGCCATCTTCATGACTTAGCCATTTTTCAAAACTTTTGCCATTTTACCTTGATTCTTTTGACATCTGGAGGCGTGTTGATTTCTTGCCTGATGGAATCCAAAAATAGAAACTTTCCAAAAATAGAAAAAGCAAAAAGCATCCCTAAAAATAGGAACTCCAGAATGGCCTAAAAATGCCGAAAATCAAAAAAGCAAAAAGCAAAAAAGCAGAATCCCTAAAAAATAGGAAGTGTCAGAATTGACCGAAAGCAATGGCGTTCCTCGTCTACTGGGTCTTTTGAGCATTTCCATGGCGTTTAAGCTTTCAAATGGGTTCAAAATTTCAACTTGGCCGGACTAACTCTCAAAACCTTATTCAAATTTAGGACTCTAAACTAGCAATTCAGAGGGCGACATCAAAACTTGGGGGTCCCCATTTGCAATGAGGCAATGTGTGAAATAGGTCACAACACGTCTCCCGGCAACTATGGTCATAAACTTTAATCTTATTAAGAGAAACTTTCAAAGGCTAATGTTTACTTGATTATTGGACTTATATATGTATATAATAGTTAATGATACACTAATAAGAATGAACTAATACATGCTATAAATTCTGATATGTAATCTGCAATTATAATTGTTTTAAAAATGCAGAATGGACACAACAATATGGATGTGATTTCTGATCTCTCTATCTGATTATATGCATATGGATGTGGAGCAAGATGGTGCCTATCCTTATCGCTGTCTCTGAATTATGTCCTTCAACTTATGCGAATTGGGTCCTTGGCTAGGTGTCTGATTTTTGTCAATGATTTATGCAGCCTGTACAATATGATCCAAGGCTCCCAAGGAGCGCTTGATACCTGCTATTAATGCTGTATGAATATCCAAAACCTAATCGATGCCTTCCTCACTCAATTCCTTATTCTACTTGTAGTTCTATGGAAGGAGACGTCACTTCCAAAAATCTCTTGCAAAAGGGTCGCCTCTTTCAATCTACTACCTTTCATAAACTTAATGGCTACCTTTCGCATAATCATTTCATAAATGAATAGCTGCACCCTTATTTATCTCTTAACACATGCGATTTTATTCTTTAATTTATTTAAGTTTCTTAAGTCAGCCAAGTATTATTTAATACTTTATTTTAATAAAGGGAGGTCTAATCTATGATTATTTCTCCCATCAGCATATAGTCGGCCTTCTGCACATTTTCTCCCTTATCTTTAAGTTTTCTATCACTGCTTTGGGCACGATAAGATTTGAATTCTTTAGAGGGTCGAGGGGGTTATTACATTGTTAGTGTATTTTGTTATGGTTTAAAATTGAGAAAAGATATAAAGACCTTGTTTTCCCTTAGTATTTAGAGAATGGAAATTCTGGAAATATCAAATATATGAAGTTGCAATTTTAGGTACAATGTGATTTTGACTAAATCTTTCAAAGGAAATGAGTATAGGATCAATATATTCAAAGCCATGTGCGAATAATATTATTTTATTAATTCCCGCATTAAGTGATTGACGAAACATTGAATTAATATAATAAGTGATAATGAATTATTTGGGAGGGAACTTGCCTATATTCCTTCAAAGGAAATCTGTATAGGATCATTATATAATTATATTCAAAGCAATGTGTTTTGTAAGGGTATGCTAGGAAAGAAAATAACAAGTCAGCGGATGTGAATTTCTACTTGTATTCGGTTGTTTAGATTTGAAAGTGAAATTATTTAAGTGATAGATCCATTAACAAGTTGAACTCTAGTAGTTATAACTATGTAACCATTTCATATTGTTTTAGTGTTCAAATTTACACAAAAATATATAAATTAGAATATACAGCTCTTTGGTAAGTTTCCAAGTTAAATACCCCCGTTAATGGGGTCTCTAGCATTCAAGCTATGGCAGTTGTGAGAGCTAAAATGGTCTGGCAACCACCAAATGTGGTTCAAACTAAATTTCAATGGTGCGTCTAGAGGTGACCCTAGCCTCTCAAGTGTGGGCTCTATTCTACGAAATTGCAAATGGGAGATAGTGAAGGAACTCAGAGTTCACCTCCTAAAAGGCACAAATAATGTTGTTGAATTGAGCGTGTCCTTCGCTATGGATTGGAATTAGAAGTCAAGGGGAAAGTGAAGATGTTGGTTATAGAGGGGGGCTCCCAAATTATTATGTAATATTCCCCCCTAATTTTTCGATTTTTTGACCAGCACAAACACCACTGTTAGCATTAGCTCCAAATATAAACCAGCTTGTAAAGTAACCCTCCACCTTTTGATCACCAAGATCCCAATGTGAGCGAGGTGAGAGTATACGGTGTCGGGGATCGTTAGCAACTGGAAATTGAAATTACAATGCTTGCTAGGCAGCTAGCCGACCATGAAATGAAAATAAATGCTGGAAATACAAAGTAGGTAGATAACTGACCATGAGCTCAACCACTTATTCAGCGGGAGCGAAGATATTACAATAATGAGGCGGCAAGCCGACCATTTAATCCTCACTACCACTTGTTCAATGGGCGGAATTTATTAAACTTAATGTGCTGAAAATAAAATGCTTCAACCACTTATCCAGTGGGGAGCTAAATACAAAACTTAATTGCAACAAATAAATAAATGACTGTTAGTACTACTAACCAACCTTACAATGAATGAAATCAGCTGCAAAACATGTCAAAATAAAGGTCAAATACAACGAATGATTAAGGACATTATCCTTAACACTTATACCATGATTACAATCAGATTTTAGCCACTAAACATCAGAAAATCAGAATTACTTCAAGTATGATTAGAAACAATAAAACACAAAAATCAAACCATCAAGTAAGAGTATCACCAAAATGGACGGAGCTCTTCAAATATAGCTCTGGAAGACTTCAAATAGCAGTCAAATGAAGCCTCTAACCAAGGCATCCAACCTCCAATAGTCAAGTGGTGTCAAAACAGCAGCAAGGACTTGGCACGAATCTCAAAGCATCAGCAATGAAGTGGTACAGCCTCCAAGAAGGTCGACCTCCTCTAGAAAAATCAACACTCAAAAATAAATTCCATAAACTTGCAATTCTAGGTGCCCTTCACAGTAGAACAGCATGAGCTAGTACCCAGAATGAAATAAAAATCGATGGCAAAGCTATCAGCAGAAATCCACTTCAGCCATGATGTTCAGCAGTAGTGATAAACAGGTTATACAGCAACAACTTGTTTATAAAAATCAGTAAGTAAACTCTATCCACACTCCTGAATGAAGCATGGTCTTCAGTCACCATCTAGGAAGCCATAGTTTCAAGCCCAAAGAATGGCATAGAAAAGCTAGAGAATACGCAATCCTCGTAAGAAAGTCTGAACTCAGTTCAACAACATAACATTATGAATTTTCCCAAAAGATGAGAATGAATGAGCAAGGCTTCAATAAATAAGCTTCAACAGGCAACTGAATCAACTTGTAACCTCCAAAAAATAAAACTCTTCAATTCCCCCAAGGGACGCCCATCTCCAAAAATGCACTTTTAAATATTTAAAATACTTTAATATTCCTTCCTTGGCGTCCACCTTTTTCAATTTGCAAAAGGAATATTAAATTACCTTTTTAATTTCTCCCTAGGCATCCAAGGTAAAAGCATTTAATTTAACTTTGAAACAATATTAAATTTCTCCACTTAGGCGTCCAAGACATGGCCCCATTTTTAAAACAACTTTGAAGTCATCGCCTAGGCATAGGGGTACAAAACTCAAAATATAAAATTGACTAAGTGTTGAAACTCAATCCAAAGGAGAGATAAAAACCAACGCCCAAAACTGATTCTGCCAAATTGCTAGAAATAGCATGATGATCTGAGCTGAGTTGCTAATGATGCCACTGCCAAAAATAGACTTACTAAAAATAGCAAATGCTAAAAATAGTAAGTTCACTTCAAACTAAATAGAATGCCAAATTGAGTAGAACACGTGACTTACTATAAATAGTAAGTGCCTGGACAAGTTGACGGATTCAGATGCATGTCACACCACCATGGAGATCTCTGAAAAACCTAAAAACCTTTCCTACATGCAAGGAACCAAAGAGAAATGCATGTCATTTTCTCAACATGCATGTTACCTCATCCTGAAGCTCTCCAAAAACCCAGAAAGCTCCACCAGGCCTGCATCAAAAACTCTCACATGCAAACCTTCAAAACCTCCTATAAAAGTGGAAACCCTAATTTCCATTTCTACTTAGCCTACGAATTTCCGAGAATAGGCTAAAACCAACTGAAGAGCGTAGGGCTAAATTGGGGACATTACATAATACCAGTGCCTAGAGCTCCTCTGATGCTTTGATGATTACCAAATCAAGCATATCTATCAAAAGGGTAACAAGGAAGTCGATGCACTGGCCAATGAGGCCATTGACAATGTCACTTCTGCCACCAACGTCACCAATCATCATGTTCAAGGCGGTCAATCGGAAGGCACTAGCACTTCCCACGTTCTTCTCGAATGGCAGGTGAGTGTTCTACATGTTTCACATGGCAAGGTGGTAGTGCAGTACTACACAGGTGAGTTGGCTTGTGTTGCAAGATCGCCATAAATAATTCTAAAGCATGTAAAGGACAGTTGCAGAAGGTGGTAGGAATTGGAGGAGATTTTATCCCCGTGCAGGGCATGGGATGGCGGAACCGCAAACTATATCTTTGCGGTCAAGGGTAAAGCCATCCATTGGACTCGTCAGTTGTGGTATTTGGTGCTCGGCAAAGATGGATACCCCCATTCAGCTCACTTGTTTATGCTAATAGATGGCTTTTTTGGGCGACCAAAGGCTGAAGGTGGTGATGAAAGAATTCAATGGGAGGTCGTTGAAGGCCATGAAGATGGTTCTTGGAGAAGGATTTTTGGTGGAGGACGGAAGATATAGGGTCAACATTGATCACACCTCGCTTTGTGGCCTACCTCTTAGACCTTGGCGAGCTCAAGGATATGGTGTGGGAGTTGGTGTATGCTATGTTCAAGAAACATAACTTAGGGGGGTTGGAAGATGTTTTGAGGGCAGCTCGCTATGGTTTTGGTGTCCCGTGGCCAAAGGACATACAAAGGGTGCTCAAGGAAGGCGCCCTGGTGGAATTGCTTCCCTTCCTTGGCAACTTTCGCACCAAGACCCTAATGCAACACAAGGCCATTGTTGAAAAGGGGAGCCAATACCTAAAGAAGGTGAATAACTTGGAACTGATCGAGGATTTCGAGTGGATAGGGGAGTTCGATGAAGCCCCTGGGGTGGGGATGTAAATGTTTTTTCTCTATGCTATGTGAATACTACATAATATAAGCATGTATGCTCATTTTGGCCACAAGCCCACTGTGTATATATGCCTGCATGGCATCAAACAGTATTAACTCCTTTTGATAATATATAATGCAGCCCTACTGTTCTTACGGATCAAAAAAAAATTCAAGTTAAATTGCAAAATCTGGAAGTGGCTTTTTCTGAGCCCATTTTAAGCAATTTGTAGCCTGCATCTGTTGTAACAAATTTGGTGCTTTCAGCAGGAGAGAAATTACTTTTGATCATGGCAAATACCTTCTTACCACAGCAATCTCTGTGTTAATCCTGTTACCACAATAATCTCTCTATTTTCTGTAGCAATCCCAAGTTAACCACAGAAAACACTCTATTCATTGCAGTAAGTGCCAACTTACTGCAGCAATCTTGTTGTTTGTCAAAAGGCAATAATGCTTTCACTGCCTGTGCAAAATACAATATTTTCCATAGTGCAGGTTACAGGTTGTTCCTTGTCTGATTTTATGCATTTTTTTAATCTTTCATATTTTTTCTGAAGCTCATGTTGACTAGGCTTCATCAGAAAACAGAAAAAGAATGTTTAAATTATGCCTTCCTATCTTTTATGCAATTTGTGTGTTTGAATTGTTTGCAAACAAAGAAAGAGAAAGGAGTAGGAAAAAGCCTAATGGTTCATCATGTCTAAGTTACTCATTTTGTTGTTTTGTGTAATATGGGTGGTTTACATCTCATGGGAAAGGCTAATCCTCCCCCCCTCTCTCTCTCTCTAAATCTGTGTACTTAGCACTGTACCCATATGAGAACTTTGAATCGCATCAAGTTTTAAGTTGAAGTCATTGCCCTGAGTGGCCTTAAGTAAGTCTTTCAGAACCTGTCTTGAATGTTGTGTCTTGTCGTCCTTTGTCTTTTCCAAACCTTTGCAAGACTTGGAATAGTATTGGTGCATGTGTAAAAAGCAAAAGTGTGTGCTTATCAAAAGGATTCAAAACATCAAAGAAAAAATTTCCAATTTTTCTAAGGATTCACCATGATCAAAAGAAAAGCTACAAAATCATCCAAAGTCACCTATCCAAAAGTCTATTTTTAACCTACACTACCTATCACCATTTTCAAAGAGAAGAGAATATTCTAGAATTTGCTATTTTTAGCTAGAGCTAATTATAGTCTATGTCATTTTTAGCGTGAGGAGCATGTTCTATATTTAACCTTCCACTATTACGAGAATTTACTCTTTATAACCTTGAGTGAGCTATTTTTAGATCTCTTGCCATGCAAGAGATGTGAGCTTTAAGTCAATAAATTCAATCTACAACTTAATTAGAGTTTGCATGGTTTTGGTTTTAGTATTTGAGGATAGGGTTTTGTAACAAAATTGCAATTTATGCAAATCAATTATCCTTAAAGTAGAAGTAGCAATCAGATTTTTATTTATTTTCATCCAATACCTTTGTGAACATTATAAATAAGTCTTATTTTGCACTAATATTTTAAAATGGTAATTGTCAAGCCTACATATCGTTGAAATTGTTGTTTACCAAGTATTTGAGATTGTTAATCCAAAATTCAATGTTTATTTGCTCAATGGGTTTTATTATGCCTATATTGCTTCTAAGTGTTTATTGAGATGTTTTGTTGTGTACTGAGATATATTAATAGCTTCTACCAAATTTGAAAGCTTTGTATTGCACGTCTTTTTGAAGTTGGAGATCATGATTTTGTACCGAGTCCTTCATTAACTTTACCAAAACCATCATGTTTTTATGTATTAGTCTTTTTAATTTGTATGTGTACTTATTATACAATCTCTACATTTATCTTAACAACACAAGCATGTAGCTATAGAGATTTCTTTCAATCAAAAAGTTCAAAAATATCTTATCCAATGCTAACATGCTAAATAGCCTTGTGCTCTAGATTGAGAAAACAAAAAATAGGTTTTTATTTAGTTTGTTTGTTGCATACTCAAAATCACCTAGAAAACACTATAAAGTTTGCAAATAAACAAGTACATATTGTGTAGTTTAGGTTACTTTTTAGTTTAATGGGAGCCTTCCCTTCCAATTTAAAGAATAATGCTACCATGCATTTATTCTATTTTGTATCGCACTGAAACGTGTGAATTAAAATGCTAACACTTGGTGAAGAAATGATTTTGTTATTATGACTAGACTTAGGGAAACAAAGCAAACAATCTTTCTTATTGAATCTATGTTGATATGTTGAATGGAATGACCCTTGGTACTTTAGAATATGCAATTCATTTTTATTATGTTTGTATATTCACTCTCTTATCTCATTCATTTCTTGAAAGATTGACTCAAATGAACGAAGTTATGCTACCTGTTGATTTGCAAAGGGAAATGAAATGAACTATTATGATGTTTAATTAGACATCTTAAACATGCTTCATTTATTTAGCATTTTGAAGTGATGCGCTATGCCTTCCATCTAGAACCCTTGCATAGTTGGAATAACCCTAGGGTAACAATCTTTAGGTGCCACCTTTGTTGGTGCCTTTCTCTCTCGTAGCACTTACCTTCTACAACATAGAATATTCCTCATAATGCATGCCACTCATCTTTCCCTCGCATTCATCTTATCTCTTCTCCATCTCATGCAGTTTCTTACACCTATCTTTTGTGAATTGTTTGTACCAAGTGGCGTCACATGTGGGAATGATGTGTATTGTGTTTTTTGCATTGCCACATGTGATGTATGAGGTTTCCAAAATTGCCAGAGTTTTGCTTAATTTTGCCTCTAGCAATTTATGGTCATTACAATTGTCATAAGAAGGCCCCAAGCAAAGAGATAGTGACAAATCATCGTGTTTATATAGACTATGCCCACAGATCAATTAAAAGGTAACTACACACCAATGAAAACGTTATCAAATATTTTGATGATTGGATTCATGAAATGAAAATGGAAACTGATAACTTCACCATCTGGAACCTACCATGGTTTGAAGTGGTCATCTTCAGGAGAACATTTCATCTATCCCAATCCAAATCAATACAACCTTCCATAGAGGATAAAAATTGATAGATGTAACTATTTAATTATTACAGCTACCATAAAAATTGGTAGATGTAACTAAGTATGTATTATAGCTACCTATAGGTTGTAACCATCCTTTGTACTCACAAAAGGGAGTTTAGAGGAATAGAAAGATTTCCCAAAGAAATTGTTTTTATTGTCTTAAAACTTTAGAAGTCAGATAAGTAAGATCTTAGGAATCTATGGGCTGGTAGAGCCTAGAATTGTATGCCCCTATTTTATTCCTTGGGTTAAAAGGATATTGAATCAAACTTTGATTTTCTCAAAAACACTCAGCTGATGAATCATAAATACATCACTTTTAATTCCTGGAATAGTCTCAATTATTAATTATTTCTAGCTCATTTAAGTGAACTCGTGAGGTGCTTTGTGTAACATTATGCGAGTCTAGGGAAGTCATATAAATCAAGAGGAAAGACACACTGATAATGGGAGTCCATTGCAAATGGGCTTGAACTTGATCTATTTTGATAATCCTTGGACTCAATCACAAACTCGATGCTGCCCTATGTTTTAACTAACATTAAGGTTGATATTATATCTCCACATTTTTCAAATACTTTTAATTAGAAGACGAGAGAGAGGCTGAAAGGAGGGTTTCTATGTGTGAAGGACTACTGGCATAGCCCGTGAGAGGTTTCCACACGAGGCTATGGAGGAGGCTCGGCCCTCCACGCTGGATCTCACTTGCGGGTACAAGCCCTTCTGCCACATTGGGTTTTTCATTATCTTGTATTTCAAAGTTGTGATTCCATCGGTGTGAAGTGTATTTTCTAGGGAAATCCGCAGACGCGTCCCCTGCCTAAAATGGCTCGTCCCTGTCCCTGAGACGTCCTAGGAATAGGGGAACGGCTAGGGGACGGTCCCCTGGCATCCCCTTTTTTGCTTAGAAACCAGGATACGTCCTCCAAACAAGGGATCGGTCAACCAAAAAAAGGGGGGGCCACCTAACTGTCCCGAGGACAGCAAGGGGATGGCTAAACGTCCCTCAACCATCCTGGGGATGACCAACCGTCCCCCGCATCATTGCATAGTTAAATTTTTTTTTTAAAAGCACTTTTAAAAACCCAAAAAACCCTAATTTCATGGATATTGTGGGCCCCAACATAATATGCTACCTTATGAGGAAAAAACATTTCTCATTTCATTCATTTGTGCAATTGTTTGTGAAGGCAAGAAGGAGCAGCCAAAGGTTTGAAAAGGTAGCCATTGAAGGAGGAAGAATAGTAGGTTAAAGGAAGAGAAGAGGTTGAAGCTAGTTTGTTGGGAGTGCAAATCCACCAAAGAGGTATGCATTTCCTTTCCTTCTTTTTTTTTCATTTTTTTTGCAAAATTTCAAGCATACAATGTCTGATTTTTTTTATTGTTTTGCATTTTTCAGTTGAAACTTGCATTCAAAATTTAGAAAAAAAACATGGGCAGCAGTGGGAGTGGGAGTGAAAGTGAAAATGAAGTGCAAAATAGAAGAGGAAGTGGTGAGCGTGTTAGTGGAGAGCAACCAAACCCATACAAATGCCTTTCAACAATCATGGAAACCTATGCAAAGGGCCCTTTAAACAAACAAAAAGACCTTTCCTTCAATATGTTACACCCGTGGGCCAAAGACAAAAAAATTCAAGGGGGAGTAGGATGTGGAATTACCATGTTTGCCATAAGGATTTTAGGGGCAGCTACACAAGGGTAAGGTGTCATTTTTTGGGTGAGGTGGTCCATGGGGTTAGAATGTGTCCTGAGTTAAAAGAGCATGAAGCAATAGAGTGCCAAAGATTGCAAATGGAGGTGGATGGGATTCAAGGTGGCTCATCTACTTTTCCAAGTGTGCAATCAACTATGCTTATTCCTTCCACGGTTGGTAGTAGTGAAGTTGACACAGGAGGAAAGAGGAAGGTGAGTGGTAGTGGGAAGGGAGCTTCAATTGAGTCTATCTTTAATAGCCAAGCACGAGAAGCCACAGAATCTTCCATTGCCAAATTCCTTTTTGCCCATGCCATCCCATTTCATGTGGCCCGTTCATCTTATTTCAAACAAATTATTAAAGATATAGCCACTATTGGTCTTTCATTCATACCCCCTGGAGATCATAAGCTATGCACCACCCTCCTAAACAAAGAGTACTCCAAAGTTAATGTGCTAATGGAGGATATGAGGCAAACGTGGATGAGGACAGGTTGCTCTATAGTGATGGATGGGTGGACTGATGTTTAGACATCGGCCACTCATCAATATCATAGTCACATGCCCTGCTGGTTCTTATTTTCTTAGAGCCATAGATTGTTCGGGGAAACATAAGGATGTAAACTTCTAGTTTTCCATTTTGAGAGATGCCATAGAGGAGGTTGCGGCTGCTAATGTGGTGCAGGTGATCACCGATTCAACATGTGTGTGCAAATCGGCTGGTTTGATGGTGGAGGGTACTTATAGGCACATCTTTTGGACCCCATGTTGTGTTCATGCATTGAACAATGCATTGAAAGACATAGAGAAGTTGGATTGGGTGAAGCAAGTGGTGGCAAAAGCTAGAGATATTCAAATGTTCATTTGCAATCACCACACCTCACTTGCTCTCTTTAGATCATTTTCAAAGGAGTTTCTCAAACTTGTAGAGACAAGGTATGCCACTTTATTTTGTTTCACTTTCAAATTTTCAAATTTTGAAAATTCAAACGTTTCAATTTGTATTCTAAATTTGATTTTATTTTAATGAATCATTGAATCAATGAATATAGATATGCCGCATACTTCATCTTGTTGGAGAAGATGTTTGAGGTGCATGAGCCTCCACAATTGATGATGGTCAATGCAAAGTGGACTAGATGGCCTAATTCAAGTTCTACTCAAGGAAAAGCCATCAAACAAAAGATCCTCAATGACGATTGGTGGTACAATGTGAGGTAAGATATATTAGATTGCTGATTTTCATATTAAATTTCTGATTTTAATATTTTAATTTTATTGTCCAATGTTCTAACTTTTGAAGTTTCTAACATATCAATTAACTTGTCAATTAATTTTTTTGAACTTTTTGTTTACATTTTGCAGATATATTTGCTCCTTCATCTCGCCTATTGTATGTCATCTGATATGCTGATACAGACTCTCCTAGTCTTTGAGAGATATATGAGACATTTGACAGTATGCTTGGGAAGATCAAGCAAACAATTTTGACAAAGGATCCCACTTTGGATTTACATGAGCAACACATTAGGCCCATTTGACACGGAGGTGGAACACAATGAATACCCTGCTTCATATGGTTGCCTTTGCTCTAAATCCCAAATGGTATGCACCAAGGGATGGTAGGGTGCCTCCATGTGATGACCCAAAGGTTTTAGATGGGTTCACACGGGCCACTGATAAGATGTATTCAGCAGAGCAAACTTCAATACTTCGGACACAATTCCTTGACTTTGCTAATCTTCATTGCCCAAATTTGAGTAAACCACAGGCGAGGTTGGATAGAGCTATATTAGCTCAAATAGACCCTATTGGATGGTGAACATGGCATGGCAGGGATACACCGCAGTTGAAGACACTTGCTACTCGTCTTCTTGCACAGGTTGCCAGTTCCTCTACTGCAAAGAAGAATTGGTCCACATATAACTTTATCCACTCCCTTAAGAGGAATAGACTTACCTCTAGCCGAGCGGAGAAGCTAGTGGTTGTGCATAGTGCTCTTCGGCTTCAAGATCATCAGACTCCAGAGTATCGACAAACTCCAACTCTACAATGGGATATTGATCCTGAGGACGCGGCTCAGGTTGATGAGGTGGAGACAACAGAGCGTTTGGTTGGGATTCCGTTGATTGAGGCTGAGGTAGACCATCACAATGGCAATGGCAGTGACTCAGAGGATGACTCTAATTTTGATGCAATTATGGGAGATGCGGATTAGGAGCAACAATGCTACTGCTCTTTGTTTATTGTATTTTGATTTTCATATCATGATTCATAATGTAGAACTTTAAACTTTAAAACAATATGGCAGCAATGTAGCATTTAGGCATTTTGATATAAGTTTATAAATTATAACTTGAAGGTTGTTTCATGATTCAATTTTGAATGCATATTGAGTATTGACAAATAATGTTGAGCACAAATGTTATATGTTAAGGTTCTATAATGTATATTATGCATGCCTTATCCATGTTTTCATATAAATATTTAAAATTTCTCTATATTTTATATAGTCGTCCCCACACTGTCTCCAAATTTGGCCTCAAAATCCAAAAAATTGGGGACTTTTCCTACCATCCCCGTCCTAGAAACTTGGGGTAACATTGGTATTTTCATTCCTATTCTCTACCCTTGTTCATTTGAAATTAATTGTAGAGACTCTATTTGATAATGGAAGGAGATACGGATCCACCGATGGCTCAGCTAAAGGGCCGAACTCGAAGAATGGCAGCAATGCATACTCAAAATCATTTAGGGATATTGTGGCGGGAGATAAGGAGCCCTTGTCGCCTAGTGCGAAATTCATTGTGCAAGCACAAGAGGACAAAGAAAATGAGGGAGACGAAAGGCAAGGTAAGTGCCTTGCTACTTCCTCAAAAATGGATATTTTGGTTCCAAGCCCTGATTTAAATCAAACAATGTGTGAAGAGGATTTCAGACAATAAAATGTTGGAATATTTCTTGTGGCCATGGACATCTCCAAGGTCTTGACCAAAAAGTATATGGATGAATGGCTTGCTAGTGTTTGGGTTAAAAAACTAGGGATTCATTTCTCATTTTGCAGAATAAAACAAAGGGGTTTATTCGCAATTTTCTTAAAAAATCATTCTATGCAAGAATATGTAATAAAGAAACAATTTTGAAGCATTGGAAAGGCAGTCTTTCAGGCACTAGCATGGTCGCCGAATGCCCTAAATGATGAAATTTTGGCTCTATGGAGCCCTAGATGGGTAGTCATTAAACAAATTCCCTCTGTTGATGTTAATGCAGCTATGGTCTGCACTTCATTCGCACAAGAAGCACATGAATTAAATGAATAGCCTTCGGCTATTTAATTCATGATTCCAATACTAATAATTGCAAAGGGCCGACCCCTTTATGGTTCGCATATTTTGTTATAACTTGGGCCGACATTATTATATTCATCATTTATTGTGTTTCCCTAAAGTGGCCGACCTAAATGAAGAGGCGCCTTATGATGTATAAATATAAGGTCATTTGTCATTGTAAATCAAATTCGATATCAAGCAAGTTCGCACTATTCTTTATGAGCAGAATTCGCACCTTATAGCAGCAGCTCGAATTCAAGGAGGATTTCATAGTCATTGCATTGTTTGTATTTAGAAGAAGGGCGAATACATTGTATCAAGCATTGGCCATTGTTGGACCTGAGTTGTAAGCAGATTTCTGCTCTTGTGTTACTTTATATAAGAGAATCATTTGCTGGGTTTTTCTCCCTCAAGAGGAGGGTTTTCCCAGGGTATCTTGTTCTGTTCATTGTCTTATATGTTGCAATTATATTAAGTGTTTTTATTGTTCAATCTGATCTATGAAAAACTAACACCCTCCCCGCCCCCTCCCCATGTCTAGAAATTTATACCGCTTCTTCTTGAACCATACAAAAGTGTTATCAAATTAGATGACACTAAGTCCTTGCAAGATTCAAATGCTAGGGCATTAGTCTCATTATTCTTTGGGGTTGATATCCCAAAGTGGTTGTTGATAAAACTTGATAATGGTGATGTCAAATGCGATATTGAAATGCTTGAAGGGTTGAATGTGTGCTATCTTTGTAGAAGAGAGGGACACGTAAAAAGAAACTGCCCTTTGATAACAAGGAAGAATAATAATTTTAAGCCCTCCAATGGGCATAATGGAAATACATCCTCTAAGCAAAGGAATTTCAAAAGTCAAGAGGTCGAACTCAAAGGCATCGGGGCTGCTGGCTCTGAGGTGGTTGTGGAAACCCCTAACCATAATGTGGATATGGAAACCCTAAACGATACTGTGAATATGGAAACCGATAAAATGAACAATGTGCAGGAAAACCTATGCCAAAAAGATGGGTTTGAATCACACTCCCAGCCCGAGGGTGAAGCAATAATTTCTAACAATAACTACTCAAACAAGAATCTTATTCAGAATGACAATCTAATAAAGGTCTTGGAAAACCTTCCTTCGAACTCATTGTTCGAGACTAAAGATAAATGTAAAGAGGATGGCCTCTCAAATGAGGCCAATAATAAGCAACACCCTCCCCAAGAAGGGGTTATGGGTAATACCAGAGGGAAAAGAAATGCACAACAAATAGTTATGGCCAGAATAAGGCAAAATATCCTAGAAAAAGAGAAAGAGAGAAATAGTAACAAGGATAATGAAGCTAAAGAAGAAAGATTCTTTATAAACAGATGCAAAAATCAAGAGTCAAAAGAGTGCAATAATGGAAATCTCATAGGCAATGAGGTTCTTCAAGAGGCTTCCTCTCAGAATAAAGAATTAAACGTATCTTCCATGGTAAAGCAAATGGTGAATGTATTAAAAGCAATCCACCAATATCCAGCAAGATACCATTCGTGGATTAGACTTAGACCATGCAAAAAATATGGAAAATGATAAGGACCTCGGTTGCCTTGAATCTCAAATGGGCCAAGGTACCGATGATATCCTGATGGATACGAGTGTATTAAGTTCTGAGGTAATGGACACATATAACAAAGAAATAAGCACTAGCTAGGAATCTGATAAAGTTGGACTTAAAAGGACACCAAAAACAGACCTCGGGTCTAATAACACTGGCAGAAGTGATGAAATATCACTTGATTGTCCAAAGAACCAAGGGGAATTCAGGTTGCTTGGAAGCACTGACAACTCAGACGACATAGGGGTTTCAGCTACCAGGGAGGCCATAGAAGGAGGGGGCAGAAACTAAAATTGGGGTGTTGTAAAGAACAAGAAAGACTCTGAAAAAAGAGAAAGGAACAATCATTCCAACAAGGAGAGGTAGCTTTAAACATATGGCTAAACAAAAAAGAAAAAATAACAGTGATGTTATCCAAACTCCCACTTAAAAGGATAGAAACGGATGCATGGATGCCTAAATGTTTTGCTAACTTCAAAAATGGAAAGGAATCTTCTAACCTAGTTTCGAATGACCCTTAACTGCATTTCATGGAGTGTAAGAGGGTTAGAATCCCCAAACAGAAAACAAATTGTAAGGAGATTCCTTAATCAGGTCGAAAATAAGGATGTGGTTCTCATCCAAGAAATTAAAGCAACAGGATTTACACTTGAAACAAGTCTGAATTTTATATGCAGGGAGGCAATACATTATGTCACCCAACATGAAAAAGGAAGGGGAGGAGGGGGGGAAGGCTATTATCCTCATCTCCAAAGAGTGGAATCAATTTGTTACTAGTTTTGGTGTATTTCCTTGTAATAGGGTTGTCTAAATTATCTTAAAAAAGGATGAAAATACATTTGGGATATGCTCTATATATGCACCCAAAGAATATAAAGAAAGAATTAAGCTATGGAACTAGTTGTATAACCTAGAAAATATACCATGGATCCTCGGTGGGGACTTTAACATGATTGAGAAGTCCGAAGATAAATATGGAATGGAAATGCACCCAATGAATATAAAGAAAGAATTAAGCTATGGAACTGATTGCATAACCTGGAAAATATACCATGGATCCTAGGTGGGGACTTTAACATGATTGAGAAGTCCGAAGATAAATATGGGGGGGTAAATATGGAATGGAAATGCACCCAATGAATATAAAGAAAGAATTAAGCTATGGAACTGGTTGTATAACCTAGAAAATATACCATGGATCCTAGGTGGGGACTTTAACATGATTGAGAAGTTCGAAGATAAATATGGGGGGGTAAATATGGAATGCAAAGGAAATGAGAAGCATTTTTGGATGAGGATGAAAGCTAAGCTAAACCTTGCTGACCCTATTGAGGGGCAGAAAAAAGAATTCCCCAGCATCTGGTTCACCTGGAGTAATTACCAGAAAGGGGACAGGGGAATATACTGTCGACTAGATAGATTTTAAATAAACAAAGATCATTTTATTACAAGCTCTCTTAGAGATGGTTGTAAAGTAGTACATCCCTATACATTATCAGATCACATCCCATCAAAACAAGAATCATCCTTAAAAATGCACAAGGGAATGAAAGGAAAAAAGAGGGAGGCTTCCTCCTCAATACAAAACTGCTAGAGGATGAAGCTTATATTTTGCTATAAAGACCCTAAGGGGCATTAACAATTGGATGCACAAAGGAAAAAGTGCAATTGAGAAATGGGAAATCAACACTAAGGGCTGGAAAACATTGTTTCAAACAATCGGCAAGAAAAGGGCAATGGATAGGAGAAAGGAGGGGTTACTCCAAGAGGAACTACTCCATGCAGAAGCCAATATTCACGATGATCCTAGAAATGAGGTGTTAGGCAGCAAACTCTGTTGGCCAAAAACTCACTAAGGAGACTGCAAGTCAACAGGATTCTAGGATTAAGAACAAGGGCCAAACTTAACAGGTTAAACAACGGGGACAAAGGAACTAAATTCTTCTTTAGACTCCTAAGAGAGAAAAACATCAAGGAGCACATTGAGCAAGTTTGGGTAGATGGTTTCTCTTTTACCAATCAAGAAGACATCAAAAGTCGCTTCTTCCAGTTCTACAAAAGTTTGTTTACCTCGAAAGGTGGCATAGAGGGCTGCTCTACTGCAAGGAAGCTCTTCAAAAGAATCATCACAAAAAAGATTGGAGAAGAAGAAGCAAAGATTTTAAGCAAGGAAAACTCTAAGGAAGAGATAAAGAAAACAATTATGTCCTTACAAAATGATAAGACTCCTGGAATTGATGGCCTACCTGCTGATATTGTAATGTCCCCGTTTTCCAGCCTGCCTGGTGAATAATAATTAAATTTAAATATTTAATGTTGCCTAGCAAAAAGTGCAAATTATAAAGGTAATATTAAATAATTATATTAAAAAGGTTATAAAGTGACAATGGGGAATATTTTAATGATAAATTAATAAAGTCACTTTGTAATAATGTATTAAGTGGATTTGGTGGGAAAACCCTAAAAAGGCAAAAAGGTGTTATAAAAGGACTTGAGAGCTCATTCTCTCATCATATTCTAGATTATTATTTTATTTTGGGGTTTGTATTTTCTGGTGGAGCTCTTCAAAGTTCGAAACCCTAGGTGGGAATTCATACGGGTTCCAATTTCGGTGGTGAAAGATTCCTCCCTAGCTAGTGATTGGTGGATTCATTCGGGATTCACATCTATGCTTCCAAGATTGGTTGATCAATTGCAGAATTTTGTGGGTCTTCTTTGAAGACAAAATTCTGATTATTCTAAGGGGTTGATTTCAAGGGTTTATAATATTTGGAGTTTCCAGACAGAAGGATCATCAGGTGCTATCTATTTGATATCTGCATTTATTCAGATCATTGCCTCACATCTGGTTTATTATCAGCTTAAGATCTCAGAGATTATAAATAAATATTAAAATATTGTTGACCTGGTTGTGTGCCTGCTTGGGTCGATATTATCTAAGGGACAATAATATTTAATCTGTGGAGCTGGAAATTACCTTTTATTAAGAAAGGCCTTTATTTATGCTTTTGGGACAGTTTGTGGGAATTTGAATGCCTATCGAGTCTCATTGACTTCACCGCCATTTAATTATATTGTTGCTTAAAGGAAATTGGGAGTTGCTCCTTAAGGGATTCGGGCTTTGCAAAGTCTGACTATTGACGTAGTATTTGGAGCAGTCCACAAGTGCAGATCGGACAGTGACTATACAATTGTGGGACCTTTTATTGAGGATGTGGGTCTTTAAAGAGGGTCAAAGCTGACATTTAAGCTCCTGTGTACATTCTCTAATTCCCACGTGAGCTGAAGGGAAGGCAACTAAGTTTTTGAGCAGATAGAAGGGTTTGAGAGCCCATTGAAGTTGCCAAATGCTAGATGACATCTTTGTGTAGACAGAAACGTGGCTCAAGGGGAGAAACATGGGTATTAATAGAGGATTCAATACCTTAGGAGGTGTGTGGGAATGTGCAGGAGGTTGGCGTGAGCCTTAGTTGCTAAAACACATCCTTTACCTCACTATTATGACCATAACATCACCATACATGGGGTGCAGACCTAGCGTAGAGATTATTGGAGATATGTGGAAGGCTTCCTCTGTTGTTCGGGTGCATATTGAGAAGGTTTCAGGTATATCACATGTTGCTGAATGCACTTCAAACTACCATCTGCTTCGAGGTTTGAGTATTCATAGTTACATCCTTGTCTAAATGTAATTTCTGATCAGAATATCAGAGTGATTCAAGTTTATGTACTGAATATGAAGTTCTGGGTATAATAAACTATTCTCAAACCATTATTTATGATACATCTTCATGTGCATCTGAATATCAGTTAAATCTACAAATATAGTATGTAACTGGGATTATCAGACTGTCATTTGTTACAGCAGCGAGACACATTATAATTTCAGATAGTGATGAAAGAGTTAATTGCAAGTGGTCATCAGATTCATGCATAAATATCCTTCATGTGTTATTTTGTCATTTTACATGCTTTATCATTAAACAAGTTTGATGAAATGGCACATCTATCAAACTGAGATTATCAAAAAACTTTAAACATTACGGGAGGGTATTTTACAATTCTACAAAGTCTTTATAGAATGGATTGTTGAGGACTTGTATCTAGTATACAAGGAAGCCATGGAGAAAGGATCTTTGAAGAAGAATATCAATAAAGGTATCATAAAGCTGCTCCAAAAGGAGGGAGATAAAACACTAATTAAAAATTGGAGGCCAATTACATTACTTAATGTTTCATATAAAAGCTTGGCAAAAGTGCTAGCAATAAGGCTGGTAAACAGCCTACCAGCCTTCATCAACAGTACCCAAACAAGGTTTATCAAGGGAAGGTACATTTTGGAGAACCTAATCAGTAGTTGGGAAGCCATGGAATGGGAAAGGTACTCCAACCAGAATGCAGCAATTTCGCTCCTTGACTTTGAAAAGGCCTATGACAGAGTGGAATGGGGCTACAGAAGATTAACTCTAGAATCATTTGGGTTCCCAGAAAAAATTTGCAATATTTTAACCACTCTCTTCAAGGATGTTGTGGCCCAAGTGGATGTAAATGGTTCACTTACAGAGGAATTCAATCTAGAAAGATCAATAAGACAAGGGTGTCCCCTAGCTCTTGCATTATTTGTAATAGCTTCAGATGCCTTGCACTACCTCTTGAGGGCTAATGACATCACCCCAAAGGTGAAAGGTATAACCCTACCAGATGGTAATGATCTCCCCAATATTCAGTTTGTTGATGACACTACCATTTTTGTTAATCTAAATGAGTCCAATGTAACCAACCTGATGGAGAAACTCAATTGTTTTTTCTCTGTATCAGGTGCCAAGGTTTCTCTTGCCAAATCTATTATGCTAGGATGGCAAGAGAACCCTCCTAAAAGGATAAGGGAATATGACTTACAGTCAGGGCCGAAGGGGGGAGGGGGGCAAAAGTAAGTAAGGTACTTGGGCATTCCATTTGTAGTTTGTCTGAACCTCAGGGATATGTGGCTGTGGATCAAGGGTAAGATAGAAAAGAAGATTGAACAGTGGAACAGGCAGTTTCTCTCATTTGCTGGTAGGGTCCAAGTGTGTCAGAAGATACTATCCTCATATATTCTGTATTTTGCCTCTGTGTGGCTTTTTAGTAGTTATCAAGTCAATGAAATACAGAAAAAAAATAAGTGGTTTTTTATGGTCTGATGGCAAGGGTAAAAAGAAAAAACATGCAATCAAATGGGATTGCTGTTGTTTGAACAAGACAAATAAGGGTCTTGGATTGAAATATCTAAGGCTCCAAGGTATGGCGCTGGCATCTAAATGGATGATCAAAGCCCTAGATGGGGATGAACCATGGAAAGTCCTTATAAGAAATAACATCAAGAATGGAACCCCCAAACAAGCTAAGTCTTGGAAGGACCTCCCCTTATGTGACCTCCTTAGCAACTGTAACCCATATCCCCTGAAGGGTCTGCTGTCTTCAAAAGTATTTGGAAAGCATGGAAGCATGTAAAGGAAAAGATTACAAACTGCCACTACATCAAGAACAACACAGTATACACACAGTGTCCATATGGTGGAACTTAGAACACAAGGGTAAACCCTTGGCATTATTATAGGGGTGCTCAGCCAAAGGCTGGGCCCACAAAAGCATCAAGTGCTTCAATGACATTCTGAAAGATGGACACCTCAAAGACTGGAATGAACTAAGCAAGGAATTCAATTTGCTGAATACTAACTGGAGAACATATTCAGTAATAAAGGAAGCTTGTAGTGATATGAGCTTTCCGGTGGAATGCAAATTCAATACCAAGCAATTCCAAGAATTCCAATGGCATGATGGAACCCAGCTTATGAAAGCAAATGCTTAAATAATTTACAACTTTCTTGCCCATCAACATGAAATCATTGAGCATGTGAAAAATAAATGGTGTACTGAACTAAGTAAAAATGAATGGTCTAAGATATTCAGAAATAATTGGACAAACATACTTGAGCCTAAAAAAGCCTGCTTCAGATGGCTTTTAATTTGTCAAAAACTTCCCTACAGAATGAAATCTGAGGATATAGAGATTTGCAGTATTTGCAGGATACTAGAAACAAAAATCACATTTTCTTTGAATGTTTATATGCAAAAGAGTTATGGAAATTCTTTTGTGAAAAGCAGTCCATTTGGGCTACTAGTAATAAACTCATAATTGACAAAATTTTATTAATGAAGGATAATAAAATTGGAAAAGAAATATCTATGTTTTGACTCTGCCTCTCTACTGAAATCTTATAGGCTATTTGGAAAGCAGGAAATGATGAGAAATTCAAAGGAAACAAAAGGGCACTTACTGAGTCTGTTAAAAGACTCACTTTATAATGTTGCAATGCAGGTTTCCCTAACAGTTGAGGTTTCCAAATCCAAATTCTTCAAGCTGCTAGAAGATGGTACTATACGAATCAATATGCAGGAGGTCAGATGTGGACATACTTGGCAGGTGGGGCAGCCTAGTACAGAGATTTTCCTGAAAGCATTGCAGCAATTTCAAAATGACTTCAATGAGAAGGTGGCAAAAGAGGGCACCAACTCAGGGGGACCAAATCTGAGCAAAGAAGACTTTACCAGTGAGGAGGTCTCAGCAGCAGAAGCACTTCTGGTAATGAAGAATTGGGTGCAGGAAAACATAGAACATGCCAGTGAGGATTGAATTTGGAGCTACTGTACATGCTTCATCTATTTTTTGCAACTGTACAACCTGATATATATACATTGTAAAAGATGGGCTATATAGACATTGTAATAGGGAGCTCTGCATATAATAATGCCGATGTTTTGTAATTTTGTAAACACTTATATACAATGTGAAGGGTGGGCGACAATATATACAATGTACAGGATATAGTATGGGCACATAGGAATATAGTATGGGCATATGGGAATGTATAGGGGCATATGCAAATATACAGGATCTTGCAGTAGTACTGCATATCTGAAACAGCTTGTAACCTTTTTTGGTGTTCATAGTCATACTATCTTTAATACAAAAGTGAACTCGTATCTACAACTATTACTCTTTGTTGTACAGTTTTTCCTTTATTTCTGCAAAATATTTGTCCACTTATGCTTTGATCTAGAACACTTGACTTGGGGTTTAGCCAGTGTTGCATACTTGTAAATAACTGCAAATCCAAATTTCCATTTTCAACAGTGTATATTTGTAGGTACATGTATAATGATAAAATAAGTTTTACTTTTCCATTGGAAAGCCTGAGTGAGGAAAAGGGTGCAAAGCAACTCCAAAAAGCAGAGAAGTACAAGAACCTCAAATATTTTCTGGAATTCAGTGGATGTAATTCGGCACTAACACTAATATTGATTTATTGAATCTTTCCATAGGCATTGCCAGCATTGATTTGGATGGAAAAATCTGTCTAAAAGTGCTATCACACATACACTCATGGAGAAGGCTGCAATAAAAAATTATCTGAAATCATGTTCACAAATTGTTGAATAAAAAAGAGTAGATTTGCTTGAGTTGGAGCATGGAAACTTATTAATTCACATCCACTTGAAACTGCATCTGTACATCATTGACATTACTGAATGGCAAACATAACGCAGAAGTTGTATTCCATTACAGGAATACAAACATATTACAAATTTACGAAAGAAGTACTTTATTCAAACTTAAAGAAGCACATGCAGCTTCAGAGGATACCCAAGCAATAAGATTGTGTTGCTCCCTTAGGTAATGCTATTCATTTAATACAAAGCTTGACACCCTTGCCCAATAAATTTTCCACTGACATTTTGTACATAGTCAGTTTTCACCTACAAACGTTTTGGATTTACTTTCCTCTTTGTAATGAATGTTTGTTAGTATACAAGAGGGTCAAATCAATCTTGTGACATTGAACTACAAGTGGTATTTTTTATCATCGAGAAGGATTCCAAAGCTGATTTAAAAACATTTTCACTGATTATGATACAAGTTCAAGTTTGAAATACATGAAAAAGCAAGAAAATAGAAAAACTTACATTCTCCACGATGATCTTTAACAGTGAAGGCTTCTGTTTTCGCTTCTCTAATCCTAATCCCTTTGCAGGATCCCATTATTATCCTGGCACCAAGCTTGAATTTTCTGCTCCTTATCCAACTGGAATTATCAGTAAAAGTCAATTCCCCAAGGACACCAACACCTTCTTTTAAATTGATAATAAGTTCTCCAGCAAGAAGTGGGCGTTTACCCTCCCTCTCTCGCACAACATGGTTATCAAAGTCTTCCTCAGTCCAACCCACCTCTTCATCCCCTTCAAAATCCCCTTCAAGAACAACAATTTCCACTTTCATGGAAGACTCAGGCCCTGCAGTGAAAATTTGTCCTGTAGTTGCATCTATAAGTACTACTTGAATAAAATTGCACTGCTCCCCTTCTATTCTACTGCCTGTGAAAATAGGAAGGGATAGCCTGTTCCTGAACTGTAATTGCAAGTTCCTGGATGCATATCCACCTATTTGTCGTGTTGAAGATCTAAAAGAATGGCAATAGTTGTTAATATACATGTAATTTTTTAAGCATTTGTTATCCTCAAAGCACGAAAACTAAACCATGTTTACAGACTTCATCTTTCTTCCACTTTTAAATAAGTTCTACTTAATTTAAATCTTTAAAGATAAGCATAAGATCTCACTGGGATTTAGCAGAGACATGTTTCTCTAATGCTCGCTCAACCTCCTCATTTACCTGAACAAGATCCCATAAAGACTTCACTGAGGGGTCGAAAAACATATAGAAACAAGAAGTGAGCAAGCAACCATGCCTAAAATTGTATCAGTATTGAACTTAACAAAACAAAACACCAAATAACCATGAAACGGTAAATGACATCTTTTAATATGAAAAAAATGTTCATACCATATCCACATACATATAATTCTCAACAAACACAGTGGAGACATTCAGACTTACTGCTCACAAACTGCTGGATACACTAACATGGTAGGCAAAATATCCAGTTGAATGCCAACTATAGAGAAAAATATACATGTTTTCTCAGAATAGCCTGAAACTGCAAAGTTTTTGGCCATCAAACAAAGTTACTTTGGGACAGACGATCACTAGAAAGTCAGTGAATATTTTCAATTTTAGTTATTGATGATATTTGGAAACTCCAAATTCTCCACAACCAACTCATTATAGCCTTACAAAACCTTTGAATATAGTAGAAAGCAGTCAAATGCATATTTCAAATTACAGGAAGATAGACTGAGACTAGAGACTCAAAGGGGTATCATCACTCATAATTTTTAAACTCATAATGATATCATTATGTTTATGATATCATTATTGTGTTAATTATGAGATTTCTAAAATTTTGAATCTAAGTGTGCCAGTGTTCTCACTCCTGGTTGACCTGGAATTATATGCAGAATTTATTATGCCCTTGCTGCTGACTAGTCCAACTAGTTCCACATTAGCACTTGAAACACCATCAATTTCATACAGATATTTATAAATACCCCTAATCTTGTCTTATTTGAACAGCATCAATTTTGAAACAAAAAACATGCGCATAAAAAAAGAGTGGTTCTGCTGATGTTGGCACAGCATGCAGTGACATCAGTAAACTACAGGAAAGTTGACAATGTACACTTTTGACTGTTTTTACATCCTTCGAATTGATTTATTGGCCAAATTTGCAACTTTGACCAATGCTTTGCAAAAGATCTATGGCGTTGACCAGAAATATCACAGTGCTGACCAGTTACCTGCAGTGTTAAGTTTTCATAGTACCGTTCAAGTATTGGAAAGAACAGATTTGTCTCGATTATAAAACCAATAAATACTTTTCCTATAAATAAACAGGGTTTTATAGGAAGCCCAACCCACCAGAATACCAAACCAGGCCAAATTACTGACCTGGTTTGAAACTAAGTGCCATAGTTAAACATGGTAAATTCAGACCAGGTTAAACTGCACTGGATCTGATTGGAAACCAATTAACATAGAGTTGGTAACAAAAAAACATAGAGTTTATGTGCATCCCTATTGGAATGCATTAGAAAAATTGCAAACACCCTTAATCAAATGTACTTGAAAAGTCTTAGGCTTTCAATATGAAAACACAAACTCTCTAGCATTAGGACCAAATCAAGCCAGCTGGTCATATGACCAGCCCTTGCAGCGTGATTTTATTTTCCCTTCCCAGTTTCTCCAGAAATCTGTCCTAGGATTTCCTTGATACAATCCCCTACAAATGATAAGTCACTATCTTTGAATCACTGTGACAAGGATATTTAAGAATTGACTGTCTTTTTCTACAGTTAATTGTGACAACCACACCAATTATTGAAGATGACCATACTAAATGATGACTTTGTCTTATAATTTCTACGGTAACCATTGAACTGATCAAGGCTCACTTGGGTTTTCTTGTCGGTCGTTGACTTCCTTAGGGCTGGTTAGGTTTTCTCATGGGCTGTTGACTTGCTTAAGGCTCATTTGAGGTTTTCTCATGGACCCATCCCATACTTGAGTTAAATTTTCCATCTGTCATTGAAATCCTTAAGGCCAAGTTCAGTTTTTTCATGGGTCATTAAAGTTGAATTTTTCCTTCTGTCATTGGCATGAATAAGGCTAAGTTGATGTTGAACATAGGTTCTCATTGATGTAAAAGGTGTTCAGCGAAGTCAAAGGTGTGATGTGTAAGGATGTGTAAGGATGTGTAATATCAGTTGAATAGTGAATGTAACAGTACTTGAATTATCATTATCAGTGCATTTTGAGAACAACGCATCTGACTGCTTACTTCTTATTGTAGGCTTGCAATATCATGCAGACATCTATTCACTTTGATAGAAGTGATTTGGAAGTCTGATCTGGAATGTTGGAAGCCAGTTTCTCAAGGCAGAGAGTTTTCTCTAGCAATACAGTTATGTTTTGAATTCTCTTTTGGGTGTGAGTTTTGGTCTGCGGTTTGAAAGGAGAGTATGCCTACACATGTTCTTTCATATTCCAGAGTTTCCGGAAGTTATGTTTAGCATGCAAGAAGTTTGAAGTGACAGAAGGTTCTTTGTGCTTGTCTGTCAACAAGTTGATGTTTTGGAACTATGCGGCAACTGCTAGTAGATAGCATGGGATGATAAGATAGGTCCTGGTTAAGGTTCTTATGAAACCACATGGCATCATGTTCTTTTAGTGGGAACAATTTGATTTAGGACCGACTTGTTACACGTTTCATGTAAATTGAATTTAGGTCCAACTTATGTCATCCTAGTTAATTGCAGATCCCTAGACGACATGAATTGATGTTATTGTAATGTCTTGTATATAATTTGCATCTCACTTCACATGATAAGTATGTAAGAGAAGGTGGTAAGTGAATATACATAAGAATGCGAGTGTGAGAAGCAATTGTGCTAGTGAGTGTTATTCAATGTGAATTGCATCTCAATCATTGTGTGCCATCATCAAAAGATCTTAAGGATGTTAGTGTTTCTTAGATCAGATTATACAATAAAGTACTCGATAGAATTGCAACACATAAGACAATGAACACAACAAGATACCCTGGGAAAACCCTCCTCTTGAGGGAGAAAAACCCAGCAAATGATTCTCTTATATATATGATAACACAATAGCAGAAATTTGCTTACAACTCAGGCCCAACAATGGCCAATGCTTGATAATATATTCGCCCTCCTTCTAAGTATGCAAGATACAAATGACTGTCTTCTTCTTGAAATCGGACTGCTGCTCTTGAAGTGCGAATTCTGCTCTTGACCAACATATGCGAACTTGCTTGAATTGAATTGCCTTTACAATGATAATGACCTTTCATTTATACAACATAGGCGCCTCTTTATTTAGGTCGGCCTTTCTTGGAAAAACATAATAAATGATAAACAAATAATATAACTTGAAGTCGGCTCAAGTTGAGACAAGGATAGGCGAGCTATAAGGGTCGGCCCTTAGCAAGTATATTGTATGATATAAATTAAATAGCCTAGAGGCTATACATTTAATTTATTCTTTTCTTCTTGGGAAGTGCAGACCGAAGCTACTCAATAACATCAACAAAGGAGTGTACCAGAGTGTTTGAATCAAGTTCAGATCCTAGTGTAAGTTGTGTAACCAGCATTGAAAATCCGCAAGCTTTATCTTTGTGATTCAGTAGGACTAGTGTTCTACTCATTAAGTTGGTGCTCAAACTTGTGTATCGGGGATTGGTGTCTCCAGTAGTTTGGTGCCTACAAATACATGTGGGGATTAGTGTCTCTGGTAGCTTAGTGCCTACTTCATATTGAAAATTCCTTTATCATATTCCCTGTTTGTGAGGCTGATTTTGGACAGAAGATCCAAGCAGCTATTCTCACCGTAGTTTTTCCCATCTTGTGTTTCCATGTACATTTGGTGTTCTCATGTGTGAATGTGTGTTTATGTGGTTGCTTGATTATCAGTAACTGTTTCGATTCATGTTTCATGACTAGATATATGTGTTGAAGTAAAAAGCTTTAAATTGATTTGATCTACTAATTCACACCCCCCCCTCTCAGTAGATTGTGTGCCCTTCAGTTGAGGTTTCTCATGGGTTATTGTAGAGGTTGAGGACAATTGAGATTGCCCGTGGGCCACTGAAATGTCCCCTTCTCAGCAATGATCAGTGCAATTGGCCGTTAGCCTATCCCAGAGGCCTGTAGGCTAGTTGGAAGCAAAAATTGGAGTTTCCTATTTTCTAGGAGGATGTGTTGGTAGTTTTGGAGGCTTGCATATTGGAATTTTGCAATTTTGATTTTGGATTCCTTTTGGATTTTCAGAGAGCTTTGTAGTGGTGTGGCATGCAACTGAAACAGAGGACTTTTTCGGACTTACTATTTTTAGTAAGTTGCAACGGCTGCTCAAAATGTGGTTAAAAAGCATTTGGACACACTTACTATTTTTAGCAGTATGCTATTTTTAGTAAGTGCTATTTTTAGTAGTGCTATTTTTAGCAAGGTTTCAGCAGGCCAGTTTAGAGGCTATTTCAACCAGGTTGGTTTGAGCAATTTTGGTCTTCAACACTTCTGGAGTTATTTTTGGCAGGTCAGAGCTTGAGATGGGCATTTCCTTTGATGAGGTAAAATATTTTTATAAAGTGAAATATTATTAAGGCACGGTGGACGCCTTAGGGAGAAATAAGTTAATTTCATAATGTATTTCACTTTATTATTTTCAATGCCACATTATACTTTATTGATATTTTTGATAAACTGTATTGCTTCCTTGAGGTGTACGACTTGGAGAAAGGGTGAAATGAAATGCAAATTACAAAATATTGTGAAGTGAATGTGAATTTGAGTTAGGCATCCATCTTGGAGGGAGATTGAATTTGAATTTGGAGAGAAAAGCTTATAAATATGAGTGTTGGCTTCATTCTTGGCATCCATGAAGAAAATATAACGAAGTGCTGCCGAAATGGTGATTGAATTGCTTCAAGGAATGCATACCTCCTAGCTACTCTTGGTTTCTTGCTTGAAAGATAGCAACTAGCTGAGATAGAGAGACTGTTCTTTACACTAAAGAACAGATTGAGCATTATGGAGAAGTTTTGTGTTGATGTTTTCTGATGTTTGGTGTGTTTTTACAGTTTACGGTTTGCTGGTTTGGTCCTTGCTGGAAGCACGTTTTTGCTCATATCTCCTTAAGCGAATTTTTGGTGATTCTAGGTAGTTGATCAATCTCTTTCTTGGTCCTAGGCGTCCCCTTTTGCAGGTTTTTAGAATTTTTAATGAAGCTCTTGATTTTATATTGAAGGTCGCCCATCCTAGGAGGCCGTACCATGCTTGGGAGTGCTTTGGAATGTGTGCATTAATTATTATCAAGTGTTTGATGTTGTTTTTGTGTTGGGAATTGGGCGCCATCCTCCTTGGAAGCATTTGTAACTTATTTCAAGTCATTTGGAGGAGTTTTGGGGAAGTTGTGAGCATTTAGGTGTGTCTCATGCTTGCCAGTCTGAGTTTTGTGCTTGCTGGTTTTGTATATCAGATTGCTAGAAGTTGGGTTTTGGGTGTGTTCTTTCATGATTGTGAGTCTTGTGAAGTTTGGAGAACATATAGCATCATTGCAGCTACTTGGACAGCAATAATACTTGGCTACTTGCATATTTGACTTCATATTGTAACGCTGAATCAGTAGTACTGATCAGATTTTTTACTTTTCTGCAATTACTATTGTATCCCCACTATTAGTGGAAGAAGGCTGGCCTTGCCACCTCATTTACTTTCTTGCATAAACACTTTCATTCCCACCATTTGGTGGAAGAGACAGGCCTTGCCGTCTTTATTTTTTATACCTGCATTTCTCATAGTGCTGATCGACTGAGTCGTCAATCTACTCCCGCTGAATAAGTGGTCGAGTTGCATAATTTGTATTTCCAGCACTTCAGTTTACAAGCTAATGATCCCCGGTGCCATATGCTCACACCTCGCCTGTCATTGGGATCTTGGTGTACATTCTTGGTGTAGAGTTACATTTCAATGTTGGATTTGGTTTTGCTAACGCTGATGGGTAAAATTGTTGATGAAAAAATTGAAAAATTTGTAAGGGGGTCATTTCAGCCACTAATTTTCTTCACACTTAATTGAGGTTTCTCTTGGGCCAATAGTTAATTAAGTAATGAAATTTAACTTAGATCGATCAAAGCAGTATTGCAATTATCAGTAATACTTTGGCTAGATGGAGAAGAAGCAGCTGATTGGAATTCCAGTCAACTATATCCCAACAAAATCAAAAGCAGACTTCAGACGATGCCTGTCCTTCCAGATGTAAATTTGGTGGTGTCTTACTCCATCCTAGACTTTCTAGGCTTTAATTACTGATTTTGTGGAACTTTAGGTGGAGGTAACAGCATATCCAAGATTGAGTTAACATCAAATGGCATTTGTGTTCTTTGCGTGTGTTGAAAAAGTCACTGGACCAATCCTTTAAAATGCAATCACAAAGCGTGTAAAAAATGAAGTGTAGAAATAATATGATCACATATCATTGTTGCTCAAATAACGAAAAGATTTATCCAAGATGTAATCACATATGACAATGTACCTTTGATAATGTATCTTTCCTGAAAATCACATGAAAAGAATTTGATTATAGCGTAATGCAATCACATATATGCCAAAAACTTGAATGAAAAATAATATTAAAAAAAAAAAGTAATTAACATGAGTGAGATTTAATTTTGCAAAGTGTTTGGCAAGTATAGGAATTGATCTTTGAGAATTTTATATAATGTAAGCTAAGCTTGAACTAAACACTAACTTCCTTTTTACACTGAACCATAACTACCTATAACTCAAACCAAATCACCTTTAATTATTAATAAAGTCAACTGACCTAAAATACAGTGAGCTAACACATAGGCAATAGACTCCCAATAATGGTGGGCTTGTAAAATAAATTTCCCACATACAATAACAATATCATTTACTTCAGGAACTAAGGGCATGGTGCATTGGTAGAGGGTGGCATTGTTGTTGTGCCCATCTTGGTTCAAGTACTGGCCCAGTGGGCTTGGACTGTTGTTTGTTAGGGGATGGGATCATGATTGTGGTTGCACCAGCTAGGCTTGGTTAATGCCTAGATTCTTGAGAGAAAGCCACTGTAGAACCCAAACTAAATTATTAAAAAGAAAATAATACCATCTACGTTAACTAGTGAACTATAGGTTTGAAAAGCTTGAGAACCCAGTTTGCCAACAAAGCCTTCTTACCTTTTACCCCGCCTTTAATTTTTTACTAAATGATAAATTAAAAGGTGATCAACTCAACCAACTTTTAGAAAATCAACTTTTTTGAGAAAAGCCCCTCTTGTAACATATATGTCCCATGAACACATCGTGTTACAATTTGCTTTCTTCTTTAGTTAACCCAATTTGGAGGAACCAAATTTGGTTTAGCAGATTGTTGTTTGTATTTTGTTAATGCGTGCAGAAATACACATGCTAAGGTCCATATCATAACTACCATACATTCTAAAACAAGCACATTTTTTTTAGAGAAGCCAAAAGAAGATGTCTCCATCCTGTGTGGATAAAATATTCAATTTATTTCTACCATCTTGAAATTTAGTTACACTTCCTTTACATTGAGCAATTCAATTGTCAGTGTTTTAGCCAAATGGTAAATCCGTGAATATAACAAGACTTGTGGATTTATCTATCATCGCTTTCCAATGCCATTGTACACAATACCCTTTTGTCAATGAATATAGTAGCCCTCTAAAACATCAGTCTTTGCTTAGGAAATACAATAACAAATTCAAGTATAAAATTTTATTAAATTATCCCTATGGAATTGCTAATAAATTTGGCCAACTATAAAGCTGGACTGCTTCATGTACCACAGCATCAAAATTCCAATTGATTAGCTATCTTGTGAGCAAATACCAACCCATGACAACTTAGATGTTCAAGAATGTGGAAATCTGACATTAACTTGTCCTGTTCACTAGGGTCCACCTTGCCCACAATCCTTCCACACACAAATTTAACAAAAATTTGAAAGATATTTGACACAAAATATAACAATTTTATGACTGTTCCAAAGACAATACAATCTACCTCAATTATTGTGCTTAGAAGATGAATGGAATAAAAGCAGAACTAGGAATAATAAACAGTCAAGACTCCAAAACAGAAAAGATCCCTCCAGTTAAACCGAGTAAACTCAACTAGGAAGAAATCTGTGCAAATAGTTACTAAGGCCTGGGGTAAACTTAACAACCACTAACTAAACTTTATCTAAAGAGCAAGGCTTGATTGAAGATGCCAATATTCATGGAATTATCTACATTTACATTATTTAGTTATATGATATGGAAATCAAACTCAGTAAAACAATTAAACCTATGTCCTAATGTGTCTGGGTCCTTCAAAGGACCTATACACCAACATCACTTTCTAAGATTAAACTTAGTAAAGATGTTTGCAACCTGATCCTCACTGTGACATTACTGCAGATTTATCACATGATCCTGTATGAGCTAGCAGATGAAATGGATGTGGATCTCAATGTGTTTGGTGCAATGGTGTTCACTGGTTTGTGAGCTATGCGGGTGGCACTCTGATTATCACATTGAAGATGAGTGGACTGCTTCTGCTGAAGGTGAAACTTGGTCAATAGCTGACATTTATAATCCTATTAGCTAGCAAGAAATGCTCCTCTGTACTCTGTTTCTGTCAAAGATAATACAACAGGTGACTATTTCTTGCATGGCCAAGTGAGAGGACCAGAAACGAAATGAAAGATATATCCAGAAATGGACTTGTAATCATCAACATTGCCTGCCCAATCCCAGTTAGTGTAGCCGGTAAGCTAAATTGACCCCCCTTAAAAGTGCCTTACGCTGAACTAAATGGTACTCCAGATATATTTAAGTGTGTGCTTTGCTACTTTCCAGTGGTTCTCACTCATGTCCTGCATGAAGCAAGAGACAAGACCAATAACAAAGAAACAATTAGAGAAGCTATGACTCAAACTTAGATTGCCCACCAAGTAGGGTACAAAGGGGCATCAACTATTGATGTAGAACCTATGGAAAATAGTGTGAATCAACAATCAGAAGGAATTCAGGTAAGCTTATACAAAAGCATTTAGGATCGACAAAGCAGGTATAAGGCATACTCCAACTACAACAAAAATGATCTTGGTCTCAAATAAATTGAGTCCCCTCAAGAGAAAATAATGAAATGAACCAAAATCAGACATCTAAAACTACTCCACCAAGCTCAACTCAACATCCTAAATCAAAGAGGTGAAACTTCATGCAAATAATCAATTTATGGACATAAAGCACAAGTATCAGGAGTTCATCATGCAACCTCTGTATAAGTGTACACTTTTGGATCTGAATAGCACTGAGAAAAACCTTAAGCAAGAAAAAAATCCAATCTTTTGTACCAATATTGAGGGATGTATTTGATTCCATAGAGAGATCATCTAAACCCGCAGACAATTTAAGTCTCCTAAACATAACCTTCTGACTGCTCCATGTAAATTTCCTCCTAGGGGTCCCTGTGTAGAAAAGCAGCCTTCAAATCCATTTGCTGCATTGTCTAGTTGCATGATACAGCAAGGAAAAAGACAAGTTAAATAGAATTCATCTTTACAAAAGGTGCAAAGACCTCTTAATAACCAGTCCCTTCAACTTGGAAGAACCCCTTTGCAACTAAGTGTGCCTTACACTAATCAACCAATTTATTTGTTGCGTACTTCATTTGATAGACCCACTTGTATCAAAACCAACTTTCTTCCTTTCAAAAGCAGAATCATAGTCACAAGCATTAAACTTCATCAAGGAAGAATATTCTTCTACCATCACATCATCCACTCATGTTTACCAACTTCATCTGTGAGAATTTTGTGGATCCTCTAAACGTGAACATGCAACAAGACCCAATCTAGTTGTTTGAATACTGTAACAAATGTCTATGGGATCACTTGACAAACTGCTTGCTCCTGTTAGTGTAGGTTTTTTAATTTCCTTATGTTATGGGGTATTTCTTTTTCCTACACATTATTATTTAAGCTTTCTTAGGTTTATTAGATGTGGTAATATGAGGACATGTGGCAAAATACAACAGCTACATGTGTCACTCTCTCCCCACACATGGGTAGTTGAGTTACACATCCTCTTTTGGCTTGTTGTGCCACCTCTCATAGCCACTATTCTGTTTTTACCTGAGTAGTTTATGGGGTAGTTGGGTTTCTCACCCTCTTTTGGCTTTATGTGCCACCTCTTTCTTGTCTTCACTTGACGAGGTTATGCCACATGTTTTGTCATTTACCAAGTAAGTGATAACCTCCCACATTTTATGGGTAGTAGGAGTTAATGCACCTCTTGGATGTATTTGCCCTTATTCTTCTGTATATTGAACACTCTCCTCTCACCTTCACTAGTTCAGCTAGTTCAGTGATCGTTGTTCATAAAATGAACTGATAGAATGTGATAATATTACTCAAGAAAAGAGTACATTATATAGAAGTTACAAAGTGTTGTAGCAGTACTGTAGTCATTTAATAAATGACCTACTTCTAACTACCTATTACTATTGACCATTAAACAAATGTAGAATATAATATTCTAACACCCTCCCTTAATGGTCAATCTACTAACTAGCCTACAGAAAACAATCTGCAGGGCGATTGGTCACTAATTCTTCAAAACACTCTGCAGCTACTGAAACCCTCCCTGGATCAGCAGAATGTGAATGACCAAGAGAACCAAAAAATGTCCAAAAAATGCTCTGCAACAAGAGACAAGAGCCTGCCACTGAGTCTGCCACCAACCCTCCCAGAAACTGCAGAACTGCTAACCAGAAGTCATTGCAAAATGTCCAACCTGATGTTGGATAACAGAGTTGTTCCTCCCTGAAACCAGAGACACACCGAGAACAACGGACACGATTTTGAGGATAAATCGGCAAACCGTCGAAACTTTTGCAGATGAGCACAACGCCCAACAACAGACTGCAAGAAGCTAGTTGTGCAGATGTTCACCTCAGCAACTCCAAGTGCGACAAATACTGACTACAACCAACCACGATTTTTGAGGAAATAATTGCCAAACCCAGATTACAAATCATTGTTTTTTCGGAAAAAACGGTAAAAACTAGATACTAGAGAGCCCTCCCGAACAACAGAAACCCTGACTAGAGTATACAGGATAAACTCATAATTTTTTAGGAGAAAATTATAAACCCTCCTAGATTACAGATTTTTAAGGGAAAAAACTTTAAAACCCACCCAATTACAGATTTTTTAAGGGAAAAAACTTTAAAACCCATAAGAATTTTTTAAGATCAAAAAATTCTAAAACCCACGATTATTAAAACCCAGAAGACAGATTTTTTTTCTTTTACGAGACAAAAAATATTTAAAAACCCAAGAATCTCTCACCAAGCATGGATTTCGAGGCACTTCGAAGACAAAATCCAGAAAATCTAAAAAGTACCCAAAAAAGGATGTTGAAAAACCAGAAAATTTTCTGACTACCCAAAAAAATTTGTCAACACCCATTTGCACATATTTCAAGGCACGGAAAACGATGCACCCAAAAAATCGAAGACCAACCCAGTTGAGCTCTCGAGAAACCTACCAAGAATCTGCAATCGAAAAAAAAAATTGTCTTGACCTGGAGGGTCAAAACCCTAGACGAAGTTTCTGGAAACCCTAGCCGCCATGGATGACCAGAAAAATTTGCAAAAACTCGTGTATTGAAAAAAAACACCAAGAACACGTTTTTATCATGAGGAAAAACGCGGGCAGACAGAGGACAAAATCCGTAGCTGAAAAACCAGACAAACTGTCCAAAACGCATCCCAAATCTGAAGAGAAAACGCGGGCCAAAGCTTAGCTCAAGAACGCGGCCAAACCACAGTAAAAACGCAGGCTGAGGATGGTCACGGGCAACAACCGAAGTCGCGCATGGGCAGAGCAGGTCGCGCGGGTAGAGCAGAGAAAGAAACGCGCCCAACACATGGATTGCAGAAAAAGAAACACGTGGGCAGGGAAGAAAAAACACGCCCAGGAACAAAGGCATGCTTGGGCAGTGAAAAAAAAAACAACACCTTCACAAATCACGAATTCCAGATAGGTCACGCGAACTGAAAGAGGCAAAAACTCACAGAAAAAAATTCGAATTACAGCTTTGAAAGACTCACAATAAATTTCCAATACAAAAACGCGAGTTGCAGAGACCTCTTTGAACACGGGTCTATCACGACCACTTTTGAATCCGACACTACTGAGAGAGAAAAAGCATGCCCTAGAACACACGGGTTTTGCAGAAAAAAACGGAACTAGAAACCCATAAAAATTTTCAGAGACCTTGCTCAGAAGACAGGTCAAAACCCTGCACGGGTTTGAACACAAAAACCCATCTTGCCCATCTTGCAATCTGAGAGGATCACACTCATAAACCTGGACCCTCCCGTGAAGGAGTTAGGCCCAGACTAGCTCTGATACCATGTTCATAAAATGAA
Organism: Sequoiadendron giganteum; assembly: GCA_007115665.2. NCBI lineage: Eukaryota > Viridiplantae > Streptophyta > Pinopsida > Cupressales > Cupressaceae > Sequoiadendron > Sequoiadendron giganteum. Next base: position 638,266,827 of record CM021100.1, read on the forward strand.
CTGATAGAATGTGATAATATTACTCAAGAAAAGAGTACATTTTATAGAAGTTACAAAGTACTATAGTAGTAATGTAGTAATAAATGACCTCCTTCTAACTACCTATTATTGTTGACCATTAAACAAATGTAGAATATAATATTCTAACAATCATACGATGAGAGTCATGAGAGTATTCTCAAAATACTCTTGCTTTGTCTCTATTGTTGTCTCAGTTCAGATTTTCTCTTCATTCTACTATTTTGATCTTTGATCATTATCTGATTGGAGTTGTATGTGATCTACGACCAACATCAGATCCTGGTTCAATTCTCACTCCTCGAAGAATCGAACATGGTATCAAAGCCTATTTGTTTGGTTTAGTTCACTTTTATTATCTGATTTCTTAGAGAGATTTGAGACTAATCCAGAGCTAGCATTTTTCCTCTAAAGTGAACAATTTAAAGGAAAAATAAGCATTTGTATAATCTAGGTTGCATATTTGGTTCTTGTGAGATCTGAGTGATTGCAGCTTTCTAGTAATCCTGGAGGTGTTTTCAACATTTTCATAGCATCCAAAAGGCCTGAGAAAGTCAATATTGGCTTTCGTTTCACCGAAATCAGAGATCGGAGGAGCCAATTGCAAAATAGGGGTTTCAGTGTGGTTCCTGGAGGTAGCCGTCAAATCGAAGCACTTTCAGCCCAAACGGACCTCGCCATTGTGCTCAGAAGGCCTGAGAACATGAAGATCGACTGTAAAATCGTCGAAATTGGAGTTTGGAATTTTTTTGAGCCAGTTTTTTTTCAACACGAGCCCGTACGGATTCCATATTGTACAACTCTGCAAAAAAATTTTGATTGTCTTAAATTTGACAATCAAACAGCCATCACAGAACACGGGCTTAAATTTAATGTTCATCTACCCGTCAATAACACTATGTTAAATTTGACGTTCATCTGCTCGACAATAACACTATGTTAAATTTGAAGTTCATTTGCCTGTCATAAACACTATGTTAAATTTGGCATTCAAAAGGCCGTCGCAGATGATACTGTCTTAAATTTGATGTCTAAATGACCGTCAATAGGAAGACCCCTCTCCATTAGCATTTTTGATTTGGCGGTCCAACTTCAAATGGTTGTAACTTGAGCATACGAACTCCTTTTTTGATGCAATTTTTTTTTATTTTGGGTAGAATTTTAAGCTATACGTTGTGGTGTAGTTGGTTTTCTAATTTGATGCTCCAGATTCCCAAAATTTGTTGCGCAGTTCTCATTTTGAGACCTTCCGGGAGCCATAACTTGTGCAAACGGACTCCGTTTTTGGTGTTGTTTTTTCCAAAGTTCATATTTTTTTGTGTACTCTGTATTGGTGCTCTCAATTTGATCTCATATTGTAGTTTCAGCTTCTTGGCCATTTTGGGCCTTGTAAGAGTCTAAAAGATCTGATTTTCTGCATTGTAATCGCACTAATTATAAAGTGCCAACATTGTAATTTTTGAAGGGGGTCATCTCAGAAACTAGTGAAAAGGGGGGGTGTTTAGTGTTCTTCTCTTTCGCACATTTCATTTTGCTTTGCAATCTTCTTTTTTGCACTCATGGATGCATCTACACTTCCAGTTTTAACTCCATATAATTATTTTGAATGGAGATCTAAGATGATAATATATCTGAAAAGATATGGATATCATCGTGTAACAATGGGACTTGAAACTGAACCAAAAGATGATGCAAAAAAGATTAAATGGTTTAACAAATGTGATGAAGTTTTTGGTACTTTGTGTATGTCAGTATCTCCTGACCTTCTTTTTCATATTGAGTCTGCTAAAACACCAAATGATGTGTGGACTAAATTGGAAAGCCTCTTTGGTAAGCAGGATGAGTTAAGGGGTCATCAATTAGAGAATGAACTCATAGGGTTAAGTCCTTCAAATTTTGACACCATACAGGACTTCTTCACAAAATTGAAGGCCATTAGATTGCAGTTAAAACAGTGTGGAATCAAGAAGAATGATAAGCAACTAATCTTGAGTATTCTTTCTAAGCTTGGTCCTAACTATTCTATATTTGTTTCTACATTCTATGCTACAAGATCTGCCCTAGGTTCAACCTACAAAATGCCTTCTCTAGATGAATTTGATGCAGAGCTCACTAGGGAGCAAGACAAATTGGTTCTAATGGGTACAATTAAGCCCTCTAAGTCACATGCCTTGGCTGTTAATCAAGGCACAACAGAACATAAAGGGTTTAATAAGCAAGATAAGAAGCAAAAGATCCAAGGAGAGAAGAAGAAAGATCATAAATCTGCTACTTCAAAAGTAGATAATCAGACCTCTTCATCAAAAGGTGAACAACCTAAAAAGGAGAAGCTCAAGTGTTCTTACTGTAAGAGGCCTGGCCATGATGAACATAAATGTTTAAATAAACAAATTGACCACCTCTCACATCTTCTAGAAAAGAACAATATCAAGGTGCTTGATTCAGTCAAACAGAGTTCATCAGAAGGGTCTTCTAAGGACACAAACAAAAGTAAGGGGAAAGGAAAGGGCAAGGCCCTAGCTGTCGTTGCTTCACAACCAGAGTCTTGGATCATTGACGCGGGTGCTTCACACCACATCGCCTCATTAGAGGATAATATTACCTCTTTGGAGCCATGTTCTATGCCTACCATATTAATGGGTGATGACACTCATGTTGAAGTGCATGGGAAAGGGTTTGTTGATGTGGGTGAAGGGACATTTGAGGATATTCTTTGTGTTCCATCTTTGCCAACTAATCTCCTATCTGTTTATCAAATCACTCACACCAGTTCTGGCAAGCGAGTTGAGTTCACTCCAGATACAGTGGTAATCAATGAAATGCAAAAAGGGTCTACAGTTGCCATGGGAAAAGTAGATCATCAATCCAGACTATACCAGTTTTCTCACTTTGTTCCTGACTCTCCTTCGACAGCCTAACTCACTCATACAAATGAGGTGAGTTGTTTGTGGCATCAACGGTTTGGCCACTTGAACTATTGTTACTTGCAGCAACTCAGTCAGCAAGATATGGTTAGAGGGTTGCCTTCTATTCGATTTTCTAATGGTGTTTGCCAAGGATGCATTCTTGGTAAGCATCCTAAGGAGAAATATGATAAAGGCAAAGCATGGAGGGCTACACAACTATTGGAATTGGTACACAATGACTTGGTAGGACCATTTCCACAACCATCTTTCAGCAAGGATAGATATGTCTTGACATTTATTGATGACTTTTCAAGATACACTTGGCTATAATTTCTCAAACAAAAGTTTGAGGTCATTGAGCATTTTCAAGATTTCAAAGTGTTTGCAGAGAAACAGTCTGGGAAGTTCATCAAGATTATGCGTACAGATAATGGGGGTGAATATGTAAATCATCAATTTGAACAGTTTTGTGCTTCAGAAGGTATCAACATGCAGCACACAGTTCCATACAGTCCTCAGCAGAATGATGTCGTAGAACGCAAGAATAGGTCCTTAAAAGAGATGGCTAATTGTGTGATTCACTCCAAATCTTTGGCACCTCAATACTGGGCAAAGGCCATCAATTGTGCGTGTTACATCCATAACAAAGTTCCTCACAAAGTTGTGAAGGGGGTTAACTCCTTTTCAAGCTTGGACTGGTTGGAAACCGACAGTTAAGCACTTTAGAGTGTTTGGCTCTCTTGCATGGGCCCACATTCCAGCAAAGAAACGCAAGGCTATGGATCTGCAGAGCAAGCTTACATATTTGTTGGGTATCCAGATGATGTCAAAGGCTACAGGCTTCTCCATCCTACCACTCATGAGTTGTTCATTGAGAGGAGTGTTCGTTTTGAGGAGAGTCCTTCAATTTCTTCTCTTACCACTTCTCCATCCACTATCAAATTGGAGCTCGTTCATCATGATGACAATTCTTCAGAGGATCTGAATCCTCCTAATCTTGATGAGGAGTCTTCTTCCTCCACTTCAGATGGTGACAATGATGATGCGGATTAACATTCTTCTCCTAATCATCATTCAAAGGGCGATGATTCTCCTACAAACTCTCCATACCTTGCACCTCTTTGGGCTCATCAGACATTGGAATTTGTAGGTGACTAGGTTGGTGATCCATCAGATACTAGAAGAACCAAGTCACAGTTTCAGCAGGCTCCTCATCTCTTTGTTGCTTTAGCTTCTAATCCACAGTCTTTTCGAGAAGCTTCAGGTATTCCCGAGTGGGATGCTGCAATGCAAGAAGAGTTCAATACCTTAGAGAGGAATCACACATGGGATCTAGTCCCTCTTCCTATAGGAAGGAAACTTGTTCAATGCAAGTGGATCTGTTGGACAAAATTTGCACCAAATGGGTCAGTTGATAAGCATAAGGCTCGCTTGGTTGCAAAAAGATTCTCCCAGGTTCCTGGGATTGACAACTCTAAGACTTTTGCACCAGTTGCTAAGATGAATTCCATCTGACCTGTCCTTGCTATAGCTACAGCACATCGATGGGAAGTTCATCAAATGGATGTGAAGAGTGCCTTTCTTCATGGTGACCTTTAGGAGGAAATCTACATGGAGCAACCACAGGGGTTTGTCCAGGATCTTTCACTTGTGTGTCATCTTCGAAAGTCTCTCTATGGCCTTAAACAAGCTCCTCGAGCTTGGTATGCATTTAAATTTTTGTGTTTTCTTTTGTTGTCCAGGATTTTTGTGTGTTTTATTTTTTTGTTTTATTGATCAAATTTGCATTTAACTGATTGAAATCTACCTTCTAACCCTAACAAGTGGTATCAAAGCGGGTTGTGTTCAATTATCCTTTGCAAAAAAGTCTCACAGGTGAGTGGGAGTTATGGCAAACGAGGGTAAGTTGAAGGTAGACAAATTCAATGGGCAGAACTTTCAGTTATGGAAGATGCAGATGGAAGACTAGCTCTATCAGAAGGATTTATGGCGGCAATTGGAAAGGAAAGCCAAGAAACCCCCGGCTATGTCTGATGAGGATTGGAATATTTTGGATAGAAAGGCACTTGGTAGTATTTGTTTATGCCTGGCACAATCGGTGGCGTTTAATATTTCAAAAGAAAAGACAATTGAAGATTTGATGAAGTCCTTGGCAGAGTTATATGAAAAGCTTTTTGCTTCAAATGAGGTATTTCTTATGAAGCATTTATTTAATATGAAAATGGTAGAAGGTGGGTCAGTTGTTGATCATTTAAATGAGTTTAACACAATTGCCAATCAATTGACTTTTGTTAATGTAAACTTTGATGAAGAAGTTAGGGCTCTTTTGATTATGTGTTATTTGCCTAAAAGCTGGAATAGCTTGGTAATGGCGGTTAGTAATTCTATTTCTGGATCAAATTCGTTTAAATTTGATGATGTTGTTGGTGTTATTTTGAGCAAATAAATTCGTAGGAAAAACTCAGGTGGTACATCCACATCAAGCAGTGTTTTGAATGTAGAAAGCAAGGGCAGAACAAAGGAGAGACGAAAGAATTCTGGAGGTCATGGTAAGTCACGAGGAAAATCAAAGGACAAAATGTCCCAAACCAAAGAAAAGAAGGATTGCTAGTACTGTGGTAAACCGAGTCATTTAAAGAAAGATTGTTGGTCTCGGAAAAATAAAGGAGACAAAAAAGAAGGCAATAAAGAGGCAAATGTGGTAAGTAATAAATCTGATGAGGATGCTTTGATTCTTTCCCTTGATAATGCTGATGATTCTTGGGTGTTAGATTCAAGGGC